>CAWUFW010000319.1:4200000-4682500 GCA_963921515.1 Calotriton arnoldi
GCCAGGAATGCTGGGGAGTGTAGTCTCCCTTCCCAGGCGCAGCAGCAACAGCAACCTCCCGGGCAGAAAGAACAGCAAGGGTCCCACGCTGCGGGACACCTGACGATTTTAAGGCGCTCTGGGGCATGGACAAAACGTTGCGGCCCCCTCCGGCCCAGGAATGCTGGGGAGTGTAGTCTCCCTTCTCCAGCGCAGCCGCAAACTCCCAGAAAAAGAACAGCGAGGGTTCCACCCTGCGGGACACCTCTGACAATTTTAAGGCGCTCTGGGGCCTGGACAAAACGTAGCGACCCCCTCCGGGCCAGGAATGCTGGGGAGTGTAGTCTCCCTTCCCCAGCGCAGCAGCAACAGCAGGAGCAAACTCCTGGGCAGAAATAACAGCGAGGGTCCCACGCTGCGGGACGCCTGACCATTTTAAGGCACTCCGGGGCCTGGAAAAAACGTTGTGGCCCCCTCCGGGCCAGGAATGCCGGGGAGTGTAGTCTCCCTTCCCCAGCGCAGCAGTAGCAAACTCCCGGGCAGACAGAACAGCAAGGGTCCTACGCTGCGGAACACCTCTTATAATTTTAAGACGCCCAGGGCGTGGACAAAATGTGCGGCCCCTCCGGGCCAGGAATGCTGGGGAGTGTAGTCTCCCTTCTCCAGCGCAGCAGCAAGCCCCCGAGCAGAAAGAACAGCTAGGGTCCCACGCTTCAACACCGTTGACGATTTTAAGGCACTCCGGGGCCTGGACAAAACGTTGCGGCCCCTCCGGGCCAGGAATACTGGGGAGTGTAGTCTCCCTTCTCCAGCGCAGCAGCAGCAGCAAACCCCCGAGCAGAAAGAACAGCTAGGGTCCCACGCTGCTGGACACCTGATGATTTTAAGGCGCTCAGGGCCTGGACAAAATGTGCGGCCCCCTCTGGGCCAGGCATGCTGGGGAGTGTAGTCTCCCTTCCCCAGTGCAGCACCAGCAGCAAACTCCCGAGCAGAAAGAACAGCGAGGGTCCCACTATGCAGAACACCCGATTAATTTAAGGTGCTCCGGGGCCTGGACAAAACGTTGCGGCCCCCTGCGGGCCAGGAATGCTGGGGAGTGTAGTCTTCCTTCCCCAGGGAAGTAGCAGCAGCAAACTCCCGGGCAGAAAGAACAGCGAGGGTCCCATGCTGAGGGACACCTCCGATGATTTTAAGGCGCTCCGGGGCCTGGACAAAACGTTGCGGGCCCCCTCCGGGCCAGGAATGCTGGGGAGTGTAGTCGCCCTTCTCCAGCGCAGCAGCAGTACACTCCGGGGAAGAAAGAACAGCGAGGGTCTCACGCTGCGGGACACCTGATGATTTTAAGGCACTCCGGGGACTGGACAAAATGTTGCAGCCCTCTCCGGGCCAGTAATGCTGGGTAGTGTAGTCTCCCTTCTCCAGCGCAGCAGCAGCAAACTCCCGGGCAGAAAAAACAGCGAGGGTCCCACGCTGCAGGACACCTGACGATTTTAAAGCGCTCCGGGCCTGGACAAAATGCTGCGGCCCCCTCTGGGCCATGAATGCTGGGGAGTGTAGTCTCCCTTCTCCAGCGCAGCAGCAGCACCAAACTCCCGGGCAGACAGAACAGCGAGGGTCCCACGCTGCGGAACACCTCTTATGATTTTAAAGCGCCCTGGGGCCTGGACAACACGTTGCGGCCCCCTCCGGGCCAGGAATGCTGGGGAGTGTAGTCTCCCTTCTCCAGCGCAGCAGCTGCACCAACCACCGGGCAGAAAGAACAGCGAGGGTCTCACGCTGCAGAACACCTGACTATTTTAAAGCGCTCCGGGCCCTGGACAAAACGTTGCGGCCCCCTCCGGGCCAGGAATGCTAGGGAGTGTAGTCTCCCTTCCCCCGCATAGCAGCAGCAAACTCCCGGGCAGAAAAAAAAAAGCGAGGGTCCCACGCTACCGGACATCTGACAATTTTAAGGCGCTCCGGGGCCTGCACAAAATGTTGCGGCCCCTTCTGGGCCAGGAATGCTGGGGAGTGTAGTCTCCCTTCCCCAGTGCAGCAGCAACAGCAGCAGCAAACTCCCGGGCAGAAAAAACAGCGAGGGTCCCACGCTGCAGGACACCTGACGATTTTAAGGCACTCCGGGGTTTGGACAAAAAGTTGCGGCCCGCTCCGGGCCAGGAAAGCTGGGGAGTGTAGTCTCCCTTCCCCAGCGCAGCAGTAGCAAACTCCCGGGCAGACAGAACAGCAAGGGTCCCATGCTGCGGAACACCTGACGATTTTAAGGTGCTCCTGGGCCTGGACAAAACGTTGCGGCCCCCTCCGGGCCAGGAATGCTGGGGTGTGTAGTCTCCCTTCTCCAGCGCCACAGCAGCAAACTCCCGGGCAGAAAGAACAGCGAAGGGCCCACGCTGCGGGACACCTGACGATTTTAAGGCGCTCTGGGGCCTGGGCAATATGTTGCGGCCCCTTCCGGGCCAGGAGTGCTGGGGTGTGCAGTCTCCCTTCCCCAGCGCAGCAACAAACTCCCGGGCAGAAAGATCAGCGAGGGTCCCACGCTGCGGGACACCTGACGATTTTAAGACACTCCGGGGCCTGGACAAAATGTTGTGGCCCCCTCCAGGCCAGGAAAGCTGGGGAGTGTAGTCTCCCTTCCCCAGTGCAGCAGCAGCAAACTCCCGGGCAGAAAGAACAGCGAGGGTCTCACGCTGCGGGACACCTGACGATTTTAAGGCACTTTGGGGACCTGACAAAATGTTGCAGCCCTCTCCGGGCCAGGAATGCTGGGTAGTGTAGTCTCCCTTCTCCAGCGCAGCAGCAAACTCCCGGGCAGAAAAAACAGCGAGGGTCCCACGCTGCAGGACACCTGACGATTTTAAGGCGCTCCGGGCCTGGACAAAACGTTGCGGCCCCCTCCGGGCCAGGAATGCTGGGGAGTGTAGTCTCCCTTCCCCAGTGCAGCAGCAGCACCAGCAGCAAACACCCGAGCAGAAAGAACAGCGAGGGTCCCACGCTGCGGAACACCTGACGATTTTAAGGCGCTCCGGGGCCTGGACAAAACGCTGTGGCCCCCTCCAGGCCAGGAATACTGAGGAGTGTAGTCTCCCTTCCCCAGTGCAGTACCAGCAGCAAACTCCCGAGCAGAAAGAACAGAGAGGGTCCCACGCTGTGGGACACCTGACGATTTTAAGACACTCCGGGGCCTGGACAAAATGTTGTGGCCCCCTCCAGGCCAGGAAAGCTGGGGAGTGTAGTCTCCCTTCCCCAGCACAGCAGTAGCAAACTCCCGGGCAGAAAGAACAGCAAGGGTCCCACGCTGCGGAACACCCCTTACGATTTTAAGGCGCTACGGGGCCTGCACAAAACGCTGTGGCCCCCTCTGGGCCAGGAATGCTGGGGAGTGTAGTCTCCCTTCCCCAGCGGAGCAGCAGCAGCATACTCCCGGGCAGAAAGAACAGCAAGGGTCCCCCGCTACGGAACAACTTTTACGATTTTCCAGCGCTCCGGGGCCTAGACAAAATGTTGCGTCACTCTCCGGGCCAGGAATGCTGGGGAGTGTAGTCTCCCTTCCCCAGGTAAGTAGCAGCAGACTCCCGGGCAGAAAGAACAGCGAGGGTCCCACGCTGCGGGACACCTCTGACAATTTAAGGCCCTCCGGGGCATGGACAAAACATTGCGGCCCCCTCCGGGCCAGGAATGCTGGGGAGCGTAGTCTCCCTTCTCCAGCACAGCAGCAAACTCCCGGGCAGAAAGAACAGCGAGGGTCCCACGCTCCGGGACACCTGACGATTTTAAAGCACTCTGGGGCCTGGACAAAATGTTGCGGCCCCCTCCTGGCCAGGAATGCTGGGGAGTGTAGTCTCCCTTCCCCAGCGCAGCAGCAACAGCAGCAGCAAACTCCCCAGCAGAAAGAACAGCGAGGGTCCCACGCTGCGGGACAGCTCTTACGATTTTAAGGCGCTCCGGGGCCTGGGCAAAGCGTTGCAGCCCCATCCGGGCCAGGAATGCTGGGCAGTGTAGTCTCCCTTCTCCAGCGCAGCAGGAAACTCCCGGGCAGAAAGAACAGCGAGGGTCCCACGCTGCAGAACACCTGACGATTTTAAAGTGCTCCGGGCCTGGACAAAGCGTTGCAACCCCCTCCGGGCCAGGAATGCAGTCTCCCTTCCCAGCGCAGCAGCAGCATCAAACTCCCGGGCAGAAAGAAGAGCGAGGGTCTCATGCTGCGGAACACCTGACGATTTTAAAGTGCTCCGGGGCCTGGACAAAGCGTTGCGGCCCCCTCCGGGCCAGGAATGGTGGGAGTGTAGTCTCCCTTCCCCAGCGCAGCAGCAGGAGCAAACTCCTGGGCAGAAAGAACAGCGAGGGTCCCACGCTGCGGAACACCTCTTACGATTTTAAGGCGCTCCGGGGCCTGGACAAAACGTTGCGGCCCCCTCTGGGCCAGGAATGCTGGGGAGTGTAGTCTCCCTTACCCAGCGCAGTAGCAAACTCTCGGGCAGAAAGAACAGCGAGGGTCCCACGCTGCGGGGCACCTGACGATTTTAAGGCGCTCCAGGGCCTGGACAAAACGTGCGGCCCCCTCCGGGTAAGGAATGCGAGGGAGTGTAGTCTCCCTTCCCCCAGCGGAGCAGCAGCAGCAAACTCCCGGGCAGAAAGAACAGCGAGGGTTCCACGCTGCGGGACACATCTGACGATTTTAAGGCGCTCCAGGGCCTGGACAAAACGTTGTGGCCCCCTCCGTGCCAGGAATGCTGGGGAGTGTAGTCTCCCTTCCCCAGCGCAGCAGGAGCACACTCCCGGGCAGAAAGAACAGCGAGGGTCCCACGCTGCGGAACACCTGACGATTTTAAGGTGCTCCGGGGCCTGGACAAAACTTTGCGGCCCCCTCCAGGCCAGGAATGCTGGGGAGTGTAGTCTCCCTTCCCTAGCGCAGCAGCAAACTCCTGGGCAGACAGAACAGCAAGGGTCCCACGCTGCGGAACACCTCTTATAATTTTAAGGCGCCCAGGGCCTGGACAAAACGTGCGGCCCCCTCCGGGCCAGGAATGCTGGGGAGTGTAGTCTCCCTTCCCCAGTGCAGCAGCAGCAAACTCCCGGGCAGAAAGAACAGCGAGGGTCCCACGCTGTGGGACACGTGACTATTTTAAGGCGCTCCAGGGCCTGGACAAAACGTTGCGGCCCCCTCCATGCCAGGAATGGTGGGGAGTGTAGTCTCCCTTCCCCAGCGCAGCAGCAGCATACTCCCGGGCAGAAACAACAGCGAGGGTCCCACGCTGTGGGACACATGTGACTATTTTAAGGCGCTCCGGGGCCTGGACAAAACGTTGCGGGCCCCCTCCGGGCCAGGAATGCTGGGGAGTGTAGTCTCCCTTCCCTAGCGCAGCAGCAAACTCCCGGGCAGACAGAACAGCAAGGGTCCCACGCTGCGGAACACCTCTTATAATTTTAAGGCGCCCAGGGCCTGGACAAAACGTGCGGCCCCCTCCGGGCCAGGAATGCTGGGGAGTGTAGTCTCCCTTCCCCAGTGCAGCAGCAGCAAACTCCCGGGCAGAAAGAACAGCGAGGGTCTCACGCTGCGGGACACCTGACGATTTTAAGGCACTTTGGGGACTGGACAAAATGTTGCAGCCCTCTCCGGGCCAGGAATTCTGGGTAGTGTAGTCTCCCTTCTCCAGCGCAGCAACAAACTCCCGGGCAGAAAAAACAGCGAGGGTCCCACGCTGCAGGACACCTGACGATTTTAAGGAGCTCCGGGCCTGGACAAAACGTTGCGGCCCCCTCCGGGCCAGGAATGCTGGGGAGTGTAGTCTCCCTTCCCCAGTGCAGCAGCAGCACCAGCAGCAAACACCCGAGCAGAAAGAACAGCGAGGGTCCCACGCTGCGGAACACCTGACGATTTTAAGGCGCTCCGGGGCCTGGACAAAACGCTGTGGCCCCCTCTGGGCCAGGAATGCTGGGGAGTGTAGTCTCCCTTCCCCAGTGCAGCAGCAGCACACTCACGGGCAGAAAGAACAGCGAGGGTCCCACGCTGCTGGACACCTCTGATGATTTTAAGGTGCTCCGGGGCCTGGACAAACGCTGTGGCCCCTCTGGGCCAGGAATGCTGGGGAGTGTAGTCTCCCTTCCCCAGTGCAGCAGCAGCACCAGCAGCAAACACCAGCAGCAAACACCCGAGCAGAAAGAACAGCGAGGGTCCCACGCTGCGGAACACCTGACGATTTTAAGGCGCTCCGGGGCCTGGACAAAACGCTGTGGCCCCTCTGGGCCAGGAATGCTGGGGAGTGTAGTCTCCCTTCCCCAGTGCAGCAGCAGCACACTCCCGGGCAGAAAGAACAGCGAGGGTCCCACGCTGCGGGACACCTCTGATGATTTTAAGGTGCTCCGGGGCCTGGACAAAACTTTGCGGCCCCCTCCAGGCCAGGAATGCTGGGGAGTGTAGTCTCCCTTTCCCAGCGCAGCAGCAGCATACTCCCGGGCAGAAAGAACAGCGAGGGTCCCACGCTGCGGGACACCTCTGACAATTTAAGGCCCTCCGGGGCATGGACAAAACATTGCGGCCCCCTCCTGGCCAGGAATGCTGGGGAGTGTAGTCTCCCTTCCCTAGCGCAGCAGCAAACTCCCAGGCAGAAAGAACAGCAAGGGTCCCACGCTGCGGAACACCTCTTATAATTTTAAGGCGCTCAGGGCCTGGACAAAATGTGCGGCCCCCTCCGGGCCAGGAATGCTGGGGAGTGTAGTCTCCCTTCTCCAGCGCAGCAGCAAACCCCCGAGCAGAAAGAACAGCTAGGGTCCCACGCTTGAACACCGTTGACGATTTTAAGGCACTCCGGTGCCTGGACAAAACGTTGCGGCCCCCTCCGGGCCAGGAATACTGGGGAGTGTAGTCTCCCTTCTCCAGCGCAGCAGCAGCAGCAAACCCCCGAGCAGAAAGAACAGCTAGGGTCCCACGCTTGAACACCGTTGACGATTTTAAGGCACTCCGGGCCTGGACAAAACGTTGCGGCCCCCTGCGGGCCAGGAATGCTGGGGAGTGTAGTCTTCCTTCCCCAGGGAAGTAGCAGCAGCAAACTCCCGGGCAGAAAGTACAGCGAGGGTCCCCACGCTGTGGGACACATGTGACTATTTTAAGGCGCTCCAGGGCCTGGACAAAACGTTGCAGCCCCCTCCATGCCAGGAATGGTGGGAGTGTAGTCTCCTTCCCCAGCGCAGCAGCAGCATACTCCCGGGCAGAAAGAACAGCGAGGTCCCATGCTGAGGGACACCTCCGATGATTTTAAGGCGCTCCGGGGCCTGGACAAAACGTTGCGGCCCCCTCCGGGCCAGGAATGCTGGGGAGTGTAGTCGCCCTTCTCCAGCGCAGCAGCAGTACACTCCGGGGAAGAAAGAACAGCGAGGGTCTCACGCTGCGGGACAGCTGACGATTTTAAGGCACTCCGGGGACTGGACAAAATGTTGCAGCCCTCTCCGGGCCAGGAATGCTGGGTAGTGTAGTCTCCCTTCTCCAACGCAGTAGCAGCAAACTCCCGGGCAGAAAAAACAGCGAGGGTCCCACGCTGCGGAACACCTCTTATGATTTTAAAGCGCCCTGGGGCCTGGACAACACGTTGCGGCCCCCTCCGGGCCAGGAATGCTGGGTAGTGTAGTCTCCCTTCTCCAGCGCAGCAGCAGCACCAAACTCCCGGGCAGACAGAACAGCGAGGGTCCCACGCTGCGGAACACCTCTTATGATTTTAAAGCGCCCTGGGGCCTGGACAACACGTTGCGGCCCCCTCCGGGCCAGGAATGCTGGGTAGTGTAGTCTCCCTTCTCCAGCGCAGCAGCTGCACCAACCTCCCAGGCAGAAAGAACAGCGAGGGTCTCACGCTGCAGAACACCTGACGATTTTAAAGCGCTCCGGGCCCTGGACAAAACGTTGCGGCCCCTCCGGGCCAGGAATGCTGGGGAGTGTAGTCTCCCTTCTCCAGCACAGCTGCAGCACACTCCCGGGCAGAAAGAACAGCGAGGGTCCCACTCTGCGGGACACCTGACGATTTTAAGGTGCTCTGGGGCCCTGGACAAAATGTTGCAGCCCCCTTCGGGCCAGGAATGCTAGGGAGTGTAGACTCCCTTCCCCCGCATAGCAGCAGCAAACTCCCGGGCAGAAAAAAAAAAGCGAGGGTCCCACGCTACCGGACATCTGACAATTTTAAGGCGCTCCGGGGCCTGCACAAAATGTTGCGGCCCCCTCTGGGCCAGGAATGCTGGGGAGTGTAGTCTCCCTTCTCCAGCGGAGCAGCAGCAGCAAACTCCCGGGCAGAAAGAACAGCGAGGGTCCCACGCTGCGGGACACCGGACGATTGTAAGGCGCTCCGGGGCATGGACAAAACGTTGCGGCCCCCTCCGGGCTAGGAATGCTGTGAAGTGTAGTCTCCCTTCCCCAGTGCAGCAGCAGCACACTCCAGGGCAGAAAGAACAGCGAGGGTCCCACGCTGCGGGACACCTCTGATGATTTTAAGGCACTCCGTGGCCTTGGCAAAACATTGCGGCCCTCTCGGGGCCAGGAATGCTGGGGAGTGTAGTCTCCCTTCCCCAGCGCAGCAGCAAACTCCTGGGCAGAAAGAACAGCAAGGGTCCCACGCTGCAGGACACCTGACGATTTTAAGGCACTCCGGGGCCTGGACAAAAGTTGCGGCCCGCTCCGAGGCTGAGGACAGCTGGGGAGTGTAGTCTCCCTTCCCCAGCGCAGCAGCAACAGCAGCAGCAAACTCCCGGGCAGAAAAAAGAGCGAGGGTCCCATGCTGCAGGACATCTGACTATTTTAAGGCACTCCGGGGCCTGGACAAAGAGTTGCGGCCCGCTCCGGGCCAGGAAAGCTGGGGAGTGTAGTCTCCCTTCCCCTGCGCAGCAGGAAACTCCCAGGCAGAAAGAACAGCGAAGGTCCCACGCTGCGGGACGCCTGACGATTTTAAGGCACTCTGGGGCCCTGGACAAAACGTTGCAGCCCCCTTCGGGCCAGGAATGCTAGGGAGTGTAGTCTCCCTTCCCCAGTGCAGCACCAGCAGCAAACTCCCGAGCAGAAAGAACAGAGAGGGTCCCACGCTGTGGGACACCTGACGATTTTAAGGCACTCCGGGGCCTGGACAAAATGTTGCGGCCCCCTCCGGGCCAGGAAAGCTGGGGAGTGTAGTCTCCCTTCCCCAGCACAGCAGTAGCAAACTCCTGGGCAGAAAGAACAGCAAGGGTCCCACGCTGCGTTACACCCCTTACGATTTTAAAGCGCTCCAGTGCCTGGACAAAACGTTGTGGCCCCCTCCGTGCCAGGAATGCTGGGGAGTGTTGTCTCCCTTCCCCAGTGCACCAGCAGCACACTCCCGGGCAGAAAGAACAGCGAGGGTCCCACGACGCGGAACACCTGACGATTTTAAGGTGCGCCGGGGCCTGGACAAAACGCTGCGGCCCCCTCTGGGCCAGGAATGCTGGGGAGTGTAGTCTCCCTTCTCCAGCGCAGCAGCAGCAGCAAACTCCCAGGCAGAAAGAACAGCGAGGGTCCCACGCTGCGGGACACCTGATGATTTTAAGGCACTCCGGGGACTGGACAAAACGTTGCGGCCCCCTCCGGGCCAGGAATGCTGGAGAGTGTAGTCTCCCTTCCCCCGCATAGCAGCAGCAGCAAACTCCCAGACAGAAAGAACAGTGAGGGTCTCACGCTGCGGAACACCTTACTATTTTACAGCGCTCCGGGGCCTAGACAAAATGTTGCAGCCCCCTCCGGGCCAGGATTGCTGGGGAGTGTAGTCTCCCTTCTCCAGCGCAGCAGCAGGAGCAAACTCCCGGGCAGAAAGAACAGCGAGGGTCCCACGCTTGAACACCTTTGACTATTTTAAGGCGCTCTGGGGCCTGGACAAAATGGTGTGGCCCACTCCGGGCCAGGAATGCTGGGGAGTGTAGTCTCCCTTCCACAGCAGCAAACTCCTGGGCAGAAAGAACAGCGAGGGTTCCACGCTGCGGGACACCTCTGACAATTTTAAGGTGCTCTGGGGCCTGGACAAAACGTTGTGGCCCCTTCCTGGCCAGGAATGCTGGTGTGTGTAGTCTCCCTTATCCAGCGCAGCAGCAAACTCCCGGACAGAAAGAACAGCGAGGGTCCCACACTGCGGAACACCTCTTACGATTTTAAGGCGCTCCGGGGCCTGGACAAAACGTTGCGGCCCCCTCCGGGCAATGAATGCGAGGAGTGTAGTATCCCTTCCCCAGCGGAGCAGCAAACTCCTGGGCAGAAAGAACAGCAAGGGTCTCATGCTGCGGACCAACTTTACGATTTTAAAGCGCTCCGGGGCCTGGACAAAATGTTGCAGCCCCTCCAGGCCAGGAATGCTGGGGAGTGTAGTCTCCCTTCTCCAGCGCAGCAGCAGCAAACTCCCGAGCAGAAAGAACAGCGAGGGTCCCACGCTGCGGACCAACTTTTACGATTTTAAAGCGCTCCGGGGCCTGGACAAAATGTTGCGGCCCCCTCCAGGCCAGGAATGCTGGGGAGTGTAGTCTCCCTTCCCCAGCGCAGCAGCAAACTCCCAGGCAGAAAGAACAGCAAGGGTCCCACGCTGCGGGACACCCGACTATTTTAAGGCGCTCCGGGGCCTGGACAAAACGCTGCGGCAACCTCCGGCCAGGAATGCTGGGGAGTGTAGTTTCCCTTCCCCAGTGCACCAGCAGCACACTCCCGGGCAGAAAGAACAGCGAGGGTCCCACGACGCGGAACACCTGACGATTTTAAGGTGCGCCGGGGCCTGGACAAAACGCTGCGGCCCCCTCTGGGCCAGGAATGCTGGGGAGTGTAGTCTCCCTTCTCCAGCGCAGCAGCAAACTCCCAGGCAGAAAGAACAGCGAGGGTCCCACGCTGCGGGACACCTGATGATTTTAAGGCACTCCGGGGACTGGACAAAACGTTGCGGCCCCCTCCGGGCCAGGAATGCTGGAGAGTGTAGTCTCCCTTCCCCCGCATAGCAGCAGCAGCAGCAGCAGCAAACTCCCAGGCAGAAAGAACAGTGAGGGTCTCACGCTGCGGAACACCTTACTATTTTACAGCGCTCCGGGGCCTAGACAAAATGTTGCAGCCCCCTCCGGGCCAGGATTGCTGGGGAGTGTAGTCTCCCTTCTCCAGCGCAGCAGTAGCAAACTCCAGGGCAGAAAGAACAGCGAGGGTCCCACGCTGCGGGACACATCTGACGATTTTAAGGCGCTCCGGGGCCTGGACAAAACGTTGCGGCCCCCTCTGGGCCAGGAATGCTGGGGAGTGTAGTCTCCCTTCCCCAGCGCAGGAGCAAACTCCTGGGCAGAAAGAACAGCGAGGGTCCCACGCTGCGGGACACCTCTGACAATTTAAGGCCCTCCGGGGCATGGACAAAACGTCGCGGCCCCCTCCGGGCCACGAATGCTGGGGAGTGTAGTCACCCTTCCCAGGCGCAGCAGCAACAGCAACCTCCCGGGCAGAAAGAACAGCGAGGGTCCCACGCTTGAACACCTTTGACTATTTTAAGGCGCTCTGGGGCCTGGACAAAATGTTGTGGCCCACTCCGGGCCAGGAATGCTGGGGAGTGTAGTCTCCCTTCCACAGCAGCAAACTCCTGGGCAGAAAGAACAGCGAGGGTTCCACGCTGCGGGACACCTTTGACTATTTTAAGGCGCTCTGGGGCCTGGACAAAACGTTGTGGCCCCTTCCTGGCCAGGAATGCTGGTGTGTGTAGTCTCCCTTATCCAGCACAGCAGCAAACTCCTGGACAGAAAGAACAGCGAGGGTCACACACTGCGGAACACCTCTTACGATTTTAAGGCGCTCCGGGGCCTGGACAAAACGTTGCGGCCCCCTCCGGGCAATGAATGCGAGGGAGTGTAGTATCCCTTCCCCCAGCGGAGCAACAAACTCCTGGGCAGAAAGAACAGCAAGGGTCTCACGCTGCGGACCAACTTTACGATTTTAAAGCGCTCCGGGGCCTGGACAAAATGTTGCGGCCCCCTCCAGGCCAGGAATGCTGGGGAGTGTAGTCTCCTTCTCCAGCGCAGCAGCAGCAAACTCCCGAGCAGAAAGAACAGCGAGGGTCCCACGCTGCGGACCAACTCTACGATTTCAAAGCGCTCCGGGGCCTGGACAAAATGTTGCGGCCCCCTCCAGGCCAGGAATGCTGGGAGTGTAGTCTCCCTTCCCCAGCGCAGCAGCAGCACACTCCCGGGCAGAAAGAACAGCGAGGGTCCCACGCTGCGGGACACCTGATGATTTTAAGGCGCTCTGGGGCCTGGACAAAACGTTGTGGCCCCTTCCTGGCCAGGAATGCTGGTGTGTGTAGTCTCCCTTATCCAGCACAGCAGCAAACTCCCGGACAGAAAGAACAGCGAGGGTCCCACACTGCGGAACACCTCTTACGATTTTAAGGCGCTCCGGGGCCTGGACAAAACGTTGCGGCCCCCTCCGGGCAATGAATGCGAGGGAGTGTAGTATCCCTTCCCCCAGCGGAGCAGCAAACTCCTGGGCAGAAAGAACAGCAAGGGTCTCACGCTGCGGACCAACTTTTACGATTTTAAAGCGCTCCGGGGCCTGGACAAAATGTTGCGGCCCCCTCCAGGCCAGGAATGCTGGGGAGTGTAGTCTCCCTTCTCCAGCGCAGCAGCAGCAAACTCCCGAGCAGAAAGAACAGCGAGGGTCCCACGCTGCGGACCAACTTTTACGATTTTAAAGCGCTCCGGGGCCTGGACAAAATGTTGCGGCCCCCTCGAGGCCAGGAATGCTGGGGAGTGTAGTCTCCCTTCCCCAGCGCAGCAGCAAACTCCCAGGCCGAAAGAACAGCAAGGGTCCCACGCTGCGGGACACCCGACTATTTTAAGGCGCTCCGGGGCCTGGACAAAACGCTGCGGCAACCTCCGGCCAGGAATGCTGGGGAGTGTAGTCTCCCTTCACCAGCACAGCAGCAACAGCAGCAAACTCCCCGGCAGAAAGAACAGCGAGGGTCCCACGCTGCGGGACAGCTCTTACGATTTTAAGGCGCTCCGGGGCCTGGGCAAAACATTGCAGCCCCATCCGGGCCAGGAATGCTGGGGAGTGTTGTCTCCCTTCCCCAGCACAGCAGCAACAGCAGCAAACTCCGGGGCAGAAAGAACAGTGAGGGTCCCACGCTCCGGGACACATCTGACGATTTTAAGGCGCTCCAGGGCCTGGACAAAATGTTGTGGCCCCCTCCGGGCCAGGAATGCTGGGGAGTGTAGTCTCCCTTCTCCATCGCAGCAGGAAACTCCTGGGCAGAAAGAACAGAGGGTCCCACGCTGCAGAACACCTGACGATTTTAAAGTGCTCCGGGCCTGGACAAAACGTTGCAACCCCCTCCGGGCCAGGAATGCAGTCTCCCTTCCCCAGCGCAGCAGCAGCATCAAACTCCCGGGCAGAAAGAAGAGCGAGGGTCTCATGCTGCGGAACACCTGACGATTTTAAAGTGCTCCGGGGCCTGGACAAAACGTTGCAACCCCCTCCGGGCCAGGAATGCAGTCTCCCTTCCCCAGCGCAGCAGCAGGAGCAAACTCTCGGGCAGAAAGATCAGCGAGGGTCCCACGCTGCGGAACACATCTTACGATTTTAAGGCGCTCCGGGGCCTGGACAAAACGTTGCGGCCCCCTCTGGGCCAGGAATGCTGGGGAGTGTAGTCTCCCTTCCCCAGCGCAGCAGCAAACTCTCGGGCAGAAAGAACAGCGAGGGTCCCACGCTGCGGGACACCTGACGATTTTAAGGCGCTCTAGGGCCTGGACAAAACGTGCGGCCCCCTCCGGGCAAGGAATGCGAGGAAGTGTAGTCTCCCTTCCCCAGCGCAGCAGCAGCACCAAACACCAGCAGCAAACACCCGAGCAGAAAGAACAGCAAGGGTCCCACGCTGCGGAACACCTGACGATTTTAAGGCGCTCCGGGGCCTGGACAAAACGCTGTGGCCCCCTCTGGGCCAGGAATGCTGGGGAGTGTAGTCTCCCTTCCCCAGCATAGCAGCAGCAGCAGCAAACTCCCAGACAGAAAGAACAGCAAGGGTCCCACACTGCGGGACACCTCTGACGATTTTAAGGCGCTCCGGGGCCTGGACAAAACATGGCAGCCCCCTCCCGGTCAGGAATGCTGGGGAGTGTAGTCTCCCTTCCCCAGCAGAGCAGCAGCAAACTCCCGGGCAGAAAGAACAGCGAGGGTCCCACGCTGCGGGACACCTGATGATTTTAAGGCACTCCGGGGACTGGACAAAACGTTGCAGCCCCCTCCGGGCCAGGAATGCTGGGGAGTTTAGTCTCCCTTCTCCAGCGCAGCAGCAGCAGACTCCCGGGCAGAAACAACAGCGAGGGTCCCACACTGCACAACACCTGACGATTTTAAGGTGCTCCGGGGCCTGGACAAAACGTTGCGGACCCCTCCGGGCAAGGAATGCGAGGGAGTGTAGTCTCCCTTCCCCAGCATAGCAGCAGCAGCAAACTCCCAGGCCGAAAGAACAGTGAGTGTCTCACGCTGCGGAACACCTTACTATTTTACAGCGCTCCGGGGCCTAGACAAAATGTTGCAGCCCCCTCCGGGCCAGGAATGCTGGGGAGTGTAGTCTCCCTTCTCCAGCGCAGCAGTAGCAAACTCCAGGGCAGAAAGAACAGCGAGGGTCCCACGCTGCGGGACACATCTGACTATTTTAAGGCGCTCCGGGGCCTGGACAAAAAGCTGCGGCAACCTCCGGGCCAGGAATGCTGGGGAGTGTAGTCTCCCTTTCCCAGCGCAGCAGCAGCAGGAGCAAACTCCTGGGCAGAAAGAACAGCGAGGGTCCCACGCTGCAGGACACCTGACGATTTTAAGGCGCTCCGGGGCATGGACAAAATGTTGCAGCCCCCTCCGGGCCAGGAATGCTGGTGAGTGTAGTCTCCCTTCCCCAGCATAGCAGCAGCAGCAAACTCCCAGGCAGAAAGAACAGTGAGGGTCTCACGCTGCGGAACACCTTACTATTTTACAGCGCTCCGGGGCCTAGACAAAATGTTGCAGCCCCCTCCGGGCCAGGAATGCTGGGGAGTGTAGTCTCCCTTCTCCAGCGCAGCAGTAGCAAACTCCAGGGCAGAAAGAACAGCGAGGGTCCCACGCTGCGGGACACATCTGACGATTTTAATGCACTCAGGGGCCTGGACAAAATGTTGTGGCTCCCTCCAGGTCAGAAATGCTGGGGAGTGTAGTCTCCCTTCCCCAGCGCAGCAGCAGGAGCAAACTCCCAGGCAGAAAGAACAGCGAGGGTCCCACGCTTGAACACCTTTGACTATTTTAAGGCGCTCCGGGGCCTGGACAAAACGTTGCGGCCCCCTCTGGGCCAGGAATGCTGGGGAGTGTAGTCTCCCTTCCCAGCGCAGGAGCAAACTCCTGGGCAGAAAGAACAGCGAGGGTCCCACGCTGCGGGACACCTCTGACAATCTAAGGCCCTCCGGGGCATGGACAAAACATTGCGGCCCCCTCCGGGCCAGGAATGCTGGGGAGTGTAGTCTCCCTTCCCAGGCGCAGCAGCAACAGCAACCTCCCGTGCAGAAAGAACAGCGAGGGTCCCACGCTTGAACACCTTTGACTATTTTAAGGCGCTCCGGGGCCTGGACAAAATGTTGCGGCCCACTCCGGGCCAGGAATGCTGGGGAGTGTAGTCTCCTTTCCGCAGCAGCAAACTCCTGGGCAGAAAGAACAGCAAGGGTCCCACGCTGCGGGACACCTGACTATTTTAAGGCGCTCCGGGGCATGGACAAAACATTGCGGCCCCCTCCGGGCCAGGAATGCTGGGGAGTGTAGTCTCCTTCTCCAGCGCAGCCGCAAACTCCCAGAAAAAGAACAGCGAGGGTTCCACGCTGCGGGACACCTCTGACAATTTTAAGGCGCTCTGGGGCCTGGACAAAACGTTGTGGCCCCTTCCTGGCCAGGAATGCTGGTGTGTGTAGTCTCCCTTCTCCAGCGCAGCAGCAAACTCCTGGACAGAAAGAACAGCGAGGGTCCCACACTGCGGAAGACCTCTTACGATTTTAAGGTGCTCCGGGGCCTGGACAAAACGTTGCGGCCCCCTCCGGGAAATGAATGCGAGGGAGTGTAGTATCCCTTCCCCCAGCGGAGCAGCAGCAGCAAACTCCCGGGCAGAAAGAACAGTAAGGGTCCCACGCTGAGGGACACCTGACTATTTTAAGGCACTCCGGGGACTGGACAAAATGTTGCAGCCCTCTCCGGGCCAGGAGTGCTGGGGAGTGTAGTCTCCCTTCTCCAGCGCAGCAGCAGCAAACTCCTGAGCAGAAGGAACAGCGAGGGTCCCACGCTGCGGACCAACTTTTACGATTTTAAAGCGCTCCAGGGCCTGGACAAAATGTTGCGGCCCCCTCCAGGCCAGGAATGCTGGGGAGTGTAGTCTCCCTTCCCCAGCGCAGCAGCAACAGCAAACTCCCCGGCAGAAAGAACAGCGAGGGTCCCACGCTGCGGGACAGCTCTTACGATTTTAAGGCGCTCCGGGGACTGGGCAAAACGTTGCAGCCCCATCCGTGCCAGGAATGCTGGGCAATGTAGTCTCCCTTCTACAGCGCAGCAGCAGTAGCAAACTCCTGGGCAGAAAGTACAGCGAGGGTCCCACGCTGCGGGACACCTGACGATTTTAAAGTGCTCCGGGCCTGGACAAAACGTTGCAACCCCCTCCGGGCCAGGAATGCAGTCTCCCTTCCCCAGCGCAGCAGTAGCATCAAACTCCCGGGCAGAAAGAAGAGCGAGGGTCTCATGCTGCAAAACACCTGACGATTTTAAAGTGCTCCGGGGCCTGGACAAAACGTTGCGGCCCCCTCCGGGCCAGGAATGGTGGGGAGTGTAGTCTCCCTTCCCCAGCGCAGCAGCAGCATCAAACTCCCGGGCAGAAAGAACACCGAGGGTCCCACGCTGCGGGATACCTGACGATTTTAAGGCGCTCCAGGGCCTGGACAAAACGTGCGGCCCCTCCGGGCAAGGAATGCGAGGGAGTGTAGTCTCCCTTCCCCCAGCGGGCAGCAGCAGAAAACTCCCGGGCAGAAAGAACAGCGAGGGTTCCACGCTGCGGGACACATCTGACGATTTTAAGGCGCTCCAGGGCCTGGACAAAACGTTGTGGCCCCCTCCGTGCCAGGAATGCTGGGGAGTGTAGTCTCCCTTCCCCAGCGCAGCAGCAGCACCAGCAGCAAACACCAGCAGCAAACACCCGAGCAGAAAGAACAGCGAGGGTCCCACGCTGCGGAACACCTCTTATAATTTTAAGGCGCTCAGGGCCTGGACAAAATGTGCGGCCCCTTCCGGGCCAGGAATGCTGGGGAGTGTAGTCTCCCTTCTCCAGCGCAGCAGCAAACCCCCGAGCAGAAAGAACAGCTAGGGTCCCACGCTTGAACACCTTTGACGATTTGAAGGCACTCCAGGGCCTGGACAAAACGTGCGGCCCCCTCCGGGCCAGGCATGCTGGGGACTGTAGTCTCCCTTCCCCAGTGCAGCACCAGCAGCAAACTCCCGAGCAGAAAGAACAGCGAGGGTCCCACTATGCAGAACACCTGATTAATTTAAGGTGCTCCGGGGCCTGGAGAAAACGTTGCGGCCCCCTCCATGCCAGGAATGGTGGGGAGTGTAGTCTCCCTTCCCCAGCGCAGCAGCAGCATACTCCCGGGCAGAAACAGCGAGGGTCCCACGCTGCAGGACACCTGACGATTTTAAGGTGCTCCGGGCCTGGACAAAACGCTGCGGCCCCTCCGGGCCAGGAATGCTGGGGAGTGTAGTCTCCTTCTCCAGCGCAGCAGCTGCACCAACCTCCCGGGCAGAAAGAACAGTGAGGGTCTCACGCTGCGGAACACCTGACTATTTTAAAGCGCTCCGGGCCCTGGACATAACGTTGCGGCCTCCTCTGGGCCAGGAATGCTGGGGAGTGTAGTCTCCCTTCCCCAGCGCAGGAGCAAACTCCTGGGCAGAAAGAACAGCGAGGGTCCCACGCTGCGGGACACCTCTGACAATTTAAGGCCCTCCGGGGCATGGACAAAACATTGCGGCCCCCTCCGGGCCAGGAATGCTGGGGAGTGTAGTCTCCCTTCCCAGGCGCAGCAGCAACAGCAACCTCCCGTGCAGAAAGAACAGCGAGGGTCCCACGCTTGAACACCTTTGACTATTTTAAGGCGCTCCGGGGCCTGGACAAAATGTTGCGGCCCACTCCGGGCCAGGAATGCTGGGGAGTGTAGTCTCCTTTCCGCAGCAGCAAACTCCTGGGCAGAAAGAACAGCAAGGGTCCCACGCTGCGGGACACCTGACTATTTTAAGGCGCTCCGGGGCATGGACAAAACATTGCGGCCCCCTCCGGGCCAGGAATGCTGGGGAGTGTAGTCTCCCTTCTCCAGCGCAGCCGCAAACTCCCAGAAAAAGAACAGCGAGGGTTCCACGCTGCGGGACACCTCTGACAATTTTAAGGCGCTCTGGGGCCTGGACAAAACGTTGTGGCCCCTTCCTGGCCAGGAATGCTGGTGTGTGTAGTCTCCCTTCTCCAGCGCAGCAGCAAACTCCTGGACAGAAAGAACAGCGAGGGTCCCACACTGCGGAAGACCTCTTACGATTTTAAGGTGCTCCGGGGCCTGGACAAAACGTTGCGGCCCCCTCCGGGAAATGAATGCGAGGGAGTGTAGTATCCCTTCCCCCAGCGGAGCAGCAGCAGCAAACTCCCGGGCAGAAAGAACAGTAAGGGTCCCACGCTGAGGGACACCTGACGATTTTAAGGCACTCCGGGGACTGGACAAAATGTTGCAGCCCTCTCCGGGCCAGGAGTGCTGGGGAGTGTAGTCTCCCTTCTCCAGCGCAGCAGCAGCAAACTCCTGAGCAGAAAGAACAGCGAGGGTCCCACGCTGCGGACCAACTTTACGATTTTAAAGCGCTCCAGGGCCTGGACAAAATGTTGCGGCCCCCTCCAGGCCAGGAATGCTGGGGAGTGTAGTCTCCCTTCCCCAGCGCAGCAGCAACAGCAAACTCCCCGGCAGAAAGAACAGCGAGGGTCCCACGCTGCGGGACAGCTCTTACGATTTTAAGGCGCTCCGGGGACTGGGCAAACGTTGCAGCCCCATCCGTGCCAGGAATGCTGGGCAATGTAGTCTCCCTTCTACAGCGCAGCAGCAGTAGCAAACTCCTGGGCAGAAAGTACAGCGAGGGTCCCACGCTGCGGGACACCTGACGATTTTAAAGTGCTCCGGGCCTGGACAAAACGTTGCAACCCCCTCCGGGCCAGGAATGCAGTCTCCCTTCCCCAGCGCAGCAGTAGCATCAAACTCCCGGGCAGAAAGAAGAGCGAGGGTCTCATGCTGCAAAACACCTGACGATTTTAAAGTGCTCCGGGGCCTGGACAAAACGTTGCGGCCCCTCCGGGCCAGGAATGGTGGGGAGTGTAGTCTCCCTTCCCCAGCGCAGCAGCAGCATCAAACTCCCGGGCAGAAAGAACACCGAGGGTCCCACGCTGCGGGATACCTGACGATTTTAAGGCGCTCCAGGGCCTGGACAAAACGTGCGGCCCCCTCCGGGCAAGGAATGCGAGGGAGTGTAGTCTCCCTTCCCCAGCGGAGCAGCAGCAGAAAACTCCCGGGCAGAAAGAACAGCGAGGGTTCCACGCTGCGGGACACATCTGACGATTTTAAGGCGCTCCAGGGCCTGGACAAAACGTTGTGGCCCCCTCCGTGCCAGGAATGCTGGGGAGTGTAGTCTCCCTTCCCCAGCGCAGCAGCAGCACCAGCAGCAAACACCAGCAGCAAACACCCGAGCAGAAAGAACAGCGAGGGTCCCACGCTGCGGAACACCTCTTATAATTTTAAGGCGCTCAGGGCCTGGACAAAATGTGCGGCCCCTTCCGGGCCAGGAATGCTGGGGAGTGTAGTCTCCCTTCTCCAGCGCAGCAGCAAACCCCGAGCAGAAAGAACAGCTAGGGTCCCACGCTTGAACACCTTTGACGATTTGAAGGCACTCCAGGGCCTGGACAAAACGTGCGGCCCCCTCCGGGCCAGGCATGCTGGGGACTGTAGTCTCCCTTCCCCAGGGCAGCACCAGCAGCAAACACCCGAGCAGAAAGAACAGCGAGGGTCCCACTATGCAGAACACCTGATTAATTTAAGGTGCTCCGGGGCCTGGAGAAAACGTTGCGGCCCCCTCCATGCCAGGAATGGTGGGGAGTGTAGTCTCCCTTCCCCAGCGCAGCAGCAGCATACTCCCGGGCAGAAACAGCGAGGGTCCCACGCTGCAGGACACCTGACGATTTTAAGGTGCTCCGGGCCTGGACAAAACGCTGCGGCCCCCTCCGGGCCAGGAATGCTGGGGAGTGTAGTCTCCCTTCTCCAGCGCAGCAGCTGCACCAACCTCCCGGGCAGAAAGAACAGTGAGGGTCTCACGCTGCGGAACACCTGACTATTTTAAAGCGCTCCGGGCCCTGGACATAACGTTGCGGCCTCCTCTGGGCCAGGAATGCTGGGGAGTGTAGTCTCCCTTCCCCAGCGCAGGAACAAACTCCTGGGCAGAAAGAACAGCGAGGGTCCCACGCTGCGGGACACCTCTGACAATTTAAGGCCCTCCGGGGCATGGACAAAACATTGCGGCCCCCTCCGGGCCAGGAATGCTGGGGAGTGTAGTCTCCCTTCCCAGGCGCAGCAGCAACAGCAACCTCCCGTGCAGAAAGAACAGCGAGGGTCCCACGCTTGAACACCTTTGACTATTTTAAGGCGCTCCGGGGCCTGGACAAAATGTTGCGGCCCACTCCGGGCCAGGAATGCTGGGGAGTGTAGTCTCCTTTCCGCAGCAGCAAACTCCTGGGCAGAAAGAACAGCAAGGGTCCCACGCTGCGGGACACCTGACTATTTTAAGGCGCTCCGGGGCATGGACAAAACATTGCGGCCCCCTCCGGGCCAGGAATGCTGGGGAGTGTAGTCTCCCTTCTCCAGCGCAGCCTGCAAACTCCCAGAAAAAGAACAGCGAGGGTTCCACGCTGCGGGACACCTCTGACAATTTTAAGGCGCTCTGGGGCCTGGACAAAACGTTGTGGCCCCTTCCTGGCCAGGAATGCTGGTGTGTGTAGTCTCCCTTCTCCAGCGCAGCAGCAAACTCCTGGACAGAAAGAACAGCGAGGGTCCCACACTGCGGAAGACCTCTTACGATTTTAAGGTGCTCCGGGGCCTGGACAAAACGTTGCGGCCCCCTCCGGGAAATGAATGCGAGGGAGTGTAGTATCCCTTCCCCAGCGGAGCAGCAGCAGCAAACTCCCGGGCAGAAAGAACAGTAAGGGTCCCACGCTGAGGGACACCTGACGATTTTAAGGCACTCCGGGGACTGGACAAAATGTTGCAGCCCTCTCCGGGCCAGGAGTGCTGGGGAGTGTAGTCTCCCTTCTCCAGCGCAGCAGCAGCAAACTCCTGAGCAGAAAGAACAGCGAGGGTCCCACGCTGCGGACCAACTTCTACGATTTTAAAGCGCTCCAGGGCCTGGACAAAATGTTGCGGCCCCCTCCAGGCCAGGAATGCTGGGGAGTGTAGTCTCCCTTCCCCAGCGCAGCAGCAACAGCAAACTCCCGGCAGAAAGAACAGCGAGGGTCCCACGCTGCGGGACAGCTCTTACGATTTTAAGGCGCTCCGGGGACTGGGCAAAGCGTTGCAGCCCCATCCGTGCCAGGAATGCTGGGCAATGTAGTCTCCCTTCTACAGCGCAGCAGCAGTAGCAAACTCCTGGGCAGAAAGTACAGCGAGGGTCCCACGCTGCGGGACACCTGACGATTTTAAAGTGCTCCGGGCCTGGACAAAACGTTGCAACCCCTCCGGGCCAGGAATGCAGTCTCCCTTCCCCAGCGCAGCAGTAGCATCAAACTCCCGGGCAGAAAGAAGAGCGAGGGTCTCATGCTGCAAAACACCTGACGATTTTAAAGTGCTCCGGGGCCTGGACAAAACGTTGCGGCCCCCTCCGGGCCAGGAATGGTGGGGAATGTAGTCTCCCTTCCCCAGCGCAGCAGCAGCATCAAACTCCCGGGCAGAAAGAACACCGAGGGTCCCACGCTGCGGGATACCTGACGATTTTAAGGCGCTCCAGGGCCTGGACAAAACGTGCGGCCCCCTCCGGGCAAGGAATGCGAGGGAGTGTAGTCTCCCTTCCCCCAGCGGAGCAGCAGCAGAAAACTCCCGGGCAGAAAGAACAGCGAGGGTTCCACGCTGCGGGACACATCTGACGATTTTAAGGCGCTCCAGGGCCTGGACAAAACGTTGTGGCCCCCTCCGTGCCAGGAATGCTGGGGAGTGTAGTCTCCTTCCCCAGCGCAGCAGCAGCACCAGCAGCAAACACCAGCAGCAAACACCCGAGCAGAAAGAACCGCGAGGTCCCACGCTGCGGAACACCTCTTATAATTTTAAGGCGCTCAGGGCCTGGACAAAATGTGCGGCCCCTTCCGGGCCAGGAATGCTGGGGAGTGTAGTCTCCCTTCTCCAGCGCAGCAGCAAACCCCCGAGCAGAAAGAACAGCTAGGGTCCCACGCTTGAACACCTTTGACGATTTGAAGGCACTCCAGGGCCTGGACAAAGCGTGCGGCCCCCTCCGGGCCAGGCATGCTGGGGACTGTAGTCTCCCTTCCCCAGTGCAGCACCAGCAGCAAACTCCCGAGCAGAAAGAACAGCGAGGGTCCCACTATGCAGAACACCTGATTAATTTAAGGTGCTCCGGGGCCTGGAGAAAACGTTGCGGCCCCCTCCATGCCAGGAATGGTGGGGAGTGTAGTCTCCCTTCCCCAGCGCAGCAGCAGCATACTCCCGGGCAGAAACAGCGAGGGTCCCACGCTGCAGGACACCTGACGATTTTAAGGTGCTCCGGGCCTGGACAAAACGCTGCGGCCCCCTCCGGGCCAGGAATGCTGGGGAGTGTAGTCTCCCTTCTCCAGCGCAGCAGCTGCACCAACCTCCCGGGCAGAAAGAACAGTGAGGGTCTCACGCTGCGGAACACCTGACTATTTTAAAGCGCTCCGGGCCCTGGACATAACGTTGCGGCCCCCTCCGGGCCAGGAATGCTGGGGAGTGTAGTCTCCCTTCTCCAGCGCAGCAGCAGCACACTCCCGGGCAGAAAGAACAGCGAGGTTCCCACGCCTCGGGACACCTGACGATTTTAAGGTGCTCCTGGGCCTGGACAAAACATTGCGGCCCCCTCCGGGCCAGGAATGCTGGGGAGTGTAGTCTCCCTTCCCCAGCGCAGCAGCAGCACACTCCCGGGCAGAAAGAACAGCGAGGGTCCCACGCTGCGGGACACCTGATGATTTTAAGGTGCTCTGGGGCCCTGGACAAAACGTTGCAGCCCCCTTCGGGCCAGGAATGCTAGGGAGTGTAGTCTCCCTTCCCCCGCATAGCAGCAGCAAACTCCCGGGCAGAAAAAAAAAAGCGAGGGTCCCACACTGCGGAACAACTTTTACGATTTTACAGCGCTCTGGGGCCTAGACAAAATGTTGCGGCCCCCTCCAGGCCATGAATGCTGGGGAGTGTAGTCTCCCTTCCCCAGCATAGCAGCAGCAGCAAACTCCCAGGCAGAAAGAACAGCGAGGGTCCCACGTTGCGGGACACCTGACGATTTTAAGGCGCTCCGAGGCCTGGACAAAACATTGTGGCCCCCTCCAGGCCAGGAATGCTGGGGAGTGTAGTCTCCCTTCCCCAGCATAGCAGCAGCACCAAACTCCCGGGCAGAATGAACAGCGAGAGTCCCACGCTGCGGGACACCTCTGACAATTTTAAGGTGCTCCTGGGCCTGGACAAAACGTTGCGGCCCCCCTCCAGTCCAGGAAGGCTGGGGAGTGTGGTCTCCCTTCCCCAGCGCAGCAGCAGCACACTCCCGGGCAGAAAGAACAGCGAGGGTCCCACGCTGCGGGACACCTGATGATTTTAAGGCACTCCGGGGACTGGACAAAACGTTGCGGCCCCCTCCGGGCCAGGAATGCTGGAGAGTGTAGTCTCCCTTCCCCCGCATAGCAGCAGCAGCAAACTCCCGGGCAGAAAAAACAGCGAGGGTCCCACGCTACGGAACAACTTTTACGATTTTCCAGCGCTCCGGGGCCTAGACAAAATGTTGCGGCACCCTCCGGGCCAGGAATGCTGGGGAGTGTAGTCTCCCTTCCCCAGCATAGCAGCAGCAGCAAACTCCCAGACAGAAAGAACAGCGAGGGTCCCACACTGCGGGACACCTCTGACGATTTTAAGGCGCTCCGGGGCCTGGACAAAACATGGCAGCCCCCTCCCGGTCAGGAATGCTGGGGAGTGTAGTCTCCCTTCCCCAGCAGAGCAGCAGCAAACTCCCGGGCAGAAAGAACAGCGAGGGTCCCACGCTGCGGGACACCTGATGATTTTAAGGCACTCCGGGGACTGGACACAACGTTGCAGCCCCCTCCGGGCCAGGAATGCTGGGGAGTTTAGTCTCCCTTCTCCAGCGCAGCAGCAGCAGACTCCCGGGCAGAAAGAACAGCGAGGGTCCCACGCTGCGGGACATCCGACTATTTTAAGGCGCTCCGTGGCCTGGACAAAACGCTGTGGCAACCTCCGGGCCAGGAATGCTGGGAGTGTAGTCTCCCTTTCCCAGCGCAGGAGCAGCAGGAGCAAACTCCTGGGCAGAAAGAACAGCGAGGGTCCCACGCTGCGGGACACCTGACGATTTTAAGGCGCTCCGGGGCATGGACAAAATGTTGCAGCCCCTCCGGGCCAGGAATGCTGGGGAGTGTAGTCTCCCTTCTCCAGCGCAGCAGTAGCAAACTCCAGGGCGGAAAGAACAGCGAGGGTCCCACGCTGCGGGACACATCTGACGATTTTAAGGCACTCCGGGGCCTGGACAAAATGTTGTGGCTTTCTCCAGGTCAGAAATGCTGGGGAGTGTAGTCTCCCTTCCCCAGCGCAGCAGCAGGAGCAAACTCCCGGGCAGAAAGAACAGCGAGGGTCCCACGCTTGAACACCTTTGACTATTTTAAGGCACTCCGGGGCCTGGACAAAACGTTGCGGCCCCCTCCGGGCCAGGAATGCTGGGGAGTGTAGTCTCCCTTCCCCAGCGCAGCAGCAGCACACTCCCGGGCAGAAAGAACAGCGAGGGTCCCACGCTGCGGGACACCTGATGATTTTAAGGTGCTCTGGGGCCCTGGACAAAACGTTGCAGCCCCCTTCGGGCCAGGAATGCTAGGGAGTGTAGTCTCCCTATACTACTGCAGCAAAAACAGCCAAATTTTTTGAGATATTACAATAGCATGGAACAGGCAGTTTATTTCTTACAATTAACCTCCAGCGCAAACCCTTAATCTCGGTATTTGTTATACTTAATAAGGTCGTTGTTCCCCATGTATGCACATATAGTGTGGTAGTGTATCTCTCAGGGCCACAAGACCTTGGCGCCTAAAGACGAGGTATGTGTTCGGCAGAGCACCCCATCTAGATAAGATGTCCCTCAATGTGGCTTCACCTGGGCTCTACATTCGAAGGTAGTAGCTGTGGTGTCCGCGACCAGTGAGCTGAAACGGTCATTGTTCTGTCTATGTCTGGAAAATCAACTAAGAAGAAGGGATAGTCAAGAAGAGATTAGAAGAGCGAGAAAGGATAGAAAAGAGGAGATGAGAGGATAGTCTGGGGAGATATCCCTGTGCAGCAGTTCTTCGGAAGGGAAGGGGCCTAGGGCTCTCCCGTGGCGTGGTTGTGGGCTTATTTGAGGGGCCTGCATCCCTGTTCTCCCTACTGTTTGTCTTCCTCATAGGGTTCCCCTCGTGGAAGTATGGGGTCCGCAAAGAGTTGGAGGGCTCTCAACCTGGGGGGCACAGATCGTGTATGCTCCAGCCGAGAGAGATGCGAGACCAGTGGCTGCCATATGCGGTCGAATTTAGCATCCGTACCTGCCAGCCTATGAGAGAGGAGCTCCATCGCCATTACATGCCAAAGGCGAGTAAGCCAAATCAAGGACGAGGGGGAGCACGTTTTCTTCCAATGTATGGCAATGACCTGCTTAGCGGCAGTGAACATGTGAAATATCAGATGCCAGTCTGTGTGTTTCATTGCTCTAAGAGCCGTCGGTCGGAGCCCCAGTATAACCACCCTCGGGTCATTTGGCAAGGGGAATCCCACTACCTCTCCAACGTGGCCCATCACCTCTCTCCAAAAGGTAAGAATGAGCGGACAGGTCCACCATATATGAAGAAAACAACCCTGAGCCGCCTGGCATCGCCAGCATAGAGGGGCGAAGCCCGGGTACATCTTCTGGAGTCTAAGAGGAGTATAGTACCAGCGAGTCATGACTTTATAGACCGATTCCTGTTGTGTTATACTTTTAAAGATACGAGGGATATCGCGCCATAACTGTTCCCATTGGTCTGAATCTATATCTCCTTCGGTGTCCATCTGCCACTGGCGCTGGTAGGTGTGTGGGGGCACCGAATGTGAATGCTGAAGCACTTTATAGGTCCGGGAAATCAGCCCCGGGATCCATCAAAAGCACGGACCAGCGTTTCAAAAGGCGTTAGGCGCCTCGTGGCTCCCTCCATGTACGAGGGGGCCCGGATCCAGTGCCGGATCTGAAAGTACTCCATGCTCGTGGTTTTTGGAAGGTTGAAGTCCTGTCTGCACTGGTCGAATGATTTAAAGATACCTTTCTCAAAAAGTTGTTCTATGACACGGCACTCCCCAGCCGACCAAGCCGAAAACGACTTTAGGGGTAGGGCCGGCGGGAAATCCGGGTTGAGCGCTATTGATGTGTTGGGAGAGGGGAATGTAGTGAGACCACAGGATACTGCAATCCTGTCCCAGATCTCCAAGACCGTCTTGGTTGGAGTAGCTATGTATGCACTACGATGTCTGGCCCCCCTTCTAATCCAGGCCAGGTCCCACAGTGGGCGACACGCCACTGCCCTGTCCATATGGAACCAGTGTTTTTCGCTTTCGCGAACCGACCATTCCGATATGTATCGCAAGTGCGAGGCCCAGTAATATGCGAGCAGATCGGGACAAGCCAGACCACCCCTGTCGCGAGGTAGCAACAGGACCCGTGTGGAGAAACGCGGCCTGCCTCCTCCCCAGATGAACGCCGTGAGATCCCGTTGGAGGTTCTGGATATCTCGCTGGGGGATCGGCGTGGGAAGAGTCTGGAAAAGGTACAGTACCTTTGGCAAAATCGCCATTTTAACTGCATTTAAGCGGCCCAGCCACGAAATTGGGAGTGATTTCCAGCGTCGGAGCTCAGCCCGGACAGCCGTCCTGCATGCCGGCCAATTAGCTCCAGTCCAGGTGTCTAGGGTAGCAGTAACGTTAATCCCTAGGTAGCGTATGGAATGTGAGGCCCAATGAAATGGGTTAACTGGACCTAGGTTATCCAGCTGTAGCTGGGGGAGAGTGAGATTGAGTGCCTGCGATTTGGAAAGATTAATTTTAAGACCCGATATCAGTTCGAATTGAGAGAGAATGTCCAGTAATGCGGGTAGTGAGCTTGCCGGATCCGTTAATGTCAGGAGAAGATCATCTGCAAAAAGGCCAATTTTGTGTTCTACTCCTCCTATGTGTATTCCCCGAATTTCTGTCGACTGCCTGATAGCGATCGCCAGGGGCTCCACCACAAGAGCGAACAGTAAGGGTGAGAGCGGGCACCCCTGACGCGTACCCCTGCTGATGGGGAAGGACGGAGTGAGAAGACCATTTACTCGGATCCGCGCCGAGGCGCCGCATACTGCGCCATGATGCGCGCAGTCATGGTCGGTCCGAGTCCCACGCGATGTAGGACCGCCCGCAGAAAGGACCAGTCAACCCGGTCAAAAGCCTTTTCGGCGTCCAGGGAGAGCAGAAAGGCCGGTGTATTATAATGCTGTGTCTTTTGCACCAGGTGGGCTACTCGGCGAATATTATCCGCTCCCTGTCTCTCCCTCACAAAACCCACCTGATCTGGTTCGATCAGGCCCAGGAGGTGAGGGCCTATCCTTTGGGCGAGAATTTTGGTATATAGTTTGGCATCTACGTTCAATACGGAGATAGGCCGAAAGAGGCGCATGCCGTGGGGTCCTTCCCAGGCTTAGGGATAAGGATTATCTCCGCCTCTGCCATCGTCGGCGTCACCGACCCCGCCTCCGCAAATGAGTTAAATAGGCGCAATAGATGGGCCTGAAGTTCGGGGAGGAAGAGGCGATAAAAAGCCAGCGTTAGGCCATCAGGCCCTGGGGACTTTCCCACTGGCATGCCTTTTAAGGCCTTTTGGAGTTCCGCCGCTATGATAGGTTCCTCTAATTGCTCCTTAAAGAAGGGGGTCAGTGGAGTCCAGGCGCAAGCAGCTAAGAAGGGATCCATCTGGTCTCTCCTAGTCTCTCCCCGACCATATAGTTCGGAGAAAAAGGCGTGAAACTCCTGTTGTTTAGCGTTTTCGGAGGTAGCCCAGCCCCCCCCACTTTGGACTATTTTTGCGATATGACCCTTAGAGATCTGAGTCATGAGGCGACGCGCCAGCATGGATCCCACCCTGTTGCCCCCCCATAGAACTTCTGCTTAAGAGTCAAGAGAGACCGCTCTGCTTTGTTCACCCGGAGAGCCTTGAGCTGACCCCGAAGGGAGGCAAGTCTCTTGCTTGTGACGATAGAAGGCACATTCCGATTTTGTTGTTCCATGGTTTTAAGATCACGGGTGAGGTTGTCCTCCACCAGGCGAGACTCCTGCCTGCGGGCTCTAGAGATGGAAGTGATAACGCCCCTGATCGTGGCCTTGAAGGCGTCCCACAGCATAGGTATTGTGGTCTCCGGGAGGTCATTGGCCATAAAGTATGATTGTATAGCCTGTCTGAGCTCGGCCACATCCACCTGATCGCGGAGCACCTGCGGAGGGAGTCGCCAGCGCGGGGCGGAGTTCGGGGGACGGCCCAAGGTGGACAGGGTTATCTCTAAGTGAGCGTGGTCCGAGATAGAGATATCTGAAATCCCTACTGTTTCTAGGGAGCGAATGAGTGCGTGGGATAGAAAAAGGTAATCTATACGGGAGTGCGAGCGATGCACATGGGAGTAAAAGTGTAGTCCTGTGTGTCCGGTTCCTTATAGCGCCAAGCGTCTACCAGACCCAAAGCTTCCAGATCTCGTTTGAGAGCGGCGGACATAGCCCCTACCCCCTGATAAGAGGGGGAGGTGCGGTCCATGGTGGGGTCCCAAACTAGGTTAAAGTCACCCCCCAAGAATGATAGGATTAGTTTCCTTGGAGAGGGAAGTTTGGAGGAGGTGGCGGATGAAAGCATCCTGTGCCTGGTTGGGTGCATATAGATTAAGGAGGGTAAGCAGTCTGCCCTGTATTGATAGCTGGAGCTTAAGAGATCTACCTTCCGCATCCCGAGACGGTGCGTTCTATGTTTACCGAGAGACCTATTTTAAAAGGATCCCCACCCCTGCTGTCTTAGATGATGCAGACGCCCATATTCGTAGGGGGAATTTAGGATGAGACATGCGAATAGTATCGGTCCGTAATAGATGGGTCTCTTGGAGAAAAACAATGTCTGGATCCTGAAGTTGGAGGTAGCGCCAGATCTGTCTTCTCTTATTCGGGGCATTCAGGCCTTTGACATTAAGGGAGAGACATTTAAGCTGAGCCATTGATCTGTACCCGAAAAGGCATGCGTTGGTCGGAACTGATGGAGTCCCATCTCTCTCTGGTCAGAGCTTGAATCGGCAACCGCTGTGAGAGTTGGAGCAAGCGTGGAATCCCCCCCAGGGGTGGAGTGTGAGTTATAGTACCTGGTGTCCCCACGGCTGCCGGTCTCAGAGCCATGGCCCTTCGCTGCGATTCGGGGCCCTCCCCTCGAGTCCAGAGAAAGAAAGGAAGTAAGGGAAAATATAGAAGAGGGGAAGATTCCCAGAATGGAGAAGATACTAAATAACTAAGGGGCCAACTGGGCCCAACAGGACCTTTCCAGTCCAGGAGCGGCCCAATGGTGGGAACCAGGGCGGCTCTGGGGAAGTCACTCCCCTTGGGGACTAAGGAAATGGCGGGGTATGTCTCAGACTTCCTTGGGAGCAAGAGCCGTCCACCTCCCAGGGCGACCCGTCGCAGTAACGACGGGGAAAAGCGCGTCCAGGATGGAGCCACAGGGGGACCCCTTCGGAGTAGATCCGGAGCCCAATAACACATCCCGGCACCTCGCCCTCTAAGCCTTTGGGCGATCCATAAAACTCGGGCACCCTTAGAGTAACCGACAGGTGTGGGGGAGGGGCACCTCGCCCCGTCACGTCTACAACAGTGTAAAGCTGGCGTGGATACGGTAGCCTAGAGTAACGCTCATAGATAGGCCCTCCCAAAAGCCCACCCACGATAGACCCATCCCGTCAAGGTAGTGTGGTGCTTTGCAGGCATGATCCCCCACCCCGAGGGAGAACCAAACATTGCCTCCCCTGACACTCTTCTTGAGACAAATCCTATTAAGTGTATGGACGCCTAGTTGCCCCAATACTTCGTTCAAGTAGTCAAGGCGATCCAACGCCTTCTCTCATCTGAAGCCTCTGACAATGGGGCGTGAGAGGTATGTTCTGCCAGTCCACTTGTCTGTGGAGGTCTCTCAACCAGATATCAGTTGCCCCCGCTGGCGCCAAGGGGGGGAAGGCGGCCTCGATCTCAGGCCCTCTCTCGTTGAAGTCTGTGGCGCCTCCATGTTCCGTAGGTGTTGGATAATGTCCTGTTTGGCTTGAAGGTCAGTCCCCCCTGCTCCGGAGTTTCCAGCCCTGGGGCGCCCAACCCTCGACCACTCAGGGCGGCGAGAGATCTTGGACGTCGGCTCAGTGGGCCCGGGAGGAAGGCCTCGATCCAGACGAGATGTTCAGCAGTTGGAGGGCTTCACGAAGAGATCTCAGAGACCTGCGCCTCCCTCCCAGTGAAAGATCAGAGCAAACGGGTGGCCCCATTGATATTTGACGTTGGCTTCTCTCAGTTTAGCAGTGACTGGCCGGAAGTCCCTACGGCGGCGCAGGGTGAATGGCGATAGGTCCTGAAAGATTTGGATGGCGTGTCCCTCGTGTTCCAACTTTTCGGTCGCCCTGGCCGCTCGGAGGATTGCCTCCTTTTCCGTGTAAAAATTTACCCTGGTCAGGATGTCGGGGATCAGGTTGGTGTTTCCCCGCAGGGGTGCTACCCTATGCACTCGGTCCAATGTGGGTGGGGAGGAGTCCTCATCTCCCCTGACCGCATGCAGTAAGTCTGCGACATATGTCATTATGTCCTGTCCCTCTGCGCCCCGCGGAACACCCCGGACGCGGAGGTTATTCCGGCGGCTCCTATTCTCTAAATCCTCCTGTTTGATTTGGAGTTCCACATGTTGCTCCTCTAGAGTTAGGACGCGGCGCCTAAGATCTTCCTGCTCCTCTGTACGCGTGTCGAGGGTGTGCTCCAGGTCGTCCACCCTAGTGCCAATTTCGGTGACATCTCGTCTAATGTCCGTGAGGTAGGACTTGACCTCCAGCTTAAGAGATGAGATCTCTGATTTGATGTCATGAAGGAAACTAGACATAAATGCCTGCGTAATGGCGCCTGGTTCAAGCATGTCCAGCTTGGAGGTCATTGCTGTGTCGTCCCCTGAGGCTACCGGGGTTTGCTTGCCCCACAGGTCCGCCACCGAGGTATCTTTAGGTGCCAATTGGGCTGCGGCCTTCCCCGTCTTTGGCTTAGTCATGGTTCCAGGGCCGGGGGTGCAGAGCCCTCCCGCCCTCGCTCGGTTCCAAACCGGGGCCTCCTCACTTCCCCCTAGTCGATGCGTCGCGAGTCCGTCCGGTGGCAGGGCAGGCGGTGCAGGCCCGACCACAGGGTCCGCCCGTCAGACCAACTCGGGTCCCCCTCGTCGCCGATCCCGGCAGGAGGTTCCGACCCGTGGGTCTATACCCCACGCTCCAGCCGCCGTCGATTCAATTCATAGGGGCCACTCACTTCCGTCACCTCCCGGCAAGGCCCCGACAACTTCAGCATAGCCTAGGGCAGCCCCACGCCAGTTCTGCTCGGACACCGGAAGGAGCCCGATCCGGCCCCGAGTCGCTCCGGTCCCCGAGCGTAGTACAGGGCACCCCCACTGCCAGTCCGGTCCAACAATCAGGGCCCGCCCCGCTACCTCTCACCGCTGTCCAGGCCAAGCTCTCCCCACTCTTCAGGGTCCTCTACTCTCAATGTCAGAGGTCCAGGAGCAGGGGCCTCCGACCCCGAGTGTTGTCCACCCACCAGGGCAGTCACAGCGGGGCATCAAGCACTATCAACGCCTCCATCTCGGGGCCAGCCATCCGGTCAACCACGCCGGTTCTCAGCGCTGTGCGCGATGGGCCCAAGGGAGCCTGGTCTCACTAGGCCTCTGGGTCTGTAAACGCCGCTCCTCCGACCTCGCCGGGCCGCTACTGTATGGGGGAGGGGCACACGAGGTCCACAGCCTCTGGCACGGCCGGGGGGGGCGGGGAAGATTTCACCTCCAGCCGCAGGTACTCACGCCAGTCCTCAGCCCTCTCAGGGTCGCCGCTCCATCCCCCGGGCCAGTCGCGCTCCCCCTCCTCACCTCCGTCTATCTCTCTGCTCTTCCCCGGTCTCCGAAGGGCTCGCGGGGCCTCAGGAGCCCGGCCGGAGTCCGCCCTCAAAGGAAGGATTTTAAGGCACTCCGGGGACTGGACAAAATGTTGCAGCCCTCTCCGGGCCAGGAATGCTGGGTAGTGTAGTCTCCCTTCTCCAGCGCAGCAGCAGCAAACTCCCGGGCAGAAAAACCAGCGAGGGTCCCACGCTGCAGGACACCTGACGATTTTAAGGCGCTCCGGGCCTGGACAAAACGCTGCGGCCCCCTCTGGGCCAGGAATGCTGGGGAGTGTAGTCTCCCTTCTCCAGCGCAGCAGCAGCACCAAACTCCCGGCAGAAAGAACAGCGAGGGTCCCACGCTGCGGAACACCTCTTATGATTTTAAAGCGCCCTGGGGCCTGGACAACATGTTGCGGCCCCCTCCGGGCCAGGAATGCTGGGGAGTGTAGTCTCCCTTCTCCAGCGCAGCAGCTGCACCAACCTCCCGGGCAGAAAGAACAGCGAGGGTCCCACGCTGCGGGACACCTGACGATTTTAAGGTGCTCCTGGGCCTGGACAAAACATTGCGGCCCCCTCCGGGCCAGGAATGCTAGGGAGTGTAGTCTCCCTTCCCCAGCATAGCAGCAGCAGCAAACTCCCAGGCAGAAAGAACAGCAAGGGTCCCACGCTACCGGACATCTCTGATAATTTTAAGGCGCTCCGGGGCCTCGACAAAATGTTGCAGCCCCCTCCAGGCCACGAATGCTGGGGAGTGTAGTCTCCCTTCACCAGTGCACCACCAGCAAACTCCCGGGCAGAAAGAACAGTGAGGGTCCCACACTACCGGACATCTCTGATAATTTTAAGGCGCTCCGGGGCCTCCACAAAATGTTGCAGCCCCCTCCAGGCCACGAATGCTCGGGAGTGTAGTCTCCCTTCCCCCAGCGGAGCAGCAAACTCCCAGGCAGAAAGAACAGCGAGGGTCCCACGCTGCGGGACGCCTGACCATTTTAAGGCACTCCAGGCCCTGGAAAAAAACGTTGTGACCCCCTCCGGGCCAGGAATGCTGGGGAGTGTAGTCTCCCTTCCCCAGCATAGCAGCAAACTCCCGGGCAGAAAGAACAGCGAGGGTCCCACGCTGCGGGACAGCTCTTACGATTTGAATGCGCTTCGGGGAATGGACAAAACGTTGCGGCCCCCTCCGGGCCAGGAATGCTGGGGAGTGTAGTCTCCCTTCCCCAGCGCAGCAGCAGCAGACTCCCGGGAAGAAAGAACAGCGAGGGTCCCACGCTGCGGGACAGCTCTTACGATTTGAATGCGCTTCGGGGAATGGACAAAACGTTGCGGCCCTCTCCAGGCCAGGAATGCTAGGGAGTGTGGTCTCCTTTCCCCAGCATAGCAGCAGCAGCAGCAAACTCCCGGGCAGAAAGAACAGTGAAGGTCCCACGCCTCGGGACACCTCGGATGATTTTAAGGCGCTCAGGGCCTGGACAAAACGTTGCGGCCTCCTCTGGGCCAGGAATGCTGGGGGTGTAGTCTCCCTTCCCCAGTGGAGCAGCAGCAGCAAACTCCCGGGCAGAAAGAACAGCGAGGGTCCCACGCTGAGGGACACGTGACTATTTTAAGGCGCTCCAGGGCCTGGACAAAACGTTGCGGCCCCTCCGTGCCAGGAATGCTGGGGCGTGTAGTCTCCCTTCCCCAGCGCAGCAGCAAACTCCCGGGCAGAAAGAACAGCGAGGGTCCCATGCTGCGGAACACCTCTTACGATTTTTAGGAGCTCCAGGGCCTGGGCAAAATGTTGCGGCCCCCTCCGGGCTAGGAGTTCTGGGGAGTGTAGACTCCCGTCCCCAGCGCAGCAGCAAACTCCTGGGCAGAAAGAACAGCGATGGTCTCACGCTGCGGAACATCTGACGATTTTAAAGCGCTCCAGGCCCTGGACAAAACGTTGCGGCCCCCTCCGGGCCAGGCATGCTGGGGAGTGTAGTCTCCCTTCCCCAGCGTAGCAGCAGCACCAAACTCCCAGGCAGAAAGAACAGCGAGGGTCCCACGCTGAGGGACACGTGACTATTTTAAGGCGCTCCAGGGCCTGGACAAAACGTTGCGGCCCCCTCCGTGCCAGGAATGCTGGGGCGTGTAGTCTCCCTTCCCCAGCGCAGCAGCAAACTCCCGGGCAGAAAGAACAGCGAGGGTCCCATGCTGCGGAACACCTCTTACGATTTTTAGGAGCTCCAGGGCCTGGGCAAAATGTTGCGGCCCCCTCCGGGCTAGGAGTTCTGGGGAGTGTAGACTCCCGTCCCCAGCGCAGCAGCAAACTCCTGGGCAGAAAGAACAGCGATGGTCTCACGCTGCGGAACATCTGACGATTTTAAAGCGCTCCAGGCCCTGGACAAAGCGTTGCGGCCCCCTCCGGGCCAGGCATGCTAGGGAGTGTAGTCTCCCTTCCCCAGCGTAGCAGCAGCACCAAACTCCCAGGCAGAAAGAACAGCGAGGGTCCCACGCTGAGGGACACCTGACGATTTTAAGACGCTCCGGGGCCTGGACAAAACGTTGCAGCCCCCTCCGGGCCAGGAATGCTGGGGAGTGTAGTCTCCCTTCCCCCAGCACAGCAGCAAACTCCCAGGCAGAAAGAACAGCGAGGGTCCCACGCTGAGGGACACCTGACGATTTTAAGGCACTCCGGGGACTGGACAAAATGTTGCAGCCCTCTCCGGGCCAGGAATGCTGGGGAGTGCAGTCTCCCTTCCCCAGCATAGCAGCAGCACCAAACTCCCGGGCAGAAAGAACAGCGAGGGTCCCACGCTGCAGGACACCTCTGACTATTTTAGGTTCAACTTTGTTTTTATTGGGAATTGCATCAAAAAAAAGAAAAATATACAAACATTATGCAATAAAGATAGATTTAAGGCACTTGTACATCGGTACATAAGGAGGTCCCATCTGGATAGTAATGCTCTCCCGGTGACATAGCAGTAACCATACCCTTACTGTGCCTCCAAAGGGGCTGTCTGCCAGACAGTGTATCTGTTGAAAAGTGGTATGAGGATGCCTTTTAATGAAAAAGAAGAAAAACTCCCCCTCCCCCAACTCCCCCAACCTCCCCTGAACTGGTGTGCCAATGTGATGTATTGAAGGGTATCGTGTGATAAGGAAATTATGAATCTCCATCCGTTGAGTGCGGTATAGAGGCAGAGTTTGTGAGCCGGCGGAGGTATTTGGGACATGTAATCTCATTCATCTCCAGTGACGAGGGAAAGCAATGGCTGCCAGGCGTCTGTAAAGCTAGCCATAGCGTTAGTTAAGGAGGCGTGTATGCGTTCCATTCCGATAACATACCACAGTTTGTGTAGCCACCCCACTCGCGTTGGTCTCGTGGATGAGCCCCAGTGTGAGAGGATGTTTCGAGTGGCTGCTCCTAGAGCTATCCCCATCAGTCTACCTCGCCTGGATTTAAGTGGGTATGTGATGGGGTTGGGCAGCCCCAAGATCACATAAACAGGAAAACGCTGTATTTCAGTGTCGAATTGGCGGTCGATATCGTCTAAAACGTCCTTCCGGTAAGCTTGTACCTCTCTACAGTCCCACAATATATGCAATAGGGTGCCATCCTCCCCGCAGCCTCACCAACACAGCGGGCTTCGTGCTGGGTTCCCCCTGTGCAAACGGGCCGGGGTCAGATGCCAATACATGGCCACCTTAACCCCCGACTCCCTGCTGGCTATGTTACGCGCTGAGTGATTCGCTCGGTAATAGATGTCCGCCCACTCTTTACGTGTCAGGTCCCTTCCTAGTTCTCTCTCCCACCTCCGCTGTCCTGCAGGGGGCGCCCTGGGGGCCCCATCCCTAAGCATATCATAAATGTCAGAAATCAGTGCTTTATCGGTATTCTTGGCATGTAACCACTTCTCGAATTGAGTGAGTTTCCTAGCTACTCCTGCGTGAACAGGGAGCCCATAGTCCGTTTGGAGGTCTCGGAAAGGGATGATACCCTCTAGGTTAAAGAGATGGCCCGCTGACCGCCAATCGGATTCTCTCCAGAATGAAAATGCCCTCGTATCCATGCCTGGGGAGAACTCCTTATTGTCAAAAAGAGGTGTCATGGGAGAAGGGAATGTCGTCAGGCCCCTGGAAACCGCCACCCCATCCCATGCCCTTAGGAGCGTCTTAGTGATAGGGGAGCCCCGGAGGCCGGGAGGTCTGTGTATCCGTTTGAGGAAGGGGACTTTCCAGAGGTCCAGGTGAGCTAACGCCCTATCCTGAAAAAGCCAGCTCTTTTCGGATTCGGGGCGTTTCCATTCGACTAGGTACCGCAGCTGAGCGAAAATATTCTAGAACATTGGGAATACCCAGTCCCCCATCGTCTAGTCTCCTATAGCTCAGGTCTTTGCGTATCCGAGGTCGCTTCCCTCCCCATATGAAGTGATTGATGGCACGCTGCAGGGCCTGTAAGGTGCCCGGAGGTGGCCAAACCGGGATTGTCTGGAAGAGATACAACGCTCTGGGCAAGAGAGACATCTTGACTGCTGCTATCCTGCCCAGCAGGGAGAGCTGATGACGTTTCTAGGCATTCAAATCTTTTGTGGTTCTCTGAAGGAATTTGGAGTAATTGAGGTGTAGCGTCTGAGACACAGATGCCGCTAGCTCTATGCCCAAATAGGGGATAGAAGAATAAACTGGAATACCCGCACAGGTCGTATCATCAAGGGGGAGCGCTGGGCCATCCTTGTGAAACCTAAGGATCGAGGATTTCCCCATATTCACTCGCAGGCCCGACACCTGGCCAAAGACCTCTAGTTCTTTCAGGAAAGCTGGGACCGAACGGGCTGGTGACTCTAGAGAAGCAATTATATCGTCAGCATAAAGAGTAACAGTATGTTGTTCTCCCCCAAAGGGATGCCTTTTATCTCTGGGTTGTCCCTAATCATCTGAGCCAGCGGTTCAATATAAAGGGCGAAGAGAGTGGCGAAGCGGGCAGCCCTGTCGGGTCCCCCGCCCGGATCTCAAGGGCGTGGAGACCACCCCGTTCACCCCGATAGTAGCCGTGGGGTTAGTATAGAAACTCGAGACCCAGGCTCTAAACCTGTCCCCAAACCCAAAGTGTACCAGGGTCTTATTCAGGAAGCGCCAATCCACCCGGTCGAACGCCTTTTCAGCATCCACTGACAAGAGGAGGGCGTTCAGCTTGGTGCGGTGGGCTTTATCGATGAGATGAAATATGCGTTTAGTATTATCACTACTCTGACGGGCCTGTATAAACCCCGATTGATCTGGGTCAATGATGCCTGGCATAAGGGGGCCCAGACGTGTCGCTAGTATACCTGTAAACAGTTTCAGGTCGACATTGAGCAGCGATATTGGCCGGTAGGAACCGCACTGGGAGGCGTCCTTGCCCGGTTTGGGTAGCACCACTATTGAAGCCGAAAGCATCTCCTGGGGAATTGTGGATGGGCCAGTGAAGGAATTAAAAAGCCTGGTAAGTATCGGGGCTAGTGCGGGGCAGAACATCTCATAGAACCCAGCCGAGAATCCGTCTGGTCCCGGAGATTTCAAGGGTTTGAGGCGGGAGATGGCTCCTACCACTTCCTCAATACGAATGGGGCTATCGAGCGTTTCTCCATTATGGTGGTTCAATGCTGTCGTGTGTGCACCTCTTAGGTATGCTTCCACATATGGAATGGACGGTGAATCTCTCGTATAGAGAGCGGCATAAAAATCTCGAAAAGTCTGCGCTATTGTCACATCGTCAGTAAGCTTAGTACCCTCGGGATTTAGAATCTCCTTGACTTTACCCTGCTGCGTCTTTGCTCTTAATCTACTAGCCAGCATCAGGCCAGTCTTATCCCCCCCTATATAGTATGAGTATTTAAGGCGAAGGGCTGCGTATTCTGCCCTATCCAAGTCGAGCCCCGCCAGCAGGACCCGCGCGTTCTTTAATTGCCGCCAGACTCTCGGCGACCCGTTCGGCTATGGACTTTCTCCAACGTCAGCACTTGAGCCGTGAGTTCCTCTCGTTTAGCTTTACGCTCCCTATTCTCTGCCGCCGATTAAAGCAATCCATTCGCCCCGCACCACTGCTTTAAGTGCCCCCCACAGCATGGCAATGGGTGTTTCGGGAGTGTCATTGATCTCCAGATAATCAGTGATGCGCTTGAGGATTTGCTCCTGCACCGCTGATCTATGGAGCATAGCCTCCCTCAGCCTCCAGCTACCCGCTGGCCGGGTTATGTGGGGGACCCCCAAGGTTACCACTACTGCATCGTGATCCGACAGGGCCGCCGCTGTAATGTATATATCTTTGACAGTCGTCTGAACCTCTGTGGAACCAAGAAGGTAGTCCAATCTAGCATAGGTGCGGTGTGCATGTGATTAATAGGAAAATTGGGAGGCCTTCGGGTGAGACGCTCTCCACAGATCCAGTAATCCCCGTTCCGCCAACCATCGCTTGCCCTCCACGGATACTTCCCCGTTTGGGAGAATCGACTACTGGATCTGTCTGCGGTCGTGTCCATAACTAAATTCAAGTCGCCTCCCACCAATAGAAAGCGATCACGTGACTCTAAAATTGTGGATAAAGCAGTTCTAAGGAAGGTTTCTTGGTTCGTGTTTGGTGCATAAACAGACCAGATTGTTAAAGCTAGGCCTGCAATACAAAAGCGGTATGCCAATAAGCGCCCTTTCATTTCCGTTATTTTGTCTCCCACCGACCCTCTAAATTTCCGTGACACCAGGATAGCCACCCCTGCCTTCTTGGCGTGCAGAGAGGAAAAATATTGGTGGGGGAATACACTGGATTTCAATCTGTGCCAATCCCGAGCTAGTAGGTGAGTTTCCTGCAGCAGGCAGATATCTGCGCCGGAATTCTCTAGATAAGACAAGATGGAGCGTCGCTTGTTGGGGCTGTTGAGACCCTTTACATTAAGCGTGAGAATGGTTAGTTCGGAATCATGCATGGTTAGGGAAGGTGAACTGCGCGCTCCCATTCTCGTGGTGCTGGCTGATGGGAGTGGTCCCCGGCCCCCTCCCATGTGATGATGCGACGCAAAAATGCCAGTATGTGAGCTCATATTCCCTTCATGAGCACACCAGTCCCCCTCCCTCCCCTCCCTAACCCCAACTCCCAATAACGTCCCCCCCCATATAGTCCCGTGCACACCGAACTGCGCAGTGTGCACGTGGTAGGGTAGAGCGGTCCAGGGTATCCTGTGGCGTAGGCGAAGTGGCAAGTCCCTCTGTCCCCCCCCCCGCACCCCGCCTCCAGCCCCCTACAGCTCTAAAATCTACAAAGTCCCCTTGATCTCCCTCAGGATCCGTCTGGCGGGGACGTATCATTGGTGACTGCCTTAATCACCGCTCTCCTCTCCTGTGCCAGTGTCTCTGGGTTGGGCCCTCGGGTAGCGCCCACTGAGTGTTTGCCCCCCATCGTGTGCCAACGTGCTGGGGATTGGCGGCGGCTGGGTGGGCTCTTCGCGTCTGGGCTCTGGTGTGGGAGGCCCAAAAGTTTGCAGGCTTCAGAAAGGGAGGAAATTTGGTGAAGTCTACCATGCCACTTAAATATTATACGGAAGGGGTGCCCCAGGAGTACGCCACTCGAATTCTCTCAAGTGTGCTGTAACATCTTTAAATGCTCTCCGTTTCTGCAATGTGCTAGCTGCTAAGTCTTGATATAGGGTGATGTTAAGGCCTTGATGCTGGATAGGGTGTTTCAGTCTGGCCGCCCGTATGATACGCTCTTTCAGCGGGTAGTCGGGGAGGAAGGCCAAAATGTCTGGTGGCGGTGCATTGGCCCTGCGACGTAGACCCACCCGGTGAGCCCTATCAATACGGATTTCCAGCTCCGGAGGACCAGCCAAAATGTCCCGGAACAGGCCCTGGAGAAAGGCAGTGATGTCAGTCCCCTCCGCGTCCGATGGAACCCCTCGGACTCGAATGTTGTTCCTCCGAGAGCGGTTCTCCAGGTCCTTGGCATGGGCTTGCAGATCGAGCTGTTCCTTCAAGCGGATCACCTCCTGTTGTAGTTGCGTGACTTCCTCCTCTTTGGACTGTTCTTGGTCCTCGATAGCCGCCACCCTGTCTCCCAGGGTATCCACTTCTCTGCGGAGCTCGCGTACCTCCCCCGCTACCTCGCTTTTCAACGTGTGGAAGTCATCCCGGAGCGTATTAAAGAGCATTTCCAGAAAAGACTTAGTTATAGGAGTGTCCTCGTCCTCCTGACCAGCGTTGACTGGGGGGGGGGGGGGTTTAGTGAGCATCTCCTTTAGCGTGCGCTCCTTTCGTCCCCTTTGGGTGGCCATTGCACTTCATGCGCCTCGACCAAGGGAGACTTCGCCCTGATGTGATCCCAAGGGTCGCCCAAAGCAGCTTCGCAGTGTTCAGTCACCATGCAGGGCTAGCGAGGCGCAACGGGCTCCCAGTAAATCCCCCCTCTCAGCGCGTCGGGCCTCTCGGCGTGGGTCGAGGTAGTGCGTGGCATCTCTGGCACCAGGACGATGTGCCCTATGGCCGATCTGGGCCCCTCCACGCCTATGTGCACGTCTCCTGTAGCGAGTGTCAAGGGGGGTCAGTAACCGGTGGACGTCGTCACCTCCACGGAGCGCCAGCCGACTCGTCCTGGCCGAAGCTCCTCGCCGTGCCCCTCTGCTCCTTCCCGCCTTCAATTACGCCAGGCCGCCGCTTCGTGCACGTCTCTAGGCCTGTAAGATACACATTAGCCGCTACCCCCGAGGCCCAATGCGCATTTTGCAGCTGCAGACGAAGCCCACGCGGGCCGTTATCAAGTCAGGTCGGCCGAGCGCAGAGTCCTCCGCTCGGCGGCGGTCTCTGCTTACCGCTGTCTTTGCAAGCCGGTGGCCCTCCATCGTGCGTCACCGCCCCTCTGTGCTCCCATCGCTTCCACCTAGCTGGGCCGTGCTATCCAAGGCAGGGACCGATAAACAGGGCCTCCGGGCGGGACGCAGCTTCAGCGTCTGGGGCCAGCCGATCTGCTCTGGCCGACACTCCCAGCCGTCCGCTACCAACCAGCACCGCCTGTCGGGCCTGTAGGCCGCGTCCGCTCACTACTCACGGGACCTCTGCCTGGCTGCAGCGTCGCGGACCCCGTACACCACCGGCCGCCTCAGAAGCCTCTCTCGGGGTCCGCCAGTGGTCCGCTGGACAGTCGCACCCCGACTGTCGTCTGGAGTGCGCCCGCTAGCGGTGCCACCGGCAAAGCTACCGCTGGGCTCTAGCGCGGCGGGACGTCTCGCCGAGCTCCGACAGCGCTCAAAGCCCAGCCGCCATCTTGGCCTCCTTCCGCGTTCCACCGTCCCTCGCCGATACCACTCAGAATGTAGCCCCCAGCCTCAAAATCACATGAACAAGGCGTCGCTTTGGCTGGGTGTCAGTTCCGCTACCTTTTGGCTGTCCCTGGGGGAGTGTATCGCTGATTTGGTGCCGAATCGGGCATCGGCGGGCGGGGAGACGAAGCAACACAGGTCCTACCCGCTCGCCATCGTAGCCACGCCCCCCCCCCTGACTATTTTAAGGCACTCCGGGGCCTGGACAAAATGTTGCGGCCCCCTCCGGGCCAGGAAAGCTGGGGAGTGTAGTCTCCCTTTCCCAGCACAGCAGTAGCAAACTCCCGGGCAGAAAGAACAGCAAGGGTCCCACGCTGCGGAACACCTCTTATGATTTTAAGGCACTCCGGGGCATGGAAAAAACGTTGTGGCCCCCTACGGGCCAGAAATACTGGGGAGTGTAGTCTCCCTTCCCCAGCGCAGCAGCAAACTCCCAGGCAGAAAGAACAGCGAGGGTCCCACGCTGCGGGACACCTCTGACGATTTTAAGGTGCTCCGGGGCCTAGACAAAATGTTGTGGCCCCCCCCCGGGCCAGGAATGCTGGTGTGTGTGTAGTCTCCCTTCCCCAGCGCAGCAGCAGCACACTCCCGGGCAGAAAGAACAGCGAGGGTCCCACGCTGCTGGACACACCTGATTTTAAGGCGCTCAGGGCCTGGACAAAACGTGCGGCCCCCTCCGGGCCAGGCATGCTGGGGAGTGTAGTCTCCCTTCCCCAGTGCAGCACCAGCAGCAAACTCCCGAGCAGAAAGAACAGCGAGGGTCCCACGCTGTGGGACACTTCTGACGATTTTAAGGTTCTCCAGGGCCTGGACAAAACGTTGCAGCCCTGTTGGACTTGGCCCTTTTTGCAGGGTCATCCCTGAACTTTTTGCCTTCCTCCTGTATTTTCTCTGACAGCGCTGGGACGCCTCCGGGTAGCCATGCGCTTTATAAGAACCCATTTTCATTTCATTTCATTTCTGACCTGTTTTTGGTGGTTTTATGACTCTGGGCACTTTACTACTGCTGATCAGTGCTAAAGTGCATATGTTCTCCCTATTGTAAATTGATGTATTGATTAGTTACTCCATGATTGGATCATTTGATTTACTTGTCAGACCCTAGTATAGTGCACCAAGTGTGCCCAGGGCCTGTAAATCAAATGCTGCTGGTGGGCTTGCAGCACTGGTTGTGCCACCCACAGAAGCAGCTTGTAAAGTGTGTCTCAGGCCTGCCATTGCAGAGCCTGTGTGCAGTCTGGGACTGCCATGTCGACTTGGCAAGTGCACCCACTTGCCAGTCCCTAAACCTTCCCTTATCTTCATATCAGACACCCCTAAGGTAGGCCCAAGGGCAGGGTGCATTGTAAGTATAAGGTAGGACATGCCCTGGTGTGTGTGGCATGTTCTAATAGTGAATTACAGCCATTTTCGTTTTTCACTATTGCAAGGCTACTTGTTCCCCATAGGCCAGAATGGGCAGTTTGATTATAACATCCTATAATCCTAACTGACCCAGGGAACATGGTAGAAAAACGAATTTAGTATGCCTGAACTCAGAATGATAAAGCACAAGTTACTAACTTGTGTAACGATATATCTGTAAGAGACAGTAGTTAGTGATAGATTCCTTACCTCAGAATATCCCCAGGCGTCAGGCTGGATCCGGAAAGTTTTGCGTAGCAGTACCCTTGCGCGTCGGTAGGCGGCGTCGTGCGGCTCCGCGTCCGTCGTCGGCGTCGTGATCGCCGGGATGACGTCGCGGGCAGTGCTTAGACGCCGCACCTGCGCGCTGACGTCAGTTCTGTACACGACTTTCCGCGCCAGGAACGCAGAGCCATGCAAGAAGCTGACACAGGTGTCTGAAAAATACTAGGGCCCTGAAAGGGATGTCCTTAACCCTAGAAATCAGTTCGCAGAACGGGGAGGATGGGTGGGGCGGTAGGAATCTATCACTAACTACTGTCTCTTACAGATATATCGTTACACAAGTTAGTAACTTGTGCATCTGAAAGAGACACGTTAGTGATAGATTCCTTACCTCAGAATAGATACCCCAGCAATACCAACCCCGGTGGTGGGTCTGCGAACAAAGATCAGACAAGGAAGTCCTGGAGGACAGAACGGCCAAAGAAGCCGTCCCTCCGGACCTGACTGTCAAGGCAGTAATGCTTAGTAAACGTGTGCAGCGAGGCCCACGTAGCTGCCTGACAGATAACCGGCAGCGGAACACCGCGGCCCAAGGCCGTGGTAGCAGCCGTTGCCCTGGTGGAATGGGCACGCAGCCCAACAGGAGGCTCCTTCTTAGCCAAAGAATAGCAGGTCTTGATGCACAAGGTAACCCAGCGGGAGATGGTCCTCTTGTGCACCGCCCGACCTTTTTGGCGCCCACGTAGCCAACAAAGAGCTGGTCATCCACCCGGAAGTGTTTTGTGCGGTCGATATAGAAGGAGAGCGCACGTTTTGGGTCCAGACGGTGGAGCCTCTCTTCCTCTCTGGAAGGATGCGGAGGCGGAAAGAAGGTGGGCAAAGTGATGGTCTGCCCAATGTGGAAAGCAGTAACCACCTTTGGCAAGAAGGACGGACGCGTCCGAAGAACAACCTTGTCTGGATGAACAGACAGAAAGGGAGGTTTGCAAGAAAGAGCCTGGAGCTCACTCACCCGCCGAGCGGAGGTGATGGCCACCAGAAAGGCTGCCTTTAGAGTCAGAAGACGAAGAGGACAGTTATGCAGAGGCTCAAAGGGAGCGCACATTAAAAGGTAAGAACCAAGTTCAAGTCCCACTGAGGCATTACAAACGGAACAGGAGGGAAGAGGTGAGTAATGCCTTTTAAGAACCTGTTAACAACAGGGGACTTGAAAAGGGAGGGCTGATCAGGGAGCCTGAGGAAGGCCGAGATAGCACAAAGATAACCCTTGATGGTACCCAGGGCAGAACCCTGTTGGGCCAGAGAGAGAAGGAACAGAAGGACCTCAGAAAGAGGGGCAGAAAGGGGATCCACAGCCTTTGCTGTGCACCATGCCACAAATTTGTTCCACCTGCAGGCGTATACCACCTTAGTGGAGGGACGCCTGGCTGCCAGAATCACATCACAAACTTCGGGAGGCAAGTCGAAAGGAATCAACTGCCGCCGCTCAATCTCCACGCAAGCAGGTGTAGACTGGACAGGTTCGGGTGGAGGACCGTCCCCTGCTGCTGCGACAGAAGATCCTCCCGAAGAGGCAGACGGATCGGGGGATCTATGCTCATATTGAGTAGCTCGGGATACCAAACTCTTCGAGCCCAGTCCGGAGCCACAAGAATGACTTGGGCCCGGTCGGTGCCGAATCTTCTTCAACACTCTGGGTAGAAGTGGTATAGGCGGAAAGGCGTACAACAGACCGCAACTCCACTCGCGACGAAGCGTCGCCGAGCGAGTGCCGCCTTGGAAATTCCAACGCGCAGAACTGATGACATTGCGCGTTCTCTTCGGTGGCGAATAGATCTAGCCAAGGCTCTCCCCACTGTAGAAAGAGTCCTTGCGCCACTTCCGAGTGAAGACGCCATTCGTGATCCATCATGCACCTGCGGCTGAGTTCGTCCGCCCTGGCGTTCAGAGAACCTGCCAGGTGTTGAACCATCAGGAACATGCCCTGATGTTCCAGCCATGTCCAGAGGCGCAGAGCCTCCTGACAAAGGGTCCAAGACCCCACCCCGCCCTGTTTGTTGCAGTACCACATGGCGGTGGTGTTGTCTGTGAACACCTGCACTACCTTCCCTTTGACAGAGGAAGGAATGCCTTGAGTGCAAGCCGGATCGCCCGGAGCTCCAGAAGGTTGATATGGAGCCGGGACTCCGCCGGAGACCAGAGGCCTCTGATCTCCGCCTCTCCCAAGTGACCGCCCCATCCCAGAAGGGACGCGTCCGTCACAACTGTATGCTCTGGCTGGGGAAGGGAGAGGGATCTGCCCATGACCCATTGCCGGTTCGAGAGCCACCACTGCAACTGTTTTGCAGTCCCCTCCGAGATCTGGACGTGATCGGACAGGTTGCCCTGGTGCTGCGCCCACTGGAACTTCAGGTCCCACTGCAGAGCCCGCATATGCCATCTGGCATGATTGACCAGCAGGATGCAGGAGGCCATGAGGCCCAGCAGCCTCAGGGTCATCCTTACCGAAACCCAGGATAAAGGCCGAAAGATCGGAATCATAGCCTGAATATCCCGGACTCGCCGTTCGGGAGGATAGGCCCGAAACTGCGTCGTGTCCAGAACTGCTCCGATGAAAAGGAGCTGTGGAGAAGGAATCAGATGCGACTTCGGCACATTGATGGAGAACCCCAGCGAGTGCAGGAGTTCGGCCGTAGTCTGGAGGTGGGAGACGACTGCCTGGGACGAGCCCGCCTTCAGCAGCCAGTCGTCGAGGTAGGGGAAGACTGAAACCCCTGCCCGGCGCAGATGAGCCGCGACCACCGCCATCACTTTCGTGAACACCCGAGGGGCACTTGTAAGGCCAAAGGGGAGCACGGTGAACTGAAAATGCTCGTGGCCTACCGTGAACCGAAGGTAACGCCGGTGGGCCGGCAGGACGGGGATGTGGAAATATGCGTCCTGCAAGTCCAACGCTACCAACCAGTCTCCAGGGTCGAGGGCAGTCAAGACCTGAGCTAGGGTGAGCATCTTGAACTTCTCCTTCCGGAGGAAGCGATTGACGTTCCGGAGGTCCAAGATAGGACGCATGTCCTCCTTGTCCTTTTGGGCACCAGAAAGTAGTGGGAGTAGCAACCACGCCCTACTTCTGGGGTCGGAACATGCTCGATGGCCCTCTTGGTCAAGAGGGCCGTGACTTCCTTCTGTAGAAGCACCAAGTGATCCCCTGACATGCGGTGGAGTTGAGGTGGCATGGCTGGGGGTGGTCTCGAAGGGGAGGGAGTAGCCCCTTCGGACAATGTCCAAGACCCACCTGTCCGAGGTGATGGTGCGCCAGTGGGGAAGGTGATGGCGGACCCTGCCCCTACTGGCGTGCCGTGCACCTGAAAGGAGGGACTAGGAGGGCTTGGAGGCCGCGGACGGGTTGGAGGTGGTGGCCTGACCCGCACGCTGGTTGCCCGATCCGCCACGGCGGAATCCACGTCCTCGGCCACGCGAAGACGCCTGCTGCGCGGGCCGGTGGCTGGGCTGCTGACGTGAAGGGCGCCCCTACCGTGGCCACGATAGGGGCGAAAAGCAGAAGGCAGCGGAGGGCGTGTAGCAGAAAGGCCCAGGGACTTGGCAGTAGCCCGTGAGTCCTTAAAGCGCTCCAACGCATGGTCTGCTTTGGACCCAAAAAGACCGACTCCATCAAAGGGCATGTCCATGAGAGTATTCTGGACATCCCCTGAAAAACCAGTGGTTCTCAGCCAGGCGTGGCGGCGGAGCGCCACCGTCGTTGCAATCGACCTGCCCAGCGAGTCGGCGGTGTCAAGGCCACAACGGATAGTGTATTTGGCCGCATCCCTTCCTTCCGCAATGGCGCGGGAAAGCAGTGCCTGGACCTCCTCAGGGCACTGGGGCAAAACATCCGCCACCGAATCCCACAGAGAGTGGGTATAGCGGCCCAAAAGACAAGCGGTGTTAACGGACCGCAAGCCAGCACTGGAGGAAGAAAAACCTTTCTTCCCAAACTGATCCAGGCGTTTGGATTCCCTATCCGGAGGAGCGGTAGGGAAGGCGGTTTGGGAAGCGGAGGCTTGGACAACCAAGCTCTCAGGAGTGGGGTGGACAGAAAGAAACAGGGGGTCGCCCGGAGCTGGGCGATGGCGTCGTGACACGTTCCGATCCACAGGAGCCCCTGTGTTGGGCTTGGACCAGGCGCCCAAAAGAACGTCTGTGAGGGCGTCGTTAAACGGCAGCACAGTCTCCGCAGAGGAGGCTGCCGGCTGAAGCACCTCTGTCAAGATGTTAGGCTTGACCGTCAAAGTAGGGAGCTGGAGACGTAAGGCCCCAGCAGCCCTACGCAACACCGTACCAAAATTGGCCCCCTCCTCCGTAGCCACGGGAGGAGACAGCATGCCAGTGTCAGGAGAAGTATCCAGACCACTGGCCTCCCCTAGACTCTCTGTCCAGTCCTCATCATACTGACAGTTGCGAGTCAGAGGGTCATCAGACCCCTCCCAGTCCTCCTGGTCCTCCTCTGGTTCAAAATAAGGAGGAGGAGGGACATTTGGGACCCAAGGGCCCATCGGCGCCGGAGCCGGCGTCGAGCGGCGTCGCTCCGGGTCCATGTCCGGAGCCGGAAGGAACTGGGGACGACGCCGCCCGGAGCCCAGGGCGGCGTCGAGAACGGCACCGGAGACATCGGCGCCGGCGGAGGTGTTGTGAGGTCGACCGGCGTCGATGGGGGTTGTGGAGCCGGGATCGAGGCCGGGGCCGAAGCCGGAGCCGGGATCGAGGCTGGAGTCCCGGGCGACGCCGGGGCCGGAGCCGCCCGGCGGCGCCGGAGCAACCCCATCAGGGCCCGCGGGGCCCGAAGGCGCACGGAGGGGCCTGAAGGCCCGAAGAGGCGGGCCATGGCCGACAGGAACTCCTGTACCTTGGCCGGATCCGCCCCGAACCCGGGAAGGGCGGGTAGGACGGGGGCGACTCCACAGGCAAGTCCGGGGCCGCGGGGCGGGACGGTGCCGGGAGGGGCCTCAGCCGAGTCGCGAGACCGGCGAGGCGAAGTCCGAGAGCGACGATGCTTCTTGGACTTCTTGTGCTTAGACTTACCGGACGAAGAAGACTTCGACGCCGACGACCGGTGTGCACTCCGCGAGCGACCCCTGGACCTCTCACGCGACCGGGGCCTCCGTGGAGCCGAATGCCGGGCCTCGAGGAGCTTTCGAGACCGCTCTCGCAAAGCTTTCGGGTTGAGGGCCTGGCATTCGGGACAAGACTCGGTGTCGTGGCCTCGGCCGAGGCAGAAGAGACACTCCCAATGCGGGTCGGTGACGGACATCATCCGCGCACAGGCGCCGCATCGCTTGAAGCCGGGCATCCCTACGACACCTAAAAGATGGAAAAAACAGTGAAAAAATCACCAAAAGTATGGTCAAAAATTGACCAGGGCACTGCTCTTCCCGGATCTGCGCTTGCTGGCGCGGAAAAGAAGAACTGACGTCAGCGCGCAGGTGCGGCGTCTAAGTACTGCCCGCGACGTCATCCCGGCGATCACGACGCCCGACGACGGACGCGGAGCCGCACGACGCCGCCTACCGACGCGCAAGGGTACTGCTACGCAAAACTTTCCGGATCCAGCCTGACGCCTGGGGATATTCTGAGGTAAGGAATCTATCACTAACGTGTCTCTTTCAGATACATCTTTTAGTGAAGTTGGTTTTAACATTGTGTTTGAAAATACCACTTTTAGAAAGTAGGTATTTTCTTGCCTAAACTCATCCAGCCTGCCTCTGCTAGGTTGTGTATTCTCTGTCTGGTTTGTGAGTGACAGGGGCTGGGGGATTCCAGGAGACAGGGTGAGTCAGCACAGGGCTGAATAGAGATCTGCATGTAGATGGGTGGGAGGAGTTGCACCTGGGACCTGAATAGGGCTGTGCCTTCCCTCCACAATGCTGGCTCCACCTCCTGTGGTGCATCTGATGTCCCTGGCCTACACAGTGAAAGGAAAGAAGGAGTCCTGTAAACAAAGTGCTCCAGGACTGACCAGAACTGGTTTGGACTAGGCAAAGGACCCTCTGCCTTCAGAGGACAAAGGATTTTCTGGTATTACTATTGGGGCCCTGACCCTAGAACTTTAGATCACTTCTGGAACAACAAGACGAACCTCTGCCAAGGAGAAGAACCAAAAGGAAGCTGTAGGAGTTGGACTGCCCCCTGCCAGTATGCTGTGTTGCTGGGTTGGCCTACAGTGGTGTCTTCAGTGCCAAGGAGAGGAGAAGGAACTTTTAAAGAACTTTCATCATCTTGCAGAATATTACTCCAAGGGCTTGAGTTGAGCTTGCCTCCTGACCGAAGTCTCAGGGATACCAGACTTCACTCTTTCTGTTTGCCTGCATCTGGAACTTGCTGTTCTGGTGCTACAGAAGGAATTTGCAACACAGACGCCAGCAAGCGACGCCGTCTTCTGCATCGAAGCCGTGAGCACTGCTCCGACTTGCAACGTAGACCCGACGCCGGCCGCATCGACGCCAGCGAACGACACCGCAAGCCTGCCATAGCCGTGAGCGCTGCTCCGACTTGCAACGCCGGCCCGACGCCTGCTGCTGTGCCGCATAGACTCCGAAGCTGACATCGCGAAGCCGATCGTCGACGTGGGTGGTCAAGAATCCATCGACATCGTGACATCGTACGGAACCGTGGTTTCGACGCCATCGTGACGTCACCTCCTCTCCGGTCAGGAACCGACGCCTCCCCTGCCTGCGCAAGCATCCAGGTCCCGACGCATCATATCCCCCGAAGCAAGGAACCGATGCCGCAGCGCCAACAACGCCGCACCTCCCTGTTGCCGTGAGCTGTCTTTGTTTTCGCTTTTCCAAGGTACTGTTCTTTGTGGGTCTGTTTTGACTCCGGTCCCGACGCCGCGCACCTCGCGGTCGGCGCCATACTTTGGGATTTCTTTGACCTCGACGTCGTGATAACTCCAGTTGGGGTTTTCTGTTGCTAAAGACTGTTTTTAAGTGAATAACCTATTTTTGAAGTATCTCTACCATCTTGAAGAATTAGTATTGATTACAGTATTGTGGATTTTTGTCGTTGGTGGTCTTGTGTTAAATCTATATAAAGAATACTTATTTTTTATAAAACCTGTGTAGTGTCCATCTGTAATGTCACTGGGTTACTGTATGTGTTCACAAATGCTTAACACACTGCCTCGGAGATAAGCCGGTCTGCTCGTGCCAAGCTACCAAGGGGGTATTTTAGTAGTGTATCCTCCTTACCCTCACTAGAAGCAAGGATCCCTATTTGGTCAAAGGTGTATACCATTGCCAACTAGAGACCCCCAGTTCTAACATTGGTGGTCAGCGGTGAGGATTTGGACCTGCATTTTTGACTCATATACAGTAATTGGTGTACACTACTAGTGAGTGCAGACCAAACGCGACCACATACTTTTCTGTAGAATTTTTTTTTTCTCCTGGGACTGTTATTTTTCTGAGAACTGCCAATTCTTATTGCCATGAGTCCACCAGCATCTGTTGCATCTATAGATCTAGATTTTCAGGAAGATAGGTTGGATACCTATAATGCCAAGCAGCTGAAAGCCTTCTGTAGAAAATTTAAATTGCTATTACAGGCCTCACTAAAAAGGATGAGTTCCACAAGGCGCTGAGGGCCTGGGTGGAAGCAAGAAATGCATCTGAAAATGTGGAGCACCCTGTGGAGGAGGCAGAGCAGCAGCTACATGGGCCAGTGGGGGAGAAAGTACCTACCCCGCCAGGCAGCAGTGTTTCTTCCAAAGACCTGTCCCCAGGAGAGCTGGAGGATAGGGAGAGAGATAGAAGGCATAAAATGGAGCTGGCCAGGCTCAAAATGGAGGGTCAAAAGTACCTAGAGAACAAGAAGCTGGAGTTTGAAAATAACGAGAGAGAGAGAGAGAGAGAGAGAGAGAGAGAGAGAGAGAGAGAGAGAGAGAGAGAGAGAGAGAGAGAGAGAGAGAGAGAGAGAGAGAGAGAGAGAGAGAGAGAGAGAGAGAGAGAGAGAGAGAGAGAGAGAGAGAGAGAGAGAGAGAGAGAGAAAATATGAGTTAAGAATGAGAGAGCTTGATTTGGAGCTCGAGAGGCTTGAGGCCATGAGGGTCTCAGCCCAGCAACAAGAAAATTGTGTAGCTCAGGAAGTGAGCTTTGCTGAGTTGGAGGTGGAATCCAGCTCAGATGGTGGCAGCAAAATTGAATTTTCTAGTGCTGAAGGGGTAGTACACACACCCAGAGATATGGCGCCTGACTTGGAGGGGGTTAATATACACCAGGAGGTTCAAGGATCTGAGGTAGCTCCAGTGGTGCGCAGTGTCCCAGAAGTAGATTGGGGCACTGGCGCAGGGGTTCATGGTCCTAGTGTTGGGAGGGACACTCCACTGACTCTAGATGAGAGGAGCAGGGAGGGAGGTTCCCCCATGGTTAAAATCCTGGTGTGTGAATGTGAAGACCGCCCAGAAGAGTGTGGGTTGAGTGACAGTCAGATACTGTCTTGCCAATCTCAGGAGAGTGGTGTGGAGTACGTGTGCGAGGCACTGGATGGTGAGGTGAAGGATAGTTTGGTGGGGTTCTATGACTCAAATTGTGGAGAGCATATTGTAAGCCCCTGTTTTCCAGAGCTATGCCAACACCTGTTGGAGGGTGAGTTCTCTGACCCCAGGGAACTCACCTTGGAGGCAGACCTTTTTGTGGGTTCCAGAGGGTCTGAGGAGGCATTGGGGAATGACCCTAAGGGGAGTGGCTCAGGTATCTTCCAACCCAGAGTGGTAGAAATGGTTCAGAGTAGCCCAGCTAGGTCCCGGTGTAGTGGGAGGGTGTAGGGGCTCACGTCCTGTCTCAGAGGAGACGGAGTGAGTGTGGGGCTGCGTGTCCCCAGGTGCCCGAAACCCAGTCTCAGGGCCTGGATGGTTCTTTAAGGGAACACCAGGTGGGGAGCCTAGTCTGTCCTGATGGGCCGCCCGTTGAGGGGGATCCCCTAGTATCTGGTGAACTGGGAGTGTCTGTAAGCAGGCCTCCATCAGTTCTGGTGTCTGGCAGTGCCACTCCTAAGTGGAGGGTGCAGAAGTCCAGATTGGGGGGGGGGGGAGAGTCCCCAATCGAGGAACCAGTGGGTCAGGGGCCAGCCAGAAGGGCTGAGTCACCGATGAATGACCATGGTGACACCACTTCTGTCCTGGGGGATCTTCACGTGCGGTCAGATGGACAGGGGTCGGGAGATCTGCGCCAGGCAGACTGTCACATGACACATGAGTTGTGTGTCACCCTCGGGGGGGGCATATGTGCTCCCAATGAAGTCCTGGTGCGCCGGGCAAGTGTTCAACCGCAGGAGTTGGGAAGCCAGGTTCAGGTGTTGTCTGACCTGGAGGGTGGGACAACTGTAAACAGTGTCCTGAACGGTTTGCCTTCTGGGGGCACCGCTCCTGATGGGAGGGTGCAGTATTCTGGAAGGGGGTGCAGAGGGAGGGAGTCCTCGCCTCTGACCCCGGTTCAGCTGGAGGGTTTAGACCCTAGGTTGGAGGGCCAGGTTCAGGGTGTCCCCCCTGACCTGGAAGCCCAGTTGCAGGATAGAACCCCTGAACTGGTGGGCGAATTGTGCAGGACACCTGCCACAGGCACCCTGACAATTCTGGAAGGGGGTACCACTCCAAGTGGGAGGGTACAGAGCCCCAAGGAGGAGGACGACTGGGTGTGGGAAAGCCCACCCCAGTCTCCTGTCCAGCCACTGGGTACAGGCCCGGGGCTGGTGGGTCAGTGTCAAGATGCCATACCTGACCTGACAGGAGGGAGAGTGGACAAAGGGTGCCAAGCACCTGGGGCTACTGCCCCCCGCTCTCTGACGCCACAGAGGTTTGAGAGCCCTGTGAGGCGTAAGGCCTGGGTCTCATCACTGACCATTGTCAGTGGCCACTGTGGCTTGCTGTCTGTCTGTTGGGACACACCTGTAAGCAAGCCAAGGTTAGGGGCTGCACAGGTGGTGTCCACAGGTGAGAAGGGTTCCCCATGGGTTAGCTTGGTGGGCCCTGAGTGTATGGTCAGAGGGACCCAAATAGGTTCAGATTGGCGTAGAACTTGAGTATGCCCCTGCTGTTGCGGGCCAGGGTCCATGTTCTATCGCCCAAAGCAGAGAAGCCCATCAGGGTAGTGATTGGTCTCCCCTGCGTTTTGGCTGGAAGGGGGTTGTGTTGGACTTGGCCCTTTTTGCAGGGTCATCCCTGAACTTTTTGCCTTCCTCCTGTATTTTCTCTGACCGGTTTGTTGGTTTTATGACTCTAGCACTGATCAGCAGTAGTAAAGTGCCCAAAGTGCATATGCTCTCCCTATTGTAAATTGATGTATTGATTAGTGACTCCATGATTGGATCATTTGATTTACTTGTCAGACCCTAGTATAGTGCACCAAGTGTGCCCAGGGCCTGTAAATCAAATGCTGCTGGTGGGCTTGCAGCACTGGTTGTGCCACCCACAGAAGCAGCTTGTAAAGTGTGTCTCAGGCCTGCCATTGCAGAGCCTGTGTGCAGTCTGGGACTGCCATGTCGACTTGGCAAGTGCACCCACTTGCCAGTCCCTAAACCTTCCCTTATCTTCATATCAGACACCCCTAAGGTAGGCCCAAGGGCAGGGTGCATTGTAAGTAAAGGTAGGACATGCCCTGGTGTGTGTGGCATGTTCTAATAGTGAATTACAGCCATTTTCGTTTTTCACTATTGCAAGGCTACCTGTTCCCCATAGGCCAGAATGGGCAGTTTGATTATAACATCCTATAATCCTAACTGACCCAGGGAACATGGTAGAAAAACGAATTTAGTATGCCTGAACTCAGAATGATAAAACACATCTTTTAGTGAAGTTGGTTTTAACATTCTGTGTTTGAAAATACCACTTTTAGAAAGTAGGTATTTTCTTGCCTAAACCATCCAGCCTGCCTCTGCTAGGTTGTGTATTCTCTGTCTGGTTTGTGAGTGACAGGGGCTGGGGGGATTTCAGGAGACAGGGTGAGTCAGCACAGGGCTGAATAGAGAGATCTGCATGTAGATGGGTGGGAGGAGTTGCATCTGGGACCTGAATAGGGCTGTGCCTTCCCTCCACAATGCTGGCTCCACCTCCTGTGGTGCATCTGATGTCCCTGGCCTACACAGTGAAAGGAAAGAAGGAGTCCTGTAAACAAAGTGCTCCAGGACTGACCAGAACTGGTTTGGACTAGGCAAAGGACCCTCTGCCTTCAGAGGACAAAGGATTTTCTGGTATAAATATTGGGGCCCTGACCCCAGAACTTTAGATCACTTCTGGAACAACAAGACGAACCTCTGCCAAGGAGAAGAACCAAAGGAAGCTGTAGGAGTTGGACTGCCCCCTGCCAGTGTGCTGTGTTGCTGGGTTGGCCTACAGTGGTGTCTTCAGTGCCAAGGAGAGGAGAAGGAACTTTTAAAGAACTTTCATCATCTTGCAGAATATTACTCCAAGGGCTTGAGTTGAGCTTGCCTCCTGACCGAAGTCTCAGGGATACCAGACTTCACTCTTTCTGTTTGCCTGCATCTGGAACTTGCTGTTCTGGTGCTACAGAAGGAATTTGCAACACCAACGCCGTCTTCTGCATCGAAGCCGTGAGCGCTGCTCCGACTTGCAACGTAGACCCGACGCCGGCCGCATCGACGCCAGCGAACGACACCGTACGCCTGCCATAGCCGTGAGCGCTGCCCCGACTTGCGACGCCGGCCCGACGCCTGCTGCTGTGCCGCATCGACTCTGAAGCAGACATCATCGCGGAGCCGATCGTCGACGTGGGTGGTCAAGAATCCATCAACATCGTGACATCGTACTGAACCGTGGTTTCGGCGCCATCGTGACGTCACCTACTCTCCGGTCAGGAACCGATGCCTCCCCTGCCTGCGCAAGCATCCAGGTCCCGACGCATCATCTCCCCCGAAGCAAGGAACTGACGCCGCAGCGCCAACGACGCCGCACCTCCCTGACGCCGTGAGCTGTCTTTGTTTTCGCTTTTCCAAGGTACTGTTCTTTGTGGGTCTGTTTTGACTCCGGGCCCAACGCCGCGCACCTCGCGGTCGGCGCCGTACTTTGGGATTTCTTTGACCTCGACGTCGTGATAAAAACAGTCTTTAGCAACAGAAAACCACAACTGGAGTTAAGTGAATAACCTCTTTTTGAAGTATCTCTACCATCTAGAAGAATTAGTATTGATTACAGTATTGTGGATTTTTGTCGTTTGTGGTCGTGTTAAATCTATATAAAGAATACTTATTTTTATAAAACCTGTGTAGTGTCCATCTGTAATGTTGTCACTGTATTGCTGTATGTGTTCACAAATGCTTAACACACTGCCTCTGAGATAAGCCTGTCTGCTCGTGCCAAGCTACCAAGGGGCTGAGCAGGGGTTATTTTAGTAGTGTATCCCCCTTACCCTGACTAGAAGCAAGGGTCCCTATTTGGTCAAAGGTGTATACCATTGCCAACTAGAGACCCCCAGTCCTAACAGGCCCCCTCCGGGCCAGGAATGCTGGGGAGTGTAGTCGCCCTTCTCCAGCCCTGCAGCAGTACACTCCGGGCAGAAAGAACAGCGAGGGTCCCACGCTGCGGGACACCTCTGATGATTTTAAGGCGCTCCGGGGCCTGGACAAAACGCTGCGGTCCCCCTCTGGGCCAGGAATGCTGGGGAGTGTAGTCTCCCTTCCCCAGCACAGCATACTCCCGGGCAGAAAGAACAGCGAGGGTCCCACGCTGCAGGACACCTCTGATGATTTTAAGGCGCTCCGGGGCCTGGACAAAACGCTGCGGTCCCCCTCTGGGCCAGGAATGCTGGGGAGTGTAGTCTCCCTTCCCCAGCGTAGCAGCAGCACCAAACTCCCAGGCAGAAAGAACAGCGAGGGTCCCATGCTGCGAAACACCTGACGATTTTAAAGCGCTCCGGGGCCTGGACAAAACGTTGCAGCCCCCTCCGGGCCAGGAATGCTGGGGAGTGTAGTCGCCCTTCTCCAGCGCAGCAGCAGCAAACTCCAGGGCAGAAAGAACAGTGAGGGTCCCACGCTGCAGGACACCGGACGATTGTAAGGCGCTCCGGGGCATGGACAAAACGTTGCGGCCCCCTCCGGGAAAGGAATGTGAGGGAGTGTAGTCTCCCTTCCCCAGCGGAGCAGCAGCATTAGCAAACTCCCGGCCAGAAAGAACAGCGAGGGTCACACGCTGCGGGACACCCGACAATTTTAAGGCGCTCCGGGGCCTGGAGAAAACGTTGCGGCCCCCTCTGGGCCAGCAATGCTGGGGAGTGTAGTCTCCCTTCCCCAGCGCAGCAGCAGCAAACTCCCGGGCAGAAAGAACAGCGAGGGTCCCACGCTGCGGGACACCTGACTATTTTAAGGTGCTCCGGGGCCTGGAGAAAACGTTGCGGCCCCCACTGGGCCAGGAATGCTGGGGAGTGTAGACTCCCTTCCCCAGCAAAGCAGCAGCACCAGCAGCAAACACCCGAGCAGAAAGAACAGCGAGGGTCCCACGCTGCGGAACAGCTGACTATTTTAAGGCGCTCCGGGGCCTGGACAAGATGCTGTGGCCCCCTCTGGGCCAGGAATACTGGGGAGTGTAGTCTCCCTTCTCCAGCGCAGCAGCAAACTCCTGGGCAGAAAGAACAGCGAGGGTCCCACGCTGCGGTGTAGAAATAAAAACCTTCTTAGGGGTTCACTGATACATCTGGTCCTTAAGACCAACAAAGAAGAGATTGGCACAGAAGCTGTAATATCAAAAAACATGTTTTATTAACCTCAGATGAGGGAGATTGCATCTTACGGTACCCGCAGGCCACTGTAGGAGGCATTCTAATGAGTGCAGAGAACAGGGTCCTTATATATGTATTTGTTACATAGTCAGCATATAATCAAGGGGAGGTCCTAGCACATACAAGCAAGCTTATTGACTAATATGGGCATACAAAATTTGCTTGCTCCACAAAGTGGGAGGGAGACTAAACTGCTTACATGAGTAAGAATAGCTTGACAGTTGTATACTAGGAGCAGGTGCATTCTACCAGCTAGGCCTCTCTGAGCATGTGCAAGACTCTGGAAGAAGGACAAAGCACATGGCGAGCACATGGCTAACTAAAATGGCTGCCAAGTACAAAATGGCTTTCAGCTCATGCTAACAGCGATTCCTGCAATCTTTAACAGACGATCCTTTTAGCATGAGCTAAAGACATTGCCATGATCTAGTAGAGACATAGAAAATATTTTGCACATTTTCTTCTCATAAATTCATCAATATCCTATGCTAGGTGGGCATTTACATTCTAAACATTTCATTAAGCAGGTATATACAAGGTATAAGCAGGAGTACAAAGTGAACAGAGCATTGGGTCATACAGGTAGCAAGAGAGAATAATGACTATTATCTCAAACAGAAATCTCAATATTTTCCAATCCTAAGCAGAAAGCAAATACCAAAACCATCTAGTCTAATTTTAAGTTTCAGGGCTCTGATGGGGGCTCGTCAAATCAATTTAAAAATAGCCAACAGCACATACCTAATAAAAAACATTTTCAATAGACTTTCTCAGTATTTTATGAGGGCTGAATTATCAATAAATATACTTAAGAAAAGAGTAAAGTAACATGCTCAGATGAACTTTTCTCGTGCAGAATAAACATTACTCTTAAAAAATATTAAAGCAATCAGACATATTATTACAAAAAACAATTGTGGCTCCGGGGGACCAGGAGGACCACACAAGACCATAGGAATTAGGACAAGGAGCCGCAAAGGGCTGCTCCTCCTCAAAAATGGGACGACCAAAGGGGTACATTACTAACAAAAAGAGTCCTTGGGAAAGTTGTAAAACCAACCAGCCAGAGGGGAGTCTTCTCCCTGTGTCCGTTTGAGCCTCACAGGCAGGCTCTTGTTGTTCCCACGGTGGAGCTGCACAACTCGCAACTCAAGAATCACGGAGAAGAAAAAGTCTTTCTTTCAGGATAGGGCAATCACCCCCCAGGGCAAATACCCTCAATGATCCTATCCAGTGTCTCAGGCAGTGCACCAGTTTTCTTCACTTTAATCTAACAGGCACCAAGGGCATAGCACCTGTACCCTAAACTCAAGTCCTTCCCTAACTCCTGTATTTGCACTTCTGGCGCACTGCTCTTTTGTTGGGGCCACAAATTGTACCCAGTGTACTCGGGCATCTCTTGATCAACAAACAAAGGCGTAGACTTGCATTCACTTTGGGACCAGGATTAAGAGGCCTGAAGCAACCCTTGTTTCAAAGGGGGTCACCTCAAGCAAAAGCCTCCTTGCCGTCCTTGTCGTTCTGTGACTCTCTCAGCTGGGCATCAAAAACTGGATCCACACAAAGATTTCTCGATCCTGATTTGTAACCCCGTCTTTCGCCCAAGACAGTGGCAGGGGTACACACTTCACGTCCCAGTGCTTCCGCCTTCACTGAGGTCCTAGTTGCCAGCAACGCCTATGCTGGTTCCTTTCACTTTGGCTTCAAGCTGCAGTGGCGCTGACTCCCAGGCTGGATCTGATGTCCGGGCCCCTCTGGCAATGGTTGTAAGGCAGCAAATATCTATTGGTGGACAGAACAAGAGGTCTTTAGACAAGGCACAGAAATAATCTAACAACAGAGAGGATAGTCTCAAAATACTTCCTTAGTCTTGGGGCGCCCCATACATTAGCAAGGCACCCAAGAACCACTTCATCTATCTGAGAGTAGAAAACCCTGGACCTATTGGCAAGTATAAAAGGAACGTTTTGGTGAACTGACAAGAGTAATACATCACCCAATCCCAAACAGCCAAGGAAGTCTGTGTTCATTTACTAAATTCTGAGGAAAAAAGAAAAACAATACAGACATACTCCAAATACTTATATTGGTGTATTCCTATATTACTAATCTGAAGAACCCTCAAGAAAAAGGAAATGTTCTACACTTTTACTCATAGATTTTACATTACTTGTACAGGACTGCAGACACTTGTAAAATAATTTCTCTTACATGTTATGCTTAGGACCATGCTCTCATGTTATAGGTGCAGCAGGAAAATCTAAGACTGCTAATTTAACAGGGATTCTTATTGCAGAAAAAACTAAACTTCAACATAGTGGGTACTTTTTCTCCAGCAGAACATGTTATGACAAACAAACTCCTATAAAACAATATTTTCCTTCAAAATGTTTGCTAAGGATCACATGAGCGTCTTTCCTGCATTGTACTTTTCACGATCTGGACTATGCAACATCATTTTCAAAAGGAAAAAAACCCTATCTCCAGCTCTAATAAGGGCTGTCAGCTTATTTACACAGGCTAGCTAATAAAAGACTAGCAATGCCCTTGCAAAACTGTATAGAACATGAGAATAACATAAACAATAATAGTGTTGCCACCTGAGATTTTTGAACAGAAACCCCCACTATACAATTTTCCTTAAAGATCAAATAAGGGAACATCAATCTGTTCTACTCATTCTTTCATACAGGATGGGCAGTAACATAGCTTATGTGTTTCATCTTTTTATTAATTCTAACAATTTTAAAACAGTATTACAGAATAGCCAATTGTAATTGTAAGTAGCATTTATATAGCGCAGCTGTCACCCAACGGGCATCCTGGCGCTGGGATTACCTAAATCACTGTGCAGCTATAAAACTATGAATCATCATGCGCCAATCTCTCAAGGCTATTCTTTTGGAAAGAGCCTGGTTTTTAGCTTTTTCTAAACTGCAGTAAGTCATCAGTCTGTCTGAGTTCACTTGGTAGTTCATTCCATAGCCTTGCGGCTGCATAGCCAAATGATCTACCTCCTAGTCGGGTTTTCTTGACTCATGGGGTACATACTAGGTGGGCTGCCAAGGAACGAAGACTTCTAGCTGTGGAGTACCAAGTAAACATTCTCTGTAATGGTTTAGGCCCCATTTTGTGTGCCGCCTTATGAACAATGCAAAGTGCCTTAACTGTCATATGGCCATTTCCTAGACAGCTTTAGACAGACTCAAAAAAGTGAGAAAAAGAAGAGAGAAAACATAATTTTGCCTACCCTTAATTTGTACAGGAGCTAGCCTCCTTCCCCCATTTTGACAGTAGGAAAACCTGAAACAGGTTTTACTTCTGTCAACACTTTCAACCCCTATTTGTAGCAACTAGGCACAAACAAACTTGTAGGAGATATCTTAGAAAGTGGCTATTCTCTGATTCAGTCTAACACAATGCAAATTGAGTTAACTTTAAATATTTTCTACAGCAATTGTACTAGATTAACATGAGGGCGCATGAATGCAAACTAAAATCCATTTCCTCCTTATCGTAGCCCCTACACAGTATTCTTTAAACTAAAACCATTATTTTATATAAATGGCAGATCAATGTTCAACTGAGGGTTGTCTTCCTTTCGTGGCATAGGACTGCGCAAAACGTGTGTTTGCCAAAAATAGGAAGCAAAGCTTCTCTTTCTCTCTTTGCGCTATCATCTCGTCTTTCAAAAAACTTCACCCTGCTAAGTTGCTAAATACAGAACTCCGACCTTTGACCCGTTCAGCAGCTGCTCGTTTTTGTGTGCAAGGCTTGCCATGCGGTTTTGTAATGCAAAGCAACTCTGGAGAATCACAGCGAAAAGCAGTCCTATACTTATTTTCATTTATGTACAGTGGTGTGCAATCTAGTAATGCAGAGGCAGCTGTTTATTTTATACTTGCATATGTATACTTTTATTGAAGCCTAAGAGCACGTTAAAACTGCCTTGAGTGGTAGAACTGCTTGTAAAATTGTGAATTTAGCTCAATTTCGACTTTGGTGGTAGGGGCACTTAAAAATGAATATCCTACAATATTTTTGCATAATAGGAACCCCCAGAGTGTTCTCTAGATAGCCCAGGAATGGGAAACCAGAAATGTATAAGATATACCCTTATAAAAATGAGTTTTGTACGGCTGGGTAAAGTGACATTTCACATTTAAGTTCCCTTTTTTCGGTACAGCACTGCTTAAATTCAACTTTGATGCTAGGAATTCACAGTATGATGATTAGGCTTTATAAAGATGAAAAAACGAATTTAAAGCATTTGTTTTTAACAATATATTTTTTCCCATATAATAATAATTATTTTTTATCAATAAAACCAACCATTTTGATGATTCCACATTGGAAAAGCAAGCTTCATTCGTAGCCTATCATATTTAAACACATTCATTCATAACCCTAAGCACAGAAGCCTTACTTGAAACAGGAAAAGTCTGCGCCACTTTTAATGGACAGTTATCATTTAACATCAGAACCATAGATATACTTATAAAAAAGGCATTAAGAAAGGAAATCCCTACTTTCAATTTTGTTCTCTGTTATCCAAAATAATGAAACTGGTTTTTAGAAACTTTTAAAATAGGGCAGGCCCTTATACCAGGTTTACACTGACTTAAAATATCGCTGACACAGCATTCCTGTCTGTGGCCGTGAGCAGGAATAGCCATATGCTATTTATGCAGCTGTTGTTTGTCAGCAGGCGTCGAATTTTCACGCCTTTCTCAGGAAAAAACCCCTTTATTATTTGAAATACCCTGACAGAGTTAAATCCCCATTTGCTGTGTCAAACGGTTTCTTGTCAGTTAGTTAGTTTAAACACAGCTGTCGGAAAGCTTTTTTCTCGGGTGCTGAAAGAAAAGCATGTCACAGTCTATTTAAAAACTGAGACATTTAAATGCAGTCAAATCTATCTTTCTATAATGTGTATTTAGTTCAGCAACGACCAAATTCACTCAAATGATGTGCATGCCTTTTAATGTCTAATACAATATTTAAAGAAAAGGCTGTAACATTGTGTATTTAAGTCTATTGATTACAAAACACACAATTTCGTTTTTTTACTCTCTGTATGAGGCCTATTTTAATCCTATTGAATACGAATTCTAATTTTATGTTTAGCATTGTGGCAAGTTGCACACATGTATAGTGTCTTACTCTGTCAATTTAATAGTAACATGCAGCTGTTTAGCATATGTTACATAATTTATTTCTGGATTTTTATTTAATATGTAAGTAACTAAATGACATTTTGCATAACAGAATAATGACAGCAAAAAAAACATAAACAAACTCATTGAGCTCATTCAGACAGTTACAGAAGGACACAACACAGCGCGCTTAAAGCTAGCCATTCGTACACAGAGTACTCACACAAATATTACCAATGTCAAACCAAAAACCCCACATAGACATTTAAACACACATTGAACCCACAAATCAATACTTAGGACAGCTTACAAAGTGTACGCAAGACCAACCTATTTGTAAATACTAATTGTAAGTCATATTTACAAGAAGAGCTCTCAAAAGTAGCCCAAAAAACTGTTCCATGGTCAAATTCGCCAGTTTTGGCTGGTAGAACACTCAAAAAGCGCTCTGCATATCACCACTTATGAATGTTACTAAGTGCGCAGATCCGGATCCGTTTTATGTACATATTTAGTTCCATGGGGTACTTAGTCACCAAGGAAGAAATATCTTTTTACTATACCTAAACCTATTTAGGTATCCCCTCTGAGGGAGTCAACTGAGTACTTCCTAAATCCATATCGGTACCTCCAAGACAGCAACACTTTCTGCGAAGTGTACTGGTAACAGGCATGCCAAAAATATTATAGCATATATAATATTATACTCCAAGTGACACTTAACACAATGTGTGCCGTTCAAATTTTCAAAGTTAGAAAAAAATCTCCTCATTACCTGCCTATATGAATTGCAATGCATATATAACTTACAAAACAAATTCCAAAATTGGCCAATCATACAAACAAAGCCACAGTAAGTGTTACTAAAACTACCTTACCAATCAAAGGCATCAAACCAACAGCAAGTGCCGCAAAACGGCTCTTACCAATCAAATGGTGTCCAGGTTCCAACTGCCAAGTTCTGAGTGACCTAACGGTCGTTTTAAAATACTCACGCCAAAGAAGTTCTCAGTCGGGAGCGGCAAACACTTGGAGGATCAGAGCAGGAAGACCAGAAATATACTGGGCTGGAAAACAAACAATCTCCGTGCGCTGGGTACCTCCTCAGTAGATTCCTGTCCTGTACTCCTCAGTAGATTCCTGTCTTCCTTCAAGACCACTCCCTTGGATAGCCGCTGCACCGATGAGTCCCACCTGGGTCGCCATTTGTAGAAATAAAAACCTTCTTAGGGGTTCACTGATACATCTGGTCCTTAAGACCAACAAAGAAGAGATTGGCACAGAAGCTGTAATATCAAAAAACATGTTTTATTAACCTCAGATGAGGGAGATTGCATCTTACGGTACCCGCAGGCCACTGTAGGAGGCATTCTAATGAGTGCAGAGAACAGGGTCCTTATATATGTATTTGTTACATAGTCAGCATAAAATCAAGGGGAGGTCCTAGCACATACAAGCATGCTTATTGACTAATATGGGCATACAAAATTTGCTTGCTCCACAAAGTGGGAGGGGAGACTAAACTGCTTACATGAGTAAGAATAGCTTGACAGTTGTATACTAGGAGCAGGTGCATTCTACCAGCTAGGCCTCTCTGAGCATGTGCAAGACTCTGGAAGAAGGACAAAGCACATGGCGAGCACATGGCTAACTAAAATGGCTGCCAAGTACAAAATGGCTTTCAGCTCATGCTAACAGCGATTCCTGCAATCTTTAACAGAGGGACACCTCTGACGATTTTAAGGCGCTCCGGTGCCTGGACAAAACGCTGCGGCCCCCTCTGGGCCAGCAATGCTGGGGAGTGTAGTCTCCCTCCCCCAGCGCAGCAGCAGCACCAGCAGCAAACTCCCGAGCAGAAAGAACAGGGAGGGTCCCACGCTGCGAGACACCCCTGACGATTTTAAGGCGCTCCGGTGCCTGGAGAAAATGTTGCGGTCCCCTCCGTGCCAGGAATGCTGGGGAGTGTAGTCTCCCTTCCCCAGCGCAGTAGCATACTCCCGGGCAGAAAGAACAGTGAGGGTCCCCCGCTGCGGGACACCTGACGATTTTAAGGCGCTCCGGGGCATGGACAAAACGTTGCGGCCCCCTCCGGGCCCGGAATGCTGGGGAGTGTAGTCTCCCTTCTCCAGCGCAGCAGCAGCAAACTCACGGGCAGAAAGAATAGCAAGGGTCCCACGCTGCGGGACACATCTGACGATTGTAAGGAGCTCCAGGGCCTGGACAAAGCATTGCGGCCCCCTCTGGGCCAGCAATGCTGGGGAGTGTAGTCTCCCTAGCGCAGCTGCAGCAAACTACCGGGCAGAAAGATCAGCGAGGGTCCCACGCTGCGGGACACCTGACGATTTTAAGGCGCTCCGGGGCCTGGACAAAATGCTGTGGCCCCTCCGTGCCAGGAATGCTGGGGAGTGTAGTCTCCATTCCCCAGCGCAGCAGCAGCACCAGCAGCAAACACCCGAGCAGAAAGAACAGCGAGGGTCCCACGCTGCGGAACACCTGACGATTTTAAGGCGCTCCGGGGCCTGGACAAAACGCTGTGGCCCCCTCCGTGCCAGGAATGCTGGGGAGTGTAGTCTCCCTTCCCCAGCACAGCAGCAAACTCCTGGGCAGAAAGAACAGCGAGGGTCCCACGCTGTGGGACACTTCTGACGATTTTAAGGTGCTCCGGGGTCTGGACAAAACGTTGCGGCCCCCTCCGGGCCAGGAATGCTGGGAAGTGTAGTCTCCCTTCCCAGCGCAGCAGCAAACTCCCGGGCAGAAAGAACAGCAAGGGTCCCACGCTGCGGAACACCTGATTTCAAGGCAGTCCGGGGCCTGGACAAATTGTGCAACCCCCTCCGGGCCAGGCATGCTGGGGAGTGTAGTCTCCCTTCTCCAGGGCAGCAGCAGTACACTCCGGGGCAGAAAGAACAGCGAGGGTCCCACACTGCGGGACACCTGACTATTTTAAGGCACTCCGGGGACCGGACAAAACGTTGTGGCCCCCTCCGGGCCAGGAATGCTGGGGAGTGTAGTCTCCCTTCCCCAGCGCAGCAGCAGCAAACTCCCGGGCAGAAAGAACAGCGAGGGTCCCACGCTGCGGGACACCTGACTATTTTAAGGTGCTCCGGGGCCTGGAGAAAACGTTGCGGCCCCCACTGGGCCAGGAATGCTGGGGAGTGTAGACTCCCTTCCCCAGCAAAGCAGCAGCACCAGCAGCAAACACCCGAGCAGAAAGAACAGCGAGGGTCCCACGCTGCGGAACAGCTGACGATTTTAAGGCGCTCCGGGGCCTGGACAAGATGCTGTGGCCCCCTCTGGGCCAGGAATACTGGGGAGTGTAGTCTCCCTTCTCCAGCGCAGCAGCAAACTCCTGGGCAGAAAGAACAGCGAGGGTCCCACGCTGCGGAACAGCTGACGATTTTAAGGCGCTCCGGTGCCTGGACAAAACGCTGCGGCCCCCTCTGGGCCAGGAATGCTGGGGAGTGTAGTCTCCCTTCCCCAGCGCAGTAGCATACTCCCGGGCAGAAAGAACAGTGAGGGTCCCCCGCTGCGGGACACCTGACGATTTTAAGGCGCTCCGGGGCATGGACAAAACGTTGCGGCCCCCTCCGGGCCCGGAATGCTGGGGAGTGTAGTCTCCCTTCTCCAGCGCAGCAGCAGCACCAGCAGCAAACTCCCGAGCAGAAAGAACAGGGAGGGTCCCACGCTGCGAGACACCCCTGACGATTTTAAGGCGCTCCGGTGCCTGGAGAAAATGTTGCGGCCCCCTCCGTGCCAGGAATGCTGGGGAGTGTAGTCTCCCTTCCCCAGCGCAGTAGCATACTCCCGGGCAGAAAGAACAGTGAGGGTCCCCCGCTGCGGGACACCTGACGATTTTAAGGCGCTCCGGGGCATGGACAAAACGTTGCGGCCCCCTCCGGGCCCGGAATGCTGGGGAGTGTAGTCTCCCTTCTCCAGCGCAGCAGCAGCAGCAAACTCACGGGCAGAAAGAATAGCAAGGGTCCCACGCTGCGGGACACATCTGACGATTGTAAGGAGCTCCAGGGCCTGGACAAAGCATTGCGGCCCCCTCTGGGCCAGCAATGCTGGGGAGTGTAGTCTCCCTAGCGCAGCTGCAGCAAACTCCCGGGCAGAAAGATCAGCGAGGGTCCCACGCTGCGGGACACCTGACGATTTTAAGGCGCTCCGGGGCCTGGACAAAATGCTGTGGCCCCTCCGTGCCAGGAATGCTGGGGAGTGTAGTCTCCATTCCCCAGCGCAGCAGCAGCACCAGCAGCAAACACCCGAGCAGAAAGAACAGCGAGGGTCCCACGCTGCGGAACACCTGACGATTTTAAGGTGCTCCGGGGTCTGGACAAAACGTTGCGGCCCCCTCCGGGCCAGGAATGCTGGGAAGTGTAGTCTCCCTTCCCAGCGCAGCAGCAAACTCCCGGGCAGAAAGAACAGCAAGGGTCCCACGCTGCGGAACACCTGATTTCAAGGCAGTCCGGGGCCTGGACAAATTGTGCAACCCCTCCGGGCCAGGCATGCTGGGGAGTGTAGTCTCCCTTCTCCAGGGCAGCAGCAGTACACTCCGGGGCAGAAAGAACAGCGAGGGTCCCACACTGCGGGACACCTGACTATTTTAAGGCACTCCGGGGACCGGACAAAACGTTGTGGCCCCCTCCGGGCCAGGAATGCTGGGGAGTGTAGTCTCCCTTCCCCAGCATAGCAGCAGCAGCAAACTCCTGGGCAGAAAGAACAGCGAGGGTCCCACGCTGCGGGACACCTGACGATTTTAAGGCGCTCCGGGGCATGGACAAAACGTTGCGGCCCCCTCCGGGCCACGAATGCTGGGGAGTGTAGTCTCCCTTCTCCAGCGCAGCAGCAGCACACTCCCGGGCAGAAAGAACAGCGAGGTCCCACGCTGAAGGACACCTGACCTTTCTAAGGCTCTCCGGGGCCTGGAAAAAACGTTGTGGCCCACTCGGGGCCAGGAATGCTGAGGAGTGTAGTCTCCCTTCTCCAGCGCAGCAGCAGCAAACTCCCGGACAGCAAGGGTCCCACGCTGCGGAGCACCTCTTACGATTTTAAAGCGCTCCGGGGACTGGAAAAAACGTTGTGGCCCACTCGGGGCCAGGAATGCTGAGGAGTGTAGTCTCCCTTCCCCAGCACAGCAGCAGCAAACTCCTGGGCAGAAAGCACAGCAAGGGTCCCACGCTGCGGGACACCTCCGATAATTTTAAGGCGCTGAGGGCCTGGACAAATTGTGCAGCCCCCTCCGGGCCTGCATGCTGGGGAGTGTAGTCTCCCTTCCCCAGTGCAGAACCAGCAGCAAACTCCCGAGCAGAAAGAACAGCGAGGGTCCCAACGCTGCGGAACACCTCTTACGATTTTAACGCACTCCGGGGACTGGACAAAATGTTGCAGCCCTCTCCGGGCCAGGAATGCTGGGGAGTGTAGTCTCCCTCCCCCAGCGCAGCAGCAGCACCAGCAGCAAACACCCGAGCAGAAAGAACAGCGAGGGTCCCACGCTGCGGGACACCTCTGACTATTTGAAGGCACTCCGTGGCAAAACATTGCGGCCTTCTCTGGGCCAGGAATGCTGGGGAGTGTAGTCTCCCTTCCCCAGCGCAGCAGCAGCAGAAAACTCCTGGGCAGAAAGAACAGTAAGGGTGCCACGCTGCGGGACACCTGACGATTTTAATGCGCTCCGGGGCATGGACAAAACGTTGCGGCCCCCTCCGGGCCAGGAATGCTGGGGAGTGTAGTCTCCCTTCTCCAGCGCAGCAGCAAACTCACGCGTAGAAAGAATAGCAAGGGTCCCACGCTGCGGGACACATCTGACGATTTTAAGGAGCTTCAGAGCCTGGACAAAGCATTGCGGCCCCCTCTGGGCCAGCAATGCTGGGGAGTGTAGTCTCCCTAGCGCAGCAGCAGCAAACTCCCGGGCAGAAAGAACAGCGAGGGTCCCACGCTGCGGAACACCTGACGATTTTAAGGCGCGCCGGGCCCTGGACAAAACGCTGTGGCCCCCTCCGTGCCAGGAATGCTGGGGAGTGTAGTCTCCCTTCCCCAGCGCAGCAGCAGCACCAGCACCAGCAAACACCCGAGCAGAAAGAACAGAGAGGGTCCCATGCTGCGGAACACCTGACGATTTTAAGGCGCTCCGGGGCCTGGACAAAACGCTGTGGCCCCCTCCGTGCCAGGAATGCTGGGGAGTGTAGTCTCCCTTCCCCAGCGCAGCAGCAGCACACTCCTGGGCAGAAAGAACAGCGAGGTCCCACGCTGAAGGACACCTGACCTTTCTAAGGCGCTCCGGGGCCTGGAAAAAAGTGTAGTCCCTTCTCCAGGGCAGCAGCAGCAAACTCCCGGGCAGAAAGAACAGCAAGGGTCCCACGCTGCGGAGCACCTCTTACGATTTTAAAGCGCTCCGGGGCCTGGACAAAACGTTGCGGCCCCCTCGGGGCCAGGAATGCTGGGGAGTGTAGTCTCCTTTCCCCAGCGCAGCAGCAGCACCAAACACCCGAGCAGAAAGAACAGCGAGGGTCCCACGCTGCGGAACAGCTGACGATTTTAAGGCGCTCAGGGCCTGGACAAATTGTGCGGCCCCCTCTGGGCCAAGCATGCTGGGGAGTGTAGTCTCCCTTCCCCAGGGCAGCAGCACACTCCCGAGCAGAAAGAACAGGGAGGGTCCCACGCTGCGGAACACCTCTTACGATTTTAACGCACTCCGGGGACTGGACAAAATGTTGCAGCCCTCTCCGGGCCAGGAATGCTGGGGAGTGTAGTCTCCCTCCCCCAGCGCAGCAGCAGCACCAGCAGGAAACACCCGAGCAGAAAGAACAGCGAGGGTCCCACGCTGCGGGACACCTGCCGATTTTAAGGCGCTCCGGGGCATGGACAAAACGTTGCGGCCCCCTCCGGGCCACGAATGCTGGGGAGTGTAGTCTCCCTTCTCCAGCGCAGCAGCAGCAGCAAACTCACGCGCAGAAAGAATAGCAAGGGTCCCACGCTGCGGGACACATCTGACGATTTTAAGGAGCTCCAGGGCCTGGACAAAACGTTGTGGTCCCCTCCGTGCCAGGAATGCTGGGGAGTGTAGTCTCCCTTCTCCAGTGCAGCAGCAGCAGCAAACACCAGCAGCAAACACCCGAGCAGAAAGAACAGCGAGGGTCCCACGCTGCGGAACACCTGACGATTTTAAGGCGCTCAGGGCCTGGACAAATTATTGCGGCCCCCTCCGGGCCAGGAATGCTGGGGAGTGTAGTCTCCCTTCCCCAGCGCAGCAGCAGCACACTCCTGGGCAGAAAGAACAGCGAGGTCCCACGCTGAAGGACACCTGACCTTTCTAAGGCGCTCCGGGGCCTGGAAAAAACGTTGTGGCCCACTCGGGGCCAGGAATGCTGAGGAGTGTAGTCTCCCTTCTCCAGGGCAGCAGCAGCAAACTCCCGGGCAGAAAGAACAGCAAGGGTCCCACGCTGCGGAGCACCTCTTACGATTTTAAAGCGCTCCGGGGCCTGGACAAAATGTTGCGGCCCCCTCGTGGCCAGGAATGCTGGGGAGTGTAGTCTCCCTTCCCCAGCGTAGCAGCAGCACCAAACTCCCAGGCAGAAAGAACAGCGAGGGTCCCATGCTGCGAAACACCTGACGATTTTAAAGCGCTCCGGGGCCTGGACAAAACGTTGCAGCCCCCTCGGGGCCAGGAATGCTGGGGAGTGTAGTCGCCCTTCTCCAGCGCAGCAGCAGCAAACTCCAGGGCAGAAAGAACAGTGAGGGTCCCACGCTGCAGGACACCGGACGATTGTAAGGCGCTCCGGGGCATGGACAAAACGTTGCTGCCCCCTCCGGGAAAGGAATGTGAGGGAGTGTAGTCGCCCTTCTCCTGCGCAGCAGCAGCAAACTCCCGGGCAGAAAGCACAGCGAGGGTCCCACTATGCGGGACACCTGACTATTTTAAAGAGCTCCAGGGCCTGGACAAAGCGTTGCGGCCCTCTCCGTGCCAGGAATGCTGGGGAGTGTAGTCTTCCTTCCCCAGGGAAGTAGCAGCAGCAAACTCCCAGGCAGAAAGAACAGCGAGGGTCCCACGCTGCGGGACACCTGACTATTTTAAGGTGCTCCGGGGCCTGGAGAAAACTTGCGCGGGCCCCAACTGGACCAGGAATGCTGGGGAGTGTAGACTCCCTTCCCCAGCGAAGCAGCAGCACCAGCAGCAAACACCCGAGCAGAAAGAACAGCGAGGGTCCCACGCTGCGGAACAGCTGACGATTTTAAGGCGCTCCGGGGCCTGGACAAGATGCTGTGGCCCCCTCTGGGCCAGGAATACTGGGGAGTGTAGTCTCCCTTCTCCAGCGCAGCAGCAAACTCCTGGGCAGAAAGAACAGCGAGGGTCCCACGCTGCGGGACACCTCCGATGATTTTAAGGCGCTCAGGGCCTGGACAAATTGTGCGGCCCCCTCCGGGCCAAGCATGCTGGGGCATGTAGTCTCCCTTCCCCAGTGCAGAACCATCAGCAAACTCCCGAGCAGAAAGAACAGTGAGGGTCCCACTCTGCGGGACACCTCCGATGATTTTAAGGCGCTCCAGGGCCTGGACAAATTATTGCGGCCCCCTCCGGGCCAGGAATGCTGGGGAGTGTAGTCTCCCTTCCCCAGGGCAGCAGTAGCATACTCCCCGGCAGAAAGAACAGCGAGGGTCCCACGCTGCGGGACACCCCTGACGATTTTAAGGCGCTCCGGTGCCTGGACAAAACGCTGCGGCCCCCTCTGGGCCAGCAATGCTGGGGAGTGTAGTCTCCCTTCCCCAGCACAGCAGCAGCAAACTCCTGGGCAGAAATAACAGCGAGGGTCCCACGCTGCGGGACAGCTAACGATTTTAAGGAGCTCCAGGGCCTGGACAAAGCGTTGTGGCCCCCTCCGGGCCAGGAATGCTGGGGAGTGTAGTCTCCCTTCCCCAGTGCAGAACCAGCAGCAAACTCCCGAGCCGAAAGAACAGCGAGGGTCCCACGCTGCGGAACACCTCTTACGATTTTAACGCACTCCGGGGACTGGACAAAACGTTGTGGCCCCCTCCGTGCCAGGAATGCTGGGGAGTGTAGTCTCCCTTCCCCAGCGCAGTAGCATACTCCCGGGCAGAAAGAACAGTGAGGGTCCCCCGCTGCGGGACACCTGACGATTTTAAGGCGCTCCGGGGCATGGACAAAACGTTGCGGCCCCCTCCGGGCCCGGAATGCTGGGGAGTGTAGCCTCCCTTCTCCAGCGCAGCAGCAGCAAACTCCCGGGCAGAAAGAATAGCAAGGGTCCCACGCTGCGGGACACATCTGACGATTGTAAGGAGGTCCAGGGCCTGGACAAAGCATTGCGGCCCCCTCTGGGCCAGCAATGCTGGGGAGTGTAGTCTCCCTAGCGCAGCTGCAGCAAACTCCCGGGCAGAAAGAACAGCGAGGGTCCCACGCTGAAGGACACCTGACCTTTCTAAGGCGCTCCGGGGCCTGGAAAAAACGTTGCGGCCCCCTCGGGGCCAGGAATGCTGGGGAGTGTAGCCTCCCTTCTCCAGCGCAGCAGCAGCAAACTCCCGGACAGCAAGGGTCCCACGCTGCGGAGCACCTCTTACGATTTTAAAGCGCTCCGGGGCCTGGACAAAACGTTGCGGCCCCCTCGGGGCCAGGAATGCTGGGGAGTGTAGTCTCCCTTCTCCAGCGCAGCAGCAGCACACTCCCGGGCAGAAAGAACAGCGAGGGTTCCATGCTGCGGGACACCTCTGATGATTTTAAAGCGCTCCGGGGCCTGGACAAAACGTTGCGGTCCCCTCCGGCCCAGGAAAGCTGGGGAGTGTAGTCTCCCTTCCCTAGCGCAGCAGCAAACTCCCAGGCAGAAATAACAGCAAGGGTCCCACACTGCGGGACACCTGACTATTTTAAGGCACTCCGGGGACTGGACAAAACGTAGTGGCCCCCTCCGGGCCAGGAATGCTGGGTAGTGTAGTCTCCCTTCCCCAGCGCAGCAGCAACAGCAGTAGCAAACTCCCGGGCAGAAAGCACAGCAAGGGTCCCACGCTGCGGGACACCTCTGACGATGTTGAGGTGCTCCGGGGCCTGGACAAAACGTTGCAGCCCCCTCCCGGCCAGGAATGCTGGGGAGTGTAGTCTCCCTTCTCCACAAAGCAGCAAACTCCCGGGCAGAAACAACAGCAAGGGTCCCACGCTGCGGAACAGCTGACTATTTTAAGGCACTCCGTGGCCTTGGCACAACATTGCGGTCCCCTCCGGGCCAGGAATACTGGGGAGTGTAGTCTCCCTTCCCCAGCGCAGCAGCAACAGCAGCAGCAGGAGCAAACTCCTGGGCGGAAAGAACAGCGAGGATCCCACGCTGCGGGACAGCTGACGATTTTAAGGCGCTCCGGGGCCTGGACAACACGTTGCAGCCCGCTCCAGGCCAGGAATGCTGGGGAGTGTAGTCTCCCTTCCCCAGCGCAGCAGCAAACTCCTGGGCAGAAAGAACAGCGATGGACACCTCTGATGATTTTAAGGCGCTAGGGGGCCCTGGACAAAACGTTGGGGCCCCCTCCAGGCACGGAATGCGAGGGAGTGTAGTCTCCCTTCCCTCCGCGGAGCAGCAGCAGCAAACACCCGAGCAGAAAGAACAGCGAGGGTCCCACTATGCAGAACACCGGATTAATTTAAGGTGCTCAGGGGCCTGGACAAAACGTTGCGGCCCCCTGCGGGCCAGGAATGCTGGGGAGTGTAGTCTTCCTTCCCCAGGTAAGTAGCAGCAGCAAACTCCCGGGCAGAAAGAACAGCGAGGGTCCCACGCTGTGGGACACATGTGACTATTTTAAGGCGCTCCAGGGCCTGGACAAAACGTTGCGGCCCCCTCCATGCCAGGAATGGTGGGGAGTGTAGTCTCCCTTCTCCAGCGCAGCAGTACACTCCGGGGAAGAAAGAACAGCGAGGGTCTCACGCTGCGGGACACCTGACGATTTTAAGGCGCTCCGGGCCTGGACAAAACGTTGCGGCCCCCTCCGGGCCAGGAATGCTGGGGAGTGTAGTCTCCCTTCTCCAGCGCAGCAGCTGCACCAACCTCCCGGGCAGAAATAACAGCGAGGGTCTCACGCTGCGGAACACCTGACGATTTTAAAGCGCTCTGGGCCCTGGACAAATCGTTGCGGCCCCCTCCGGGCCAGGAATGCTGGGGAGTGTAGTCTCCCTTCCTCAGCGCAGCAGCAACAGCAGGAGCAAACTCCTGGGCAGAAATAACAGCGAGGGTCCCACGCTGCGGGACACCTCTGACAATTTAAGGCCCTCCGGGGAATGGACAAAACGTTGCGGCCCCCTCCGGGCCAGGAGTGCTGGGGTGTGCAGTCTCCCTTCCCCAGCGCAGCAGCAAACTCCCGGGCAGACAGATCAGCGAGGGTCCCACGCTACGGAAAGCAGCAAACTCCCGGGCAGAAAGAACAGCGAGGGTCCCACGCTGCGGGACACCTGATGATTTTAAGGCACTCCGGGGACTGGACAAAACGTTGCAGCCCCCTCCGGGCCAGGAATGCTGGGGAGTTTAGTCTCCCTTCTCCAGCGAAGCAGCAGCAGACTCCCGGGCAGAAAGAACAGCGAGGGTCCCACACTGCACAACACCTCTTACGATTTTAAGGCGCTCCGGGGCCTGGACAAAACGTTGCGGCCCCCTCCGGGCAAGGAATGCGAGGGAGTGTAGTCACCCTTCCCCCCCTGTGGAGCAGCAGCAGCAAATGCCCGGGCAGAAAGAACAGCGAGGGTCCCACGCTGCGGGACACTCGAATATTTTAAGGCGCTCCGGGGCCTGGACAAAACGCTGCGGCAACCTCCGGGCCAGGAATGCTGGGGAGTGTAGTCTTCCTTCCCCAGGGAAGTAGCAGCAGCAAACTCCCGGGCAGAAACAACAGCGAGGGTCCCATACTGAGGGACACCTCCGATGATTTTAAGGCGCTCCGGGGCCTGGACAAAACGTTGCGGCCCCCTCCGGGCCAGGAATGCTGGGGGGTGTAGTCGCCCTTCTCCAGCGCAGCAGCTGCACCAACCTCCCGGGCAGAAAGAACAGCGAGGGTCTCACGCTGCGGAACACCTGACGATTTTAAAGCGCTCCGGGCCCTGGACAAAACGTTGCGGCCCCCTCCGGGCCAGGAATGCTGGGGAGTGTAGTCTCCCTTCTCCAGCACAGCAGCAGCACACTCCCGGGCAGAAAGAACAGCGAGGGTCCCACGCTGCGGGACGCCTGACCATTTTAAGGTGCTCCTGGGCCTGGACAAAACATTGCGGCCCCCTCCGGGCCAGGAATGCTGGGGAGTGTAGTCTCCCTTCCCCAGCGCAGCAGCAGCACACTCCCGGGCAGAAAGAACAGCGAGGGTCCCACGCTACCGGACATCTCTGATAATTTTAAGGCGCTCCGGGGCCTCGACAAAATGTTGCAGCCCCCTCCAGGCCAGGAATGCTGGGGAGTGTAGTCTCCCTTCACCAGTGCACCACCAGCAAACTCCCGGGCAGAAAGAACAGTGAGGGTCCCACACTACCGGACATCTCTGATAATTTTAAGGCGCTCCGGGGCCTCGACAAAATGTTGCAGCCCCCTCCAGGCCACGAATGCTGGGGAGTGTAGTCTCCCTTCTCCAGCGCAGCAGCAGTAGCAAACTCCCGGGCAGGAAGAACAGCGAGGGTCCCACGCTGCGGGACACCTGACGATTTTAAGGTGCTCTGGGGCCAGGACAAAACGTTCTGGACCCCTCCGGGCCAGGAATGCTGGTGTGTAGTCTCCCATCTCCAGCGCAGCAGCAGCAAACTCCCAGGCAGAAAGAACAGCGAGGGTCCCACGCTACTGGACATCTCTGATAATTTTAAGGCGCTCGGGGCCTGGACAAAACGTTGCAGCCCCCTCCGGGCCAGGAATGCTGGTGTGTAGTCTCCCTTCTCCAGCGCAGCAGCAAACTCCCGGGCAGAAAGAACAGCGAGGTTCCCACACTGGTTGACACCTCTGACGATTTTGAGGTGCTCCGGGGCCTGGACAAAATGTTGAAGCCCCCTCCCGGCCAGGAATGCTGGGGAGTGTAGTCTCCCTTCTCCAGCGCAGCAGGAAACTCCCGGGCAGAAAGAACAGCTAGGGTCCCACGCTGCAGAACACCTGACGATTTTAAGGTGCTCCGGGGCCTGGACAAAACGTTGCAGCCCCCTCCCGGCCAGGAATGCTGGGGAGTGTAGTCTCCCTTCTCCAGCCCAGCAGGAATCTCCCGGGCAGAAAGAACAGCGAGGGTCCCACGCTGCAGAACACCTGACGATTTTAAAGTGCTCCGGGCCTGGACAAAACGTTGAAGCCCCCTCCCGGCCAGGAATGCTGGGGAGTGTAGTCTCCCTTCTCCAGCGCAGCATCAAACTCCCGGGCAGAAAGAACAGCGAGGGTCCCACGCTGCGGAACACCTCTTACGATTTTAAGGCGCTCCGGGGCCTGGACGAAACGCTGTGGGCCCCCTCTGGGCCAGGAATGCTGGGGAGTGTAGTCTCCCTTCCCCAGTGCAGCAGCAGCACCAGCAGAAAACACCAGCAGCAAACACCCGAGCAGAAAGAACAGCGAGGGTACCATGCTGCGGAACACCTGACGATTTTAAGGCGCTCCGGGGCCTGGACAAAACACTGTGGCCCCCTCTGGGCCAGGCATGCTGGGGAGTGTAGTCTCCCTTCCCCAGTGCAGCAGCAGCACACTCCCGGGCAGAAAGAACAGCGAGGGTCCCACGCTGCGGGACACCTGATGATTTTAAGGTGCTCCGGGGCCTGGACAAAACTTTGCGGCCCCCTCCAGGCCAGGAATGCTGGGGAGTGTAGTCTCCCTTTCCCAGCGCAGCAGGAGCAAACTCCTGGGCAGAAATAACAGCGAGGGTCCCACGCTGCGGGACGCCTGACCATTTTAAGGCACTCCGGGGCCTGGAAAAAACGTGCGGCCCCCTCCGGGCCAGGAATACTGGGGAGTGTAGTCTCCCTTCTCCAGCGCAGCAGCAGCAGCAGCAAACCCCCGAGCAGAAAGAACAGCTAGGGTCCCACACTGCTGGACACCTGATGATTTTGAGGCGCTCAGGGCCTGGACAAAATGTGCGGCCCCCTCCGGGCCAGGCATGCTGGGGAGTGTAGTCTCCCTTCCCCAGTGCAGCACCAGCAGCAAACTCCCGGGCAGAAAGAACAGCGAGGGTCCCACGCTGTGGGACACATGTGACTATTTTAAGGCGCTCCAGGGCCTGGACAAAACGTTGCGGCCCCCTCCATGCCAGGAATGGTGGGGAGTGTAGTCTCCCTTCCCGAGCGCAGCAGCAGCATACTCCCGGGCAGAAACAACAGCGAGGGTCCCATGCTGAGGGACACCTCCGATGATTTTAAGGCGCTCCAGGGCCTGGACAAAACGTTGCAGCCCCCTCCGTGCCAGGAATGCTGGGGAGTGTAGTCGCCCTTCTCCAGCGCAGCAGCAAACTCCCGGGCAGAAAAAACAGCGAGGGTCCCACGCTGCAGGACACCTGACGATTTTAAGGCGCTCCGGGGCCTGGGCAAAATGTTGCAGCCCCATCCGGGCCAGGAATGCTGGGCAGTGTAGTCTCCCTTCTACAGCGCAGCAGCAGTAGCAAACTCCCGGGCAGAAAAAACAGCGAGGGTCCCACGCTGCAGGACACCTGACCATTTTAAAGTGCTCCGGGCCTGGACAAAGCGTTGCAACCCCATCCGGGCCAGGAATGCTGGGGAGTGTAGTCTCCCTTCTCCAGCGCAGCAGCTGCATCAAACTCCCGGGCAGAAAGAAGAGCGAGGGTCTCATGCTGCGGAACACCTGACGATTTTAAAGTGCTCCGGGGCCTGGACAAAACGTTGCGGCCCCCTCCGAGCCAGGAATGCTGGGGAGTGTAGTCTCTTCTCCAGCACAGCAGCAGCACACTCCCGGGCAGAAAGAACAGCGAGGGTCCCACGCTGCGGGACACCTGACGATTTTAAGGTGCTCTGGGGCCCTGGACAAAACGTTGCAGCCCCCTTCGGGCCAGGAATGCTAGGGAGTGTAGTCTCCCTTCTCCAGCGCAGCAGCAGCAGCAGCAGCAGCAGCAGCAAACCCCCGAGCAGAAAGAACAGCTAGGGTCCCACACTGCTGGACACCTGATGATTTTGAGGCGCTCAGGGCCTGGACAAAATGTGCGGCCCCCTCCGGGCCAGGCATGCTGGGGAGTGTAGTCTCCCTTCCCCAGTGCAGCACCAGCAGCATACTCCCGGGCAGAAACAACAGCGAGGGTCCCATGCTGCGGGACACCTGACGATTTTAAGGCACTCCGGGGACTGGACAAAATGTTGTAGCCCTCTCCGGGCCAGGAATGCTGGGTAGTGTAGTCTCCCTTCTCCAGCGCAGCAGCAAACTCCCGGGCAGAAAAAACAGCGAGGGTCCCACGCTGCAGGACACCTGACGATTTTAAGGCGCTCCGGGGCCTGGGCAAAATGTTGCAGCCCCATCCGGGCCAGGAATGCTAGGCAGTGTAGTCTCCCTTCTACAGCGCAGCAGCAGTAGCAAACTCCCGGGCAGAAAAAACAGCGAGGGTCCCACGCTGCAGGACACCTGACCATTTTAAAGTGCTCCGGGCCTGGACAAAACGTTGCAACCCCATCCGGGCCAGGAATGCTGGGGAGTGTAGTCTCCCTTCTCCAGCGCAGCAGCTGCATCAAACTCCCGGGCAGAAAGAAGAGCGAGGGTCTCATGCTGCGGAACACCTGACGATTTTAAAGTGCTCCGGGGCCTGGACAAAACGTTGCGGCCCCCTCCGGGCCAGGAATGCTGGGGAGTGTAGTCTCTCTTCTCCAGCACAGCAGCAGCACACTCCCGGGCAGAAAGAACAGCGAGGGTCCCACGCTGCGGGACACCTGACGATTTTAAGGTGCTCTGGGGCCCTGGACAAAACGTTGCAGCCCCCTTCGGGCCAGGAATGCTAGGGAGTGTAGTCTCCCTTCCCCAGTTCAGCAGCAAACTCCCGGGCAGAAAAAACAGCGAGGGTCCCACGCTGCAGGACACCTGACGATTTTAAGGCACTCCCGGGCCTGGACAAAAAGTTGCGAACCGCTCCGGGCCAGGAATGCTGGGGAGTGTAGTCTCCCTTCCCCAGCGCAGCAGTAGCAAACTCCCGGGCAGACAGAACAGCAAGGGTCCCATGCTGCGGAACACCTGACGATTTTAAGGTGCTCCTGGGCCTGGACAAAACGTTGCGGCCCCCTCCGGGCCAGGAATGCTGGGGAGTGTAGTCTCCCTTCTCAAGCGCCACAGCAGCAAACTCCCGGGCAGAAAGAACAGCGAAGGGCCCACGCTGCGGAACACCTCTTACGATTTTAAGGCGCTCTGGGGCCTGGGCAAAATGTTGCGGACCCTTCCGGGCCAAGAGTGCTGGGGTGTGCAGTCTCCCTTCCCCAGCGCAGCAGCAAACTCCCGGGCAGAAAGATCAGCGAGGGTCCCACGCTGCGGGACACCTGACGATTTTAAGGCGCTCCGAGGCCTGGACAAAACATTGTGGCCCCCTCCAGGCCAGGAATACTGAGGAGTGAAGTCTCCCTTCCCCAGTGCAGCAGCAAACTCCCGGGCAGAAAAAACAGCGAGGGTCCCACGCTGCGGAACACCCCTTACGATTTTAAAGCGCTCTAGGGCCTGGACAAAACGTTGTGGCCCCCTCCGTGCCAGGAATGCTGGGGAGTGTAGTCTCCCTTCCCCAGCAGAGCAGCAGCAAACTCCCGGGCAGAAAGAACAGAGGGTCCCACGCTGCGGAACACCTCTTACGATTTTAAGGCGCTCCGGGGCCTGGACAAAACGTTGCGGCCCCCTCTGGGCCAGGAATGCTGGGGAGTGTAGTCTCCCTTCCCCAGCGCAGCAGCAGGAGCAAACTCCCAGACAGAAAGAACAGCGAGGGTCCCACACACTGCGGGACAACTGATGATTTTAAGGCACTCCGGGGACTGGACAAAACATGGCAGCCCCCTCCCGGTCAGGAATGCTGGGGAGTGTAGTCTCCCTTCCCCAGCAGAGCAGCAGCAAACTCCCGGGCAGAAAGAACAGAGAGGGTCCCACGCTGCGGGACACCTGATGATTTTAAGGCACTCCGGGGCCTGGACAAAACGTGCGGCCCCCTCCGGGCCAGGAATGCTGGGGAGTTTAGTCTCCCTTCTCCAGCGCAGCAGCAGGAGCAAACTCTCGGGCAGAAAGAACAGCGAGTGTCCCACGCTGCGGGACACATCTGACGATTTTAAGGCGTTCCAGGGCCTGGACAAAATGTTGTGGCCCCCTCCGTGCCAGGAATGCTGGGGAGTGTAGTCTCCCTTCCCCAGCGCAGCAGCAGCACCAGCACCAGCAGCAAACACCAGCAGCAAACACCCGAGCAGAAAGAACAGCGAGGGTCCCACGCTGCGGAACACCTGACGATTTTAAGGCGCTCCGGGGCCTGGACAAAACGCTGTGGCCCCCTCTGGGCCAGGAATGCTGGGGAGTGTAGTCTCCCTTCCCCAGTGCAGCAGCAGCACACTCCGGGGCAGAAAGAACAGCGAGGGTCCCACGCTGCGGGACACCTCTGATGATTTTAAGGTGCTCCGGGGCCTGGACAAAACTTTGCGGCCCCCTCCAGGCCAGGAATGCTGGGGAGTGTAGTCTCCCTTCCCCAGCATAGCAGCAGCAGCATACTCCCGGGCAGAAAGAACAGCGAGGGTCCCATGCTGCGGGACACCTCTGACGATTTTAAGGCGCTCCAGGGCCTGGACAAAACGTTGTGGCCCCCTCCGTGCCAGGAATGCTGGGGAGTGTAGACTCCCTTCTCCAGCACAGCAGCAAACTCCCGGGCAGAAAGAACAGCGAGGGTCCCACGCTGCGGGACACATCTGACGATTTTAAGGCGCTCCAGGGCCTGGACAAAACGTTGTGGCCCCCTCCGTGCCAGGAATGCTGGGGAGTGTAGACTCCCTTCTCCAGCACAGCAGCAAACTCCCGGGCAGAAAGAACAGCGAGGGTCCCACGCTGCGGGACGCCTGACCATTTTAAGGCACTCCGGGGCCTGGAAAAAACATTGTGGCCCCCTCCGGGCCAGGAATGCCGGGGAGTGTAGTCTCCCTTCCCCAGCGCAGCAGTAGCAAACTCCCGGGCAGACAGAACAGCAAGGGTCCGACGCTGCGGAACACCTCTTATAATTTTAAGACGCCCAGGGCGTGGACAAAATGTGCGGCCCCTCCGGGCCAGGAATGCTGGGGAGTGTAGTCTCCCTTCTCCAGCGCAGCAGCAGCAGCAAACCCCCGAGCAGAAAGAACAGCTAGGGTCCCACGCTGCTGGACACCTGATGATTTTAAGGTGCTCAGGGCCTGGACAAAACGTGCGGCCCCCTCCGGGCCAGGCATGCTGGGGAGTGTAGTCGCCCTTCTCCAGCGCAGCAGCAGTACACTCCGGGGAAGAAAGAACAGCGAGGGTCTCACGCTGCGGGACACCTGACGATTTTAAGGCACTCCGGGGACTGGACAAAATGTTGCAGCCCTCTCCGGGCCAGGAGCACAAGTTACTAACTTGTGTAACGATATATCTGTAAGAGACAGTAGTTAGTGACAGATTCCTTACCTTAGAATATCCCCAGGCGTCAGGCTGGATCTGGAAAGTTTTTGCGTAGCAGTACCTCTTGCGCGTCGGTAGGCGGCGTCGTGCGGCTCCGTGTCCGTCGTCGGCGTCGTGATCGCCGGGATGACGTCGCGGGCAGTACTTAGACGCCGCCCCTGCGCGCTGACGTCAGTTCTGTACACGACTTTCCGCGCCAGGAACGCAGAGCCATGCAAGAAGCTGACATAGGTGTCTGAAAAATACTAGGGCCCTGAAAGGGATGTCCTTAACCCTAGAAATCAGTTCGCAGAACGGGGAGGATGGGTGGGCGGTAAGGAATCTGTCACCAACTACTGTCTCTTACAGATATATCGTTACACAAGTTAGTAACTTGTGCATCTGAAAGAGACGTTAGTGACAGATTCCTTACCTTGGAATAGATACCCCAGCAATACCAACCCCGGTGGTGGGTCTGCGAACAAAGATCAGACAAGGAAGTCCTGGAGGACAGAACGGCCAAAGAAGCCGTCCCTCCGGACCTGACTGTCAAGGCAGTAATGCTTTGTAAACGTGTGCAGCGAGGCCCACGTAGCTGCCTGACAAATAACCGGCAGCGGAACACCGCGGCCCAAGGCTGTGGTAGCAGCCGTTGCCCTGGTGGAATGGGCACGCAGCCCAACAGGAGGCTCCTTCTTAGCCAAAGAATAGCAGGTCTTGATGCACAAGGTAACCCAGCGGGAGACGGTTCGTTTGTGCACCGCCCGACCTTTTTTGGCGCCCACGTAGCCAACAAAGAGCTGGTCATCCACCCGGAAGTGTTTTGTGCGGTCGATATAGAAGGAGAGCGCACGTTTTGGGTCCAGACGGTGAAGCCTCTCTTCCTCTCTGGAAGGATGCGGAGGCGGAAAGAAGGTAGGCAAAGTGATGGTCTACCCAATGTGAAAGGCAGTGACCACCTTTGGCAAGAAGGACGGACGCGTCCGAAGAACAACCTTGTCTGGATGAACAGACAGAAAGGGAGGTTTGCAAGATAAAGCCTGGAGCTCACTCACCCGCCGAGCGGAGGTGATGGCCACCAGAAAGGCTGTCTTTAGAGTCAGAAGACGAAGGGGACAGTTATGCAGAGGCTCAAAGGGAGCGCACATTAAAAAGGTAAGAACCAAGTTCAAGTCCCACTGAGGCATCACAAATGGAACAGGAGGAAAGAGGTGTGTAATGCCTTTTAAGAACCTGTTAACAACAGGGGACTTGAAAAGGGAGGGCTGATCAGGGAGCCTGAGGAAGGCCGAGATAGCACAGAGATAACCCTTGACGGTACCCAGGGCAGAACCCTGTTGGGCCAGAGAAAGAAGGAACAGAAGGACCTCAGAAAGCGGGGCAGAAAGGGGGTTCACAGCCTTTGCTGTGCACCATGCCACAAATTTGTTCCACCTGCAGGCGTATACCACCTTAGTGGAGGGACGCCTGGCTGCCAGAATCACATCACAAACTTCGGGAGGCAAGTCGAAAGGAATCAACTGCCGCCGCTCAATCTCCACGCAAGCAGGTGTAGACTGGACAGGTTCGGGTGGAGGACGGTCCCCTGCTGCTGCGACAGAAGATCCTCCCGAAGAGGCAGACGGATCGGGGGATCTACGCTCATATTGAGTAGCTCGGGATACCAAACTCTTCGAGCCCAGTCCGGAGCCACAAGAATGACTTGGGCCCGGTCGTGCCGAATTTTCTTCAACACTCTGGGTAGAAGTGGTATAGGCAGAAAGGCGTACAATAGACCGCAACTCCACTCGTGACGAAAAGCGTCGCCGAGCGAGTGCCGCCTTGGAAATTCCAACGCGCAGAACTGATGACATTGCGCGTTCTCTTCGGTGGCGAATAGATCTAACCAAGGCTCTCCCCACTGTAGAAAGAGTCCTTGCGCCACTTCCGAGTGAAGACGCCATTCGTGATCCATCATGCACCTGCGGCTGAGGTTCGCCCGCCCTGGCGTTCAGGGAACCTGCCAGGTGTTGAACCATCAGGAACATGCCCTGATGTTCCAGCCATGTCCAGAGGCGCAGAGCCTCCTGACAAAGGGTCCACGACCCCACCCCGCCCTGTTTGTTGCAGTACCACATGGCGGTGGTGTTGTCGGTGAACACCTGCACTACCTTCCCTTTGACAGAGGGAAGGAATGCCTTCAGTGCAAGTCGGATCGCCCGGAGCTCCAGAAGGTTGATATGGAGCCGGGACTCCGCCGGAGACCAGAGGCCTCTGATCTCCGCCTCTCCCATGTGACCGCCCCATCCCAGAAGGGACGCGTCCGTCACAACTGTATGCTCTGGCTGGGGAAGGGAGAGGGATCTGCCCATGACCCATTGCCGGTTCGAGAGCCACCACTGCAACTGTGTTGCAGTCCCCTCCGAGATCTGGACGTGATCGGACAGGTTGCCCTGGTGCTGCGCCCACTGGAACTTCAGGTCCCACTGCAGAGCCTGCATATGCCATCTGGCATGATTGACCAGCAGGATGCAGGAGGCCATGAGGCCCAGCAGCCTCAGGGTCATCCGTACCGAAACCCAGGATAAAGGCTGAAAGATCGGAATCATAGCCTGAATATCCCGGACTCGCCGTTCGGGAGGATAGGCCCGAAACTGCGTCGTGTCCAGAACTGCTCTGATGAAAAGGAGCTGTGGAGAAGGAATCAGATGCGACTTCGGCACATTGATGGAGAACCCCAGCGAGTGCAGGAGTTCGGCCGTAGTCTGGAGGTGGGAGACGACTGCCTGGGACGAGCCCGCCTTCAGCAGCCAGTCGTCGAGGTAGGGGAAGACTGAAACCCCTGCCCGGCGCAGATGAGCTGCGACCACCGCCATCACTTTCGTGAACACCCGAGGGGCACTGGTAAGGCCAAAGGGGAGCACGGTGAACTGAAAATGCTCGAGGCCTACCGTGAACCGAAGGTAACGCCGGTGGGCCGGCAGGACGGGGATGTGGAAATAGGCGTCCTGCAAGTCCAACGCTACCAGCCAGTCTCCGGGGTCGAGGGAAGTCAAAACCTGAGCTAGGGTGAGCATCTTGAACTTCTCCTTCCGGAGGAAGCGATTGACGTTCCGGAGGTCCAAGATAGGACGCATGTCCTCCTTGTCCTTTTTGGGCACCAGAAAGTAGTGGGAGTAGCAACCACGCCCTACTTCTGGGGTTGGAACATGCTCGATGGCCCTCTTGGCCAAGAGGGCCGTGACTTCCTTCTGTAGAAGCACCAAGTGATCCCCTGACATGCGGTGGAATTGAGGTGGCATGGCTGGGGGTGGTCTCGAAGGGGAGGAGTAGCCCCTTCGGACAATGTCCAAGACCCACCTGTCCGAGGTGATGGGACGCCAGTGGTGAAGGTGATGGCGGACCCTGCCCCCGACTGGCGTGCTGTGCACCTGAAAGGAGGGACTAGGAGGGCTTGGAGGCCGCGGACGGGTTGGAGGTGGTGGCCTGACCCGCACGCTGGTTGCCCGAACCGCCACGGCGGTATCCACGTCCTCGGCCACGCGAAGGCGCTTGCTGCGCGGGTCGTTGGCCGGGCTGTGGACGTGGCTGGGCGCCCCTTCCGTGGCCACGAAAGGGGCGAAAAGCAGACGTGAGCGGAGGGCGCACAACAGCAAGGCCCAGGGACTTAGCAGTAGCCCGTGAGTCCTTGAAACGCTCCAGCGCATGGTCTGCCTTCGAACCAAAAAGACCGACTCCATCAAAGGGCATGTCCATGAGTGTATTCTGGACATTCCCTGAAAAACCAGTGGTTCTCAGCCAGGCGTGGCGACGCAGCGCCACCGTCGTTGCAAGCGATCTGCCCAGCGAGTCGGCGGTATCAAGGCCACAGCGGATGGTATATTTAGCCGCATCACGCCCTTCCGCAATGGCGCGGGTAAGCAGTGTCTGGACCTCCTCAGAGCACTGCGGCAAAACAGTCGCCACCGAATCCCACAGGGAGTGGGTGTATCCGCCCAAGAGGCAAGCGGTATTAACGGACCGCAAGCCAGCACTGGAGGAAGAGAAAGCCTTCTTCCCAAAGTGATCCAGGCGCTTGGATTCCCTATCCGGAGGGGCGGTAGGGAAGGCGGTTTGGGAGGCAGAGGCTTGGACAACCAAGCTCTCAGGGGTGGGGTGTTGGGAGAGAAACAGGGGTCGCCCGGAGCAGGGCGATGGCGTCGGGCCACGTTCCTATCCACAGGAGCCCCTGTGGTGGGTTTGGACCAGGCACCCAAAGAACGTCAGTGAGTGCATCGTTGAACGGCAGCACAGTCTCCAAAGAGGAGGCCGCCGGCTGAAGCACTTCAGTCAGGATGTTAGTCCTGACGGCCACTGTAGGCAACTGGAGATTCAAGGCTCCAGCAGCTCTACGGAACACCATTGCAAAATTAGCCCCCTCCTCCGTTGCCACGGGAGGAGACAGCATGCCAGAGTCAGGGAGGTGTCCAGACCACTGGCATCCCCAAGTTCCTCAACCCAGTCCGGGTCAAACTCGCACTGTTGTGTGAGAGGGTCCTCAGACCCCTCCCAGCTCTCCTGGTCCTCAGGTTGAAAATATGGAGGAGGGACATCAGGGACCCAAGGTCTCATCGGCGCCGGAACCGGCGACGCCGGTCCGGCTCCATGTCCGGACCCGGAGAGAACCGGGGAACGACGCCGCCCGGAGCCCCGGACGGCGTCGGAAACGGCACCGGGGACATCGGCGTCGGCGGAGGCGTGGTTAGGTCAACCGGCGTCGATGGGGGTTGCGGCACCACCGGAGCCGGGGTCGAGGCCAGGGCCGGAGCCGAGGCCGGGATGAAGGCCGGTGGGACAGGCGACGCCGGGACCGGAGTCGACGGCGACGCCGGAGCAACCCCATCAGGGCCCGCGGGGCCCGAAGGCGCACCGGAGGGACCTTGAGGCCCGAAGAGGCGGGCCATGGCCGACAGGAATTCCTGTATTTCGGCCGGAGTCGCCCCCGAACCCGGGTAGGGCGGGTAATGCGGGGGTAACTCGACAGGCACGTCCGGGGCCGCGGGGACGGTGCCGACAGGGACCTCAGCCGAGTCGCGAGACCGGCGAGGCGAAGTCTTAGAGCGATGACGCCGCTTAGACTTCTTGTGCTTCGACTTACCGGAGGAGCGCGAAGACTTGGATTCCGACGAACGGCGGGGACTCCGCGTCCGGCCCCTCGACCTCTCCCGGGACCGGGGCTTGGTGCGGCACGGAGCCGAATGCCGGACTTCGAGGAGCTTTCGAGACCGCTCTCGCAAAGCCTTCGGATGAAGTTTCCGGCAGTCAGGACACGACTTCGTGTCGTGGTCTCGGCCGAGACAAAAGAGACACTCGAGGTGCGGGTCCGTGATCGACATCATGCGACCACATTCCTCGCAGGGCTTAAAGCCGGGCATCCCTACGACACCTTAGGAGTCGTGAAGACTCGTTGAAGAAACAGTGAAAAAAATTCACCCAAAAAGATAGTCAAAAAGTGACTAGGGCACTGCTCTTCCCGGATCTGCGCTTACTGGCGCGGAAAAAGAAGAACTGACGTCAGCGCGCAGGGGCGGCGCCTAAGTACTGCCCGCGACGTCATCCCGGCGATCACGACGCCGACGACGGACGCGGAGCCGCACGACGCCGCCTACCGACGCGCAAGGGTACTGCTACGCAAAAACTTTCCGGATCCAGCCTGACGCCTGGGGATATTCTAAGGTAAGGAATCGGTCACTAACATGTCTCTTTCAGATATGCTGGGTAGTGCAGTCTCCCTTCTCCAGCGCAGCAGCAGCAAACTCCCGGGCAGAAAAAACAGCGAGGGTCCCACGCTGCAGGACACCTGATGATTTTAAGGCGCTCCGGGCCTGGACAAAATGCTGCGGCCCCCTCTGGGCCAGGAATGCTGGGGAGTGTAGTCTCCCTTCTCCAGCGCAGCAGCAGCACCAAACTCCCGGGCAGACAGAACAGCGAGGGTCCCACGCTGCGGAACACCTCTTATGATTTTAAAGCGCCCTGGGGCCTGGACAACACGTTGCGGCCCCCTCCGGGCCAGGAATGCTGGGGAGTGTAGTCTCCCTTCTCCAGCGCAGCAGCTGCACCAACCTCCCGGGAAGAAAGAACAGCGAGGGTCCCACGCTGCGGGACACCTGACGATTTTAAGGTGCTCCTGGGCCTGGACAAAACATTGCGGCCCCCTCCGGGCCAGGAATGCTGGGGAATGTAGTCTCCCTTCCCCAGCGCAGCAGCAGCATCAAACTCCCGGGCAGAAAGAACAGCGAGGGTCCCATGCTGCGGGACACCTGATGATTTTAAGGTGCTCTGGGGCCCTGGACAAAACGTTGCAGCCCCCTTTGGGGCAGGAATGCTAGGGAGTGTAGTCTCCCTTCCCCCGCATAGCAGCAGCAAACTCCCGGGCAGAAAAAAAAAGCGAGGGTCCCACGCTACCGGACATCTGACAATTGTAAGGGGCTCCGGGGCCTGCACAAAATGTTGCGGCCCCCTCTGGGCCAGGAATGCTGGGGAGTGTAGTCTCCCTTCTCCAGCGGAGCAGCAAACTCCCGGGCAGAAAGAACAGCGAGGGTCCTACGCTGCGGGACACCGGACGATTGTAAGGCGCTCCGGGGCATGGACAAAACGTTGCGGCCCCCTCCGGGCCAGGAATGCTGGGGAGTGTAGTCTCCCTTCCCCAGCATAGCAGCAGCAGCAAACTCCCAGACAGAAAGACCAGCGAGGGTCCCACACTGCGGGACACCTGATGATTTTAAGGCACTCTGGGGACTGGACAAAACATGGCAGCCCCCTCCCGGTCAGGAATGCTGGGGAGTGTAGTCTCCCTTCCCCAGCAGAGCACCAGCAAACTCCCGGGCAGAAAGAACAGCGAGGGTCCCACACTGCACAACACTTCTTACGATTTTAAGGCGCTCCGGGGCCTGGACAAAACGTTGCGGCCCCCTCCGGGCAAGGAATGCGAGGGAGTGCAGTCTCCCTTCCCCCAGCGGAGCAGCAGCAGCAGCAAACACCCGGGCAGAAAGAACAGCGAGGGTCCCACGCTGCGGGACACCCGACTATTTTAAGGCGCTCCGGGGCCTGGACAAAACGCTGCGGCAACCTCCGGGCCAGGAATGCTGGGGAGTGTAGTCTCCCTTTCCCAGCGCAGCAGCAGCAGGAGCAAACTCCCGGGCAGAAAGAACAGCGAGGGTCCCACGCTTGAACACCTTTGACTATTTTAAGACGCTCTGGGGCCTGGACAAAACGTTGTGGCCCCTTCCTGGCCAGGAATGCTGGGGAGTGTAGTCTCCCTTCTCCAGCGCAGCAGCAAACTCCAGGACAGAAAGAACAGCGAGGGTACCACACTGCGGAACACCTCTTACGATTTTAAGGCGCTCCGGGGCCTGGACAAAACGTTGCGGCCCCCTCCGGGCAATGAATGCGAGGGAGTGTAGTATCCCTTCCCCCAGCGGAGCAGCAGCAGCAAACTCCCGGGCAGAAAGAACAGCAAGGGTCCCACGCTGAGGGACACCTGACTATTTTAAGGCACTCAGGGGCCTGGACAAAACGTTGCGGCCCCCTCCGGGCCAGGAATGGTGGGGAGTGTAGTCTCCCTTCCCCAGCGCAGCAGCAGGAGCAAACTCTCGGGCAGAAAGAACAGCGTGGGTCCCACGCTGCGGAACACCTCTTACGATTTTAAGGCGCTCCGGGGCCTGGACAAAACGTTGCGGCCCCCTCCGGGCCAGGAAAGCTGGGGAGTGTAGTCTCCCTTCTCCAGCACAGCAGCAAACTCCGGGGCAGAAAGAACAGTGAGGGTCCCACGCTCCGGGACACCTGCAGATTTTAAGGCACTCCGGGGCCTGGACAAAATGTTGCGGCCCCCTCCGGGCCAGGAAAGCTGGGGAGTGTAGTCTCCCTTACCCAGCGCAGCAGCAAACTCCCGGGCAGAAAGAACAGCAAGGGTCCCACGCTGCGGAACACCTTTTACGATTTTAAACCGCTCCGGGGCCTGGACAAAACGTTGCGGCCCCCTCCGGGCCAGGAATGCTGGGGAGTGTAGTCTCCCTTCTCCAGCACAGCAGCAAACTACCGGGCAGAAAGAACAGCGAGGGTCCCACGCTGCGGGAAACCTCTGACGATTTTAAAGCACTCCGTGGCCTTGGCAAAACATTGCGGCCCTCTCCGGGCCAGGAATGCTGGGCAGTGTAGTCTCCCTTCCCCCAGAGGAGCAGCAGCAGCAAACTCCCGGGCAGAAAGAACAGCGAGGGTCCCATGCTGAGGGACACCTCCGATGATTTTAAGGCGCTCCGGGGCCTGGACAAAACGTTGCGGCCCCCTCCGGGCCAGGAATGCTGGGGAGTGTAGTCGCCCTTCTCCAGCGCAGCAGCAGTACACTCCGGGGAAGAAAGAACAGCGAGGGTCTCACGCTGCGGGACACCTGACGATTTTAAGGCGCTCCGGGCCTGGACAAAACGCTGCGGCCCCCTCTGGGCCAGGAATGCTGGGGAGTGTAGTCTCCCTTCTCCAGCGCAGCAGCAGCACCAAACTCCTGGGCAGACAGAACAGCGAGGGTCCCACGCTGCGGAACACCTCATGATTTTAAAGCGCCCTGGGGCCTGGACAACACGTTGCGGCCCCCTCCTGGCCAGGAATGCAGGGGAGTGTAGTCTCCCTTCTCCAGCGCAGCAGCTGCACCAACCTCCCGGGCAGAAAGAACAGCGAGGGTCTCACGCTGCGGAACACCTGACGATTTTAAACGGTCCGGGCCCTGGACAAAACGTTGCGGCCCCCTCTGGGCCAGGAATGCTGGGGAGTGTAGTCTCCTTTCCCCAGCGCAGCAGCAGCAAACTCCCGAGCAGAAAGAACAGCGATGGTCCCACGCTGCGGAACACCTGGCGATTTTAAGGTGCTCCGGGGCATGGACAAAACGTTGCGGCCCCCTCTGGGCCAGGAATGCTGGGGAGTGTAGTCTCCCTTCCCCAGCGCAGCAGCAGCACACTCCCGGGCAGAAAGAACAGCGAGGGTCCCACGCTGCGGGACACCTGATGATTTTAAGGTGCTCTGGGGCCCTGGACAAAACGTTGCAGCCCCCTTCGGGCCAGGAATGCTAGGGAGTGTAGTCTCCCTTCCCCCGCATAGCAGCAGCAAACTCCCGGGCAGAAAAAAAAAAGCGAGGGTCCCACGCTGCGGAACAACTTTTACGATTTTACAGCGCTCCGGGGCCTAGACAAAATGTTGCGGCCCCCTCCGGGCCAGGAATGCTGGGGAGTGTAGTCTCCCTTCCCCAGCGCAGCAGCAAACTCCCGGGCAGAAAGAACAGCAAGGGTCCCACGCTGCGGAACACCTTTTACGATTTTAAAGCGCTCCGGGGCCTGGACAAAACGTTGCGGCCCCCTCCGGGCCAGGAATGCTGGGGAGTGTAGTCTCCCTTCACCAGTGCACCACCAGCAAACTCCCGGGCAGAAAGAACAGTGAGGGTCCCACACTACCGGACATCTCTGATAATTTTAAGGCGCTCCGGGCCTCGACAAAATGTTGCAGCCCCCTCCAGGCCACAAATGCTGGGGAGTGTAGTCTCCCTTCTCCAGCGCAGCAGCAGCAGTAGCAAACTCCCGGGCAGGAAGAACAGAGAGGGTCCCACTCTGCCGGACATCTGACAATTTTAAGGCGCTCCGGGGCCAGGACAAAACGTTCTGGCCCCCTCCGGGCCAGGAATGCTGGGGAGTGTAGTCTCCCTTCCCCAGCACAGCACCAGCAGCAAACTCCTGGGCAGAAAGAACAGAGAGGGTCCCACTCTGCCGGACATCTGACAATTTTAAGGCGCTCCGGGGCCTGCACAAAATGTTGCGGCCCCCTCCGGGCCAGGAATGCTGGGGAGTATAGTTTCCCTTCCCCAGTGCACCAGCAGCACTCTCCCGGGCAGAAAGAACAGCGAGGGTCGCACGACGCGGAACACCTGACGATTTTAAGGCGCGCCGGGCCTGGACAAAACGCTGCGGCCCCCTCTGGGCCAGGAATGCTGGGGAGTGTAGTCTCCCTTCCCCAGTGCAGCAGCAGCACACTCCCGGGCAGAAAGAACAGCGAGGGTCCCACGCTGCGGGACACCTCTGATGATTTTAAGGTGCTCCGGGGCCTGGACAAAACGTAGCGACCCCCTCCGGGCCAGGAATGCTGGGGAGTGTAGTCTCCCTTCTCCAGCGCAGCAGCAACAGCAGGAGCAAACTCCTGGGCAGAAATAACAGCGAGGGTCCCACGCTGCGGGACACCTCTGACAATTTTAAGGCACTCCGGGGCCTGGACAAAACGTTGCGGCCCCCTCCGGGCAATGAATGCGAGGGAGTGTAGTATCCCTTCCCCCAGCGGAGCAGCAGCAGCAAACTCCCGGGTAGAAATAACAGCGAGGGTCCCACGCTGCGGACCAACTTTTACGATTTTAAAGCGCTCCGGGGCCTGGACAAAATGTTGCGGCCCCCTCCAGGCCAGGAATGCTGGGGAGTGTAGTCTCCCTTCCCCAGTGCAGCAGCAGCATCAAACTCCCGGGTAGAAACAACAGCGAGGGTCCCATGCTGAGGGACACCTCCGACGATTTTAAGGCGCTCCGGGGACTGGACAAAATGTTGCAGCCCTCTCCGGGCCAGGAATGCTGGGTAGTGTAGTCTCCCTTCTCCAGCGCAGCAGCAAACTCCCGGGCAGAAAAAACAGCGAGGGTCGCACGCTGCAGGACACCTGACGATTTTAAGGCGCTCCGGGCCTGGACAAAACGCTGCGGCCCCCTCTGGGCCAGGAATGCTGGGGAGTATAGTCTCCCTGCCCCAGCGCAGCAGCAGCACCAGCAGCAAACACCCGAGCAGAAAGAACAGCGAGGGTCCCACGCTGCGGGACACCTCTGATGATTTTAAGGTGCTCCGGGGCCTGGACAAAACGCTGTGGCCCCCTCTGGGCCAGGAATGCTGGGGAGTGTAGTCTCCCTTCCCCAGTGCAGCAGCAGCGCACACCCGAGCAGAAAGAACAGCGAGGGTCCCACGCTGCGGAACACCTGACGATTTTAAGGCGCTCCGGGGCCTGGACAAAACGCTGTGGCCCCCTCTGGGCCAGGAATGCTGGGGAGTGTAGTCTCCCTTCCCCAGTGCAGCAGCAGCACACTCCCGGGCAGAAAGAACAGCGAGGGTCCCACGCTGCGGGACACCTCTGATGATTTTAAGGTGCTCCGGGGCCTGGACAAAACTTTGCGGCCCCCTCCAGGCCAGGAATGCTGGGGAGTGTAGTCTCCCTTTCCCAGCGCAGCAGCAGCATACTCCCGGGCAGAAAGAACAGCTAGGGTCCCACGCTGCTGGACACCTGATGATTTTAAGGCGCTCAGGGCCTGGACAAAACGTGCGGCCCCCTCCGGGCCAGGCATGCTGGGGAGTGTAGTCTCCCTTCTCCAGCGCAGCAGCAGCAAACTCCCGGGCAGAAAAAACAGCGAGGGTCCCACGCTGCAGGACACCTGACAATTTTAAGGCGCTCCAGGGCCTGGACAAAACGTTGTGGCCCCCTCCGTGCCAGGAATGCTTGGGAGTGTAGTCTCCCTTCCCTAGCGCAGCAGCAAACTCCCAGGCAGAAAGAACAGCGAGGGTCCCACGCTGCGGGACGCCTGACCATTTAAAGGCACTCCGGGGCCTGGAAAAAACGTTGTGGCCCCCTCCGTGCCAGGAATGCTTGGGAGTGTAGTCTCCCTTCCCCAGCGCAACAGTAGCAAACTCCCGGGCAGACAGAACAGCAAGGGTCCCACACTGCAGAACACCTCTTACAATTTTAAGACGCCCAGGGCCTGGACAAAATGTGCGGCCCCTCCGGGCCAGGAATGCTGGGGAGTGTAGTCTCCCTTCCCCAGCGCAGCAGCAGCAAACTCCCGGGCAGAAAAAAAAAAGCGAGGGTCCCACGCTACCGGACATCTGACAATTTTAAGGCGCTCCGGGGCCTGCACAAAATGTTGCGGCCCCCTCTGGGCCAGGAATGCTGGGGAGTGTAGTCTCCCTTCTCCAGCGCAGCAGTAGGAGCAAACTCCTGGGCAGAAAGAACAGCGAGGGTCCCACGCTGCGGGACACCTCTGATGATTTTAAGGCACTCCGTGGCCTTGGCAAAACATTGCGGCCCTCTCCGGGCCAGGAATGCTGGGGAGTGTAGTCTCCCTTCCCCAGCGCAGCAGCAGGAGCAAACTCCTGGGCAGAAAGAACAGCAAGGGTCCCACGCTGCAGGACACCTGACGATTTTAAGGCACTCAGGGGCCTGGACAAAAAGTTGCGGACCCATCCGGGCCAGGAAAGCTGGGGAGTGTAGTCTCCCTTCTCCAGCGCCACAGCAGCAAACTCCCGGGCAGAAAGAACAGCGAAGGGCGCACGCTGCGGAACACCTCTTACGATTTTAAGGCGCTCTGGGGCCTGGGCAAAATGTTGCGGCCCCTTCCGGGCCAGGAGTGCTGGGGTGTGCAGTCTCCTTTCCCCAGCGCAGCAGCAAACTCCCGGGCAGAAAGATCAGCGAGGGTCCCACGCTGCGGGACACCTGACAATTTTAAGGCGCTCCGAGGCCTGGACAAAACATCGTGGCCCCCTCCAGGCCAGGAAAGCTGGGGAGTGTAGTCTCCCTTCCCCAGTGCAGTACCAGCAGCAAACTCCCGAGCAGAAAGAACAGAGAGGGTCCCACGCTGCAGGACACCTGACAATTTAAGGCCCTCCGGGGCATGGACAAAACATTGCGGCCCCCTCCGGGCCAGGAATGCTGGGGAGCGTAGTCTCCCTTCTCCAGCACAGCAGCAAACTCCCGGGCAGAAAGAACAGCGAGGGTCCAACGCTGCGGGACACGTCTGACGATTTTAAAGCACTCCGTGGCCTTGGCAAAACATTGCGGCCCTCTCCGGGCCAGGAATGCTGGGGAGTGTAGTCTCCCTTCCCCCAGCGGAGCAGCAGCAGCAAACTCCCGGGCAGAAAGAACAGCGAGGGTCCCACGCTCCGGGACACCTGACGATTTTAAAGCACTCCGGGGCCTGGACAAAATGTTGCGGCCCCCTCCGGGCCAGGAATGCTGGGGAGTGTAGGCTCCCTTCCCCAGCGCAGCAGGAAACTCCCGGGCAGAAAGAACAGCGAGGGTCCCACGCTGCAGAACACCTGGACGATTTTAAAGTGCTCCGGGCCTGGACAAACGTTGCAACCCCCTCCGGGCCAGGAATGCAGTCTCCCTTCCCCAGCGCAGCAGCAGCATCAAACTCCCGGGCAGAAAGAAGAGCGAGGGTCTCATGCTGCGGAACACCTGACGATTTTAAAGTGCTCCGGGGCCTGGACAAAACGTTGCGGCTCCCTCCGGGCCAGGAATGGTGGGGAGTGTAGTCTCCCTTCCCCAGCGCAGCAGCAGGAGCAAACTCTCGGGCAGAAAGAACAGCGAGGGTCCCACGCTGCGGGACACCTGACGATTTTAAGGCGCTCCAGGGCCTGGACAAAACGTGCGGCCCCCTCCGGGCAAGGAATGCGAGGGAGTGTAGTCTCCCTTCCCCCAGCGGAGCAGCAGCAGCAAACTCCCGGGCAGAAAGAACAGCGAGGGTTCCACGCTGCGGGACACATCTGACGATTTTAAGGCGCTCCAGGGCCTGGACAAAATGTTGTGGCCCCCTCCGTGCCAGGAATGCTGGGGAGTGTAGTCTCCCTTCCCCAGCGCAGCAGCAGCACCAGCAGCAAACACCAGCAGCAAACACCCGAGCAAAAAGAACAGCGAGGGTCCCACGCTGCGGTACACCTGACGATTTTAAGGCGCTCCGGGGCCTGGACAAAACGCTGTGGACCCCTCTGGGCCAGGAATGCTGGGGAGTGTAGTCTCCCTTCCCCAGTGCAGCAGCAGCACACTCCCGGGCAGAAAGAACAGCGAGGGTCCCACGCTGCGGGACACATCTGACGATTTTAAGGCGCTCCAGGGCCTGGACAAAACGTTGTGGCCCCCTCCGTGCCAGGAATGCTGGGGAGTGTAGACTCCCTTCTCCAGCACAGCAGCAAACTCCCGGGCAGAAAGAACAGCGAGGGTCGCACGCTGCGGGATACATCTGACGATTTTAAGGCGCTCCAGGGCCTGGACAAAACGTTGTGGCCCCCTCCGTGCCAGGAATGCTGGGGAGTGTAGACTCCCTTCTCCAGCACAGCAGCAAACTCCCGGGCAGAAAGATCAGCGAGGGTCCCACGCTGCGGGACACCTGACGATTTTAAGGCGCTCCGAGGCCTGGACAAAACATTGTCGCCCCCTCCAGGCCAGGAATGCTGGGGAGTGTAGTCTCCCTTCCCCAGCGCAACAGTAGCAAACTCCCGGGCAGACAGAACAGCAAGGGTCCCACGCTGCGGAACACCTCTTACAATTTGAAGACGCCCAGGGCCTGGACAAAATGTGCGGCCCCTCCGGGCCAGGAATGCTGGGGAGTGTAGTCTCCCTTCTCCAGCGCAGCAGCAAACCCCCGAGCAGAAAGAACAGCTAGGGTCCCACGCTTGAACACCGTTGACGATTTTAAGGCACTCCGGGGCCTGGACAAAACGTTGCGGCCCCCTCCGGGCCAGGAATACTGGGGAGTGTAGTCTCCCTCCTCCAGCGCAGCAGCAGCAGCAAACCCCGAGCAGAAAGAACAGCTAGGGTCCCACGCTGCTGGACACCTGATGATTTTAAGGCGCTCAGGGCCTGGACAAAACGTGCGGCCCCCTCCGGGCCAGGCATGCTGGGGAGTGTAGTCTCCTTCCCCAGTGCAGCACCAGCAGCAAACTCCCGAGCAGAAAGAACAGCGAGGGTCCCACTATGCAGAACACCGGATTAATTTAAGGTGCTCCGGGGCCTGGACAAAACGTTGCGGCCCCCTGCGGGCCAGGAAGGCTGGGGAGTGTAGTCGCCCTTCTCCAGCGCAGCAGCAGCAAACTCCCGGGCAGAAAAAACAGCGAGGGTCCCACGCTGCAGGACACCTGACGATTTTAAGGCGCTCCGGGCCTGGACAAAATGCTGCGGCCCCCTCTGGGCCAGGAATGCTGGGGAGTGTAGTCTCCCTTCTCCAGCGCAGCAGCAGCACCAAACTCCCGGGCAGACAGAACAGCGAGGGTCCCACGCTGCGGAACACCTCTTATGATTTTAAAGCGCCCTGGGGCCTGGACAACACGTTGCGGCCCCCTCCGGGCCAGGAATGCTGGTGAGTGTAGTCTCCCTTCTCCAGCGCAGCAGCTGCACCAACCTCCCGGGCAGAAAGAACAGCGAGGGTCTCACGCTGCAGAACACCTGACGATTTTAAAGCGCTCCGGGCCCTGGACAAAACGTTGCGGCCCCCTCCGGTAGTGTAGTCTCCCTTCTCCAGCACAGCAGCAGCTCACTCCCGGGAAGAAAGAACAGCAAGGGTCCCACGCTGCGGGACACCTGACGATTTTAAGGTGCTCCTGGGCCTGGACAAAACATTGCGGCCCCTCCGGGCCAGGAATGCTGGGGAGTGTAGTCTCCCTTCCCCAGCGCAGCAGCAGCACACTCCCGGGCAGAAAGAACAGCGAGGGTCCCACGCTGCGGGACACCTGATGATTTTAAGGTGCTCTGGGGCCCTGGACAAATCGTTGCAGCCCCCTTCGGGCCAGGAATGCTAGGGAGTGTAGTCTCCCTTCCCCCGCATAGCAACAGCAACCTCCCGGGCAGAAAAAAAATAAGCGAGGGTCCCACGCTACCGGACATCTGACAATTTTAAGGCGCTCCGGGGCCTGCACAAAATGTTGCGGCCCCCTCTGGGCCAGGAATGCTGGGGAGTGTAGTCTCCCTTCTCCAGCGCAGCAGCAGGAGCAAACTCCTGGGCAGAAAGAACAGCGAGGGTCCCACGCTGCGGGACACCTCTGATGATTTTAAGGCACTCCGTGGCCTTGGCAAAACATTGCGGCCCTCTCCGGGCCAGGAATGCTGGGGAGTGTAGTCTCCCTTCCCCAGCACAGTAGCAAACTCCTGGGCAGAAAGAACAGCAAGGGTCCCACGCTGCAGGACACCTGACGATTTTAAGGCACTTCGGGGCCTGGACAAAAAGTTGCGGCCCCCTCCGGGCCAGGAAAGCTGGGGAGTGTAGTCTCCCTTCTCCAGCGCCACAGCAGCAAACTCCCGGGCAGAAAGAACAGCGAAGGGCCCACGCTGCGGAACACCTCTTACGATTTTAAGGCGCTCTGGGGCCTGGGCAAAATGTTGCGGCCCCTTCCGGGCCAGGAGTGCTGGGGTGTGCAGTCTCCCTTCCCCAGCGCAGCAGCAAACTCCCGGGCAGAAAGATCAGCGAGGGTCCCACGCTACGGAACAACTTTTACGATTTTCCAGCGCTCCGGGGCCTAGACAAAATGTTGCGTCACCCTCCGGGCCAGGAATGCTGGAGAGTGTAGTCTCCCTTCCCCAGCATAGCAGCAGCAGCAAACTCCCAGACAGAAAGAACAGCGAGGGTCCCACACTGCGGGACACCTGATGATTTTAAGGCACTCCGGGGCCTGGACAAAACGTGCGGCCCCCTCCGGGCCAGGAATGCTGGGGAGTGTAGTCTCCCTTCTCCAGCGCAGCAGCAGGAGCAAACTCTCGGGCAGAAAGAACAGCGAGGGTCCCACGCTGCGGAACACCTCTTACGATTTTAAGGCGCTCCGGGGCCTGGACAAAACGTTGCGGCCCCCTCTGGGCCAGGAATGCTGGGGAGTGTAGTCTCCCTTCCCCAGCGCAGCAGCAAACTCTCGGGCAGAAAGAACAGCGAGGGTCCCACGCTGCGGGACACCTGACGATTTTAAGGCGCTCCAGGGCCTGGACAAAACGTGCGGCCCCCTCCGGACAAGGAATGCGAGGGAGTGTAGTCTCCCTTCCCCCAGCGGAGCAGCAGCAGCAAACTCCCGGGCAGAAAGAACAGCGAGGGTTCCACGCTGCGGGACACATCTGACGATTTTAAGGCGCTCCAGGGCCTGGACAAAATGTTGTGGCCCCCTCCGTGCCAGGAATGCTGGGGAGTGTAGTCTCCCTTCCGCAGCGCAGCAGCAGCACCAGCAGCAAACACCAGCAGCAAACACCCGAGCAGAAAGAACAGCGAGGGTCCCACGCTGCAGGACACATCTGACGATTTTAAGGCGCTCCAGGGCCTGGACAAAACGTTGTGGCCCCCTCCGTGCCAGGAATGCTGGGGAGTGTAGTCTCCCTTCCCTAGCGCAGCAGCAAACTCCCAGGCAGAAAGAACAGCGTGGGTCCCACGCTGCGGGACGCCTGACCATTTTAAGGCACTCTGGGGCCTGGAAAAAACGTTGTGGCCCCCTCCGGGCCAGGAATGCCGGGGAGTGTAGTCTCCCTTCCCCAGCGCAGCAGTAGCAAACTCCCGGGCAGAAAGAACAGCTAGGGTCCCACGCTTGAACACCGTTGACGATTTTAAGGCACTCCGGGGCCTGGACAAAACGTGCGGCCCCCTCCGGGCCAGGCATGCTGGGGAGTGTAGTCTCCCTTCCCCAGTGCAGCACCAGCAGCAAACTCCCGAGCAGAAAGAACAGCTAGGGTCCCACGCTTGAACACCGTTGACGATTTTAAGGCACTCCGGGGCCTGGACAAAACGTTGCGGCCCCCTGCGGGCCAGGAATGCTGGGGAGTGTAGTCTTCCTTCCCCAGGGAAGTAGCAGCAGCAAACTCCCGGGCAGAAAGAACAGCGAGGGTCCCACGCTGTGGGACACATGTGACTATTTTAAGGCGCTCCAGGGCCTGGACAAAACGTTGCGGGCCCCCTTCGGGCCAGGAATGCTGGGGAGTGTAGTCGCCCTTCTCCAGCGCAGCAGCAGTACACTCCGGGGAAGAAAGAACAGCGAGGGTCTCACGCTGCGGGACACCTGACGATTTTAAGGCATCCAGGGCCTGGACAAAACGTTGTGGCCCCCTCCGTGCCAGGAATGCTGGGGAGTGTAGTCTCCCTTCACCAGTGCACCACCAGCAAACTCCCGGGCAGAAAGAACAGTGAGGGTCCCACACTACCGGACATCTGATAATTTTAAGGCGCTCCGGGGCCTCGACAAAATGTTGCAGCCCCCTCCAGGCCACGAATGCTGGGAGTGTAGTCTCCCTTCTCCAGCGCAGCAGCAGCAGTAGCAAACTCCCGGGCAGGAAGAACAGCGAGGGTCCCACGCTGCGGGACACCTGACGATTTTAAGGTGCTCTGGGGCCAGGACAAAACGTTCTGGCCCCCTCCAGGCCAGGAATGCTGGGGAGTGTAGTCTCCCTTCCCCAGCACAGCACCAGCAGCAAACTCCCGGGCAGGAAGAACAGCGAGGGTCCCACTCTGCCGGACATCTGACAATTTTAAGGCGCTCCGGGGCCTGCACAAAATGTTGCGGCCCCCTCCGGGCCAGGAATGCTGGGGAGTATAGTTTCCCTTCCCCAGTGCACCAGCAGCACACTCCCGGGCAGAAAGAACAGCGAGGGTCGCACAACGCGGAACACCTGACGATTTTAAGGCGCGCCGGGGCCTGGACAAACGCTGCGGCCCCCTCTGGGCCAGGAATGCTGGGGAGTGTAGTCTCTCTTCCCCAGTGCAGCAGCAGCACACTCCCGGGCAGAAAGAACAGCGAGGGTCCCACGCTGCGGGACACCTCTGACAATTTTAAGGCACTCCGGGGCCTGGACAAAACGTTGCGGCCCCCTCCGGGCAATGAATGCGAGGGAGTGTAGTATCCCTTCCACCAGCGGAGCAGCAGCAGCAAACTCCCGGGCAGAAAGAACAGAGAGGGTCTCACGCTGCAGGACACCTGACGGTTTTAAGGCACTCCGGGGCCTGGACAAAATGTTGCGGCCCCCTCCGGGCCAGGAAAGCTGGGGAGTGTAGTCTCCCTTCCCCAGAATAGCAGCAGCACCAAACTCCCGGGCAGAAAAAACAGCGAGGGTCCCACGCTGCGGACCAACTTTTACGATTTTAAAGCGCTCCGGGGCCTGGACAAAATGTTGCGGCCCCCTCCAGGCCAGGAATGCTGGGGAGTGTAGTCTCCCTTCCCCAGTGCAGCAGCAGCATCAAACTCCTGGGCAGAAAGAACAGCGAGGGTCCCACGCTGCGGGACACCTGACAATTTAAGGCCCTCCGGGGCATGGACAAAACATTGCGGCCCCCTCCGGGCCAGGAATGCTGGGGAGCGTAGTCTCCCTTCTCCAGCACAGCAGCAAACTCCCGGGCAGAAAGAACAGCGAGGGTCCCACGCTGCGGGACACGTCTGATGATTTTAAAGCACTCCGTGGCCTTGGCAAAACATTGCGGCCCTTTCCGGGCCAGGAATGCTGGGGAGTGTAGTCTCCCTTCCCCCAGCGGAGCAGCAGCAGCAAACTCCCGGGCAGAAAGAACAGCGAGGGTCCCACACTCCGGGACACCTGACGATTTTAAAGCACTCCGGGGCCTGGACAAAATGTTGCGGCCCCCTCCGGGCCAGGAATGCTGGGGAGTGTAGTCTCCCTTCCCCAGCGCAGCAGCAACAACAAACTCCCCAGCAGAAAGAACAGCGAGGGTCCCACGCTGCGGGACAGCTCTTACGATTTTAAGGCGCTCAGGGGCCTGGGCAAAACGTTGCAGCCCCATCCGGGCCAGGAACGCTGGGCAGTGTAGTCTCCCTTCTCCAGCGCAGCAGGAAACTCCCGGGCAGAAAGAACAGCGAGGGTCCCACGCTGCAGAACACCTGACGATTTTAAAGTGCTCCGGGCCTGGACAAAACGTTGCAACCCCCTCAGGGCCAGGAATGCAGTCTCCCTTCCTCAGCGCAGCAGCAGCATCAAACTCCCGGGCAGAAAGAAGAGCGAGGGTCTCATGCTGCGGGACACCTGACGATTTTAAAGCACTCCGGGGCCTGGACAAAATGTTGCGGCCCCCTCCGGGCCAGGAATGCTGGGGAGTGTAGTCTCCCTTCCCCAGCGCAGCAGCAACAACAAACTCCCCAGCAGAAAGAAGAGCGAGGGTCCCACGCTGCGGGACAGCTCTTACGATTTTAAGGCGCTCAGGGGCCTGGGCAAAACGTTGCAGCCCCATCCGGGCCAGGAACGCTGGGCAGTGTAGTCTCCCTTCCCCAGCGCAGCAGCAGGAGCAAACTCTCGGGCAGAAAGAACAGCGAGGGTCCCACGCTGCGGGGCACCTGACTATTTTAAGGCGCTCCAGGGCCTGGACAAAACGTGCGGCCCCCTCCGGGTAAGGAATGCGAGGGAGTGTAGTCTCCCTTCCCCCAGCGGAGCAGCAGCAGCAAACTCCCGGGCAGAAAGAACAGCGAGGGTTCCACGCTGCGGGACACATCTGACGATTTTAAGGCGCTCCAGGGCCTGGACAAAACGTTGTGGCCCCCTCCGTGCCAGGAATGCTGGGGAGTGTAGTCTCCCTTCCCCAGTGCAGCAGCAGCACACTCCCGGGCAGAAAGAACAGCGAGGGTCCCACGCTGCGGAACACCTGACTATTTTAAGGTGCTCCGGGGCCTGGACAAAACTTTGCGGCCCCCTCCAGGCCAGGAATGCTGGGGAGTGTAGTCTCCCTTCCTAGCACAGCAGCAAACTCCCAGGCAGAAAGAACAGCGAGGGTCCCACGCTGCGGGACGCCTGACCATTTTAAGGCACTCCGGGGCCTGGAAAAACGTTGTGGCCCCCTCCGGGCCAGGAATGCTGGGGCGTGTAGTCTCCCTTCCCCAGCGCAGCAGTAGCAAACTCCCGGGCAGACAGAACAGCAAGGGTCCCACGCTGCGGAACACCTCTTATAATTTTAAGGAGCCCAGGGCCTGGACAAAACGTGCGGCCCCTCCGGGCCAGGCATGCTGGGGAGTGTAATCTTCCTTCCCCAGCGCAGCAGCAAACTCCTGGGCAGAAAGAACAGCAAGGGTCCCACGCTGCAGGACACCTGACTATTTTAAGGCACTCTGGGGCCTGGACAAAAGTTGTGGCCCGCTCCGGGCCAGGAAAGCTGGGGAGTGTAGTCTCCCTTCCCCAGCGCAGCAGCAACAGCAGCAGCAAACTCCCCAGCAGAAAGAACAGCGAGGGTCCCACGCTGCGGAACACCTCTTACGATTTTAAGGCGCTCTGGGGCTTGGACAAAACGTTGCGGCCCCCTCTGGGCCAGGAATGCTGGGGCGTGTAGTCTCCCTTCCCCAGCGCAGCAGCAAACTCTCGGGTAGAAAGAACAGCGAGGGTCCCACGCTGCGGGACACCTGACAATTTTAAGGCGCTCTAGGGCCTGGACAAAACGTGCGGCCCCCTCCGGGCAAAGAATGCGAGGGAGTGTAGTCTCCCTTCCCCCAGCGGAGCAGCAGCAGCAAACTCCCAGGCAGAAAGAACAGCGAGGGTTCCATGCTGCGGGACACCTGACGATTTTAAAGTGCTCCGGGCCTGGACAAAACGTTGCAACCCCCTCCGGGCCAGGAATGCAGTCTCCCTTCCCCAGCGCAGCAGCAGCACACTCCCGGGCAGAAAGAACAGCGAGGGTCCCACACTGCGGAACACCCGACGATTTTAAGGCGCTCCGGGGCCTGGACAAAACGCTGTGGCCCCCTCTGGGCCAGGAATGCTGGGGAGTGTAGTCTCCCTTCCCCAGTGCAGCAGCAGCACACTCCCGGGCAGAAAGAACAGCGAGGGTCCCACGCTGCGGGACACCTCTGATGATTTTAAGGCGCTCCGGGGCCTGGACAAAACGCTGTGGCCCCCTCCAGGCCAGGAATGCTGGGGAGTGTAGTCTCCCTTTCCCAGCGCAGCAGCAGCATACTCCCGGGCAGAAAGAACAGCGAGGGTCCCATGCTGCGGGACACCTGACGATTTTAAGGCGCTTCGGGGCCTGGACAAAACGTAGCGACCCCCTCCGGGCCAGGAATGCTGGGGAGTGTAGTCTCCCTTCTCCAGCACAGCAGCAAACTCCCGGGCAGAAAGAACAGCGAGGGTCCCACGCTGCGGGACACATCTGATGATTTTAAGGCGCTCCAGGGCCTGGAGAAAACGTTGCGGCCCCCTCCGTGCCAGGAATGCTTGGGAGTGTAGTCTCCCTTCCCTAGCGCAGCAGCAAACTCCCAGGCAGAAAGAACAGCAAGGGTCCCACGCTGCGGGACACCTGACCATTTAAAGGCACTCCGGGGCCTGGACAAAATGTGCGGCCCCTCCAGGAATGCTGGGGAGTGTAGTCTCCCTTCTCCAGCGCAGCAGCAGCAGCAGCAGCAAACCCCCGAGCAGAAAGAACAGCTAGGGTCCCACGCTGCTGGACACCTGATGATTTTAAGGCGCTCAGGGCCTGGACAAAACATGCGGCCCCCTCCGGGCCAGGCATGTTGGGGAGTGTAGTCTCCCTTCCCCAGTGCAGCACCAGCAGCAAACTCCCGAGCAGAAAGAACAGCGAGGGTCCCGCTATGCAGAACACCGGATTAATTTAAGGTGCTCCGGGGCCTGGAAAAAACGTTGCGGCCCCCTGCGGGCCAGGAATGCTGGGGAGTGTAGTCGCCCTTCTCCAGCGCAGCAGCAGCAAACTCCCGGGCAGAAAAAACAGCGAGGGTCCCACGCTGCAGGACACCTGACGATTTTAAGGCGCTCCGGGCCTGGACAAAATGCTGCGGCCCCCTCTGGGCCAGGAATGCTGGGGAGTGTAGTCTCCCTTCTCCAGCGCAGCAGCAGCACCAAACTCCCGGGAAGAAAGAACAGCAAGGGTCCCACGCTGCGGGACACCTGACGATTTTAAGGTGCTCCTGGGCCTGGACAAAACATTGCGGCCCCCTCCGGGCCAGGAATGCTGGGGAGTGTAGTCTCCCTTCCCCAGCGCAGCAGCAGCACACTCCCGGGCAGAAAGAACAGCGAGGGTCCCACGCTGCGGGACACCTGATGATTTTAAGGTGCTCTGGGGCCTGGACAACACGTTGCGGCCCCCTCCGGGCCAGGAATGCTGGTGAGTGTAGTCTCCCTTCTCCAGCGCAGCAGCTGCACCAAACTCCCGGGAAGAAAGAACAGCAAGGGTCCCACGCTGCGGGACACCTGACGATTTTAAGGTGCTCCTGGGCCTGGACAAAACATTGCGGCCCCCTCCGGGCCAGGAATGCTGGGGAGTGTAGTCTCCCTTCCCCAGTGCAGCAGCAGCACACTCCCGGGCAGAAAGAACAGCGAGGGTCCCACGCTGCGGGACACCTGATGATTTTAAGGTGCTCTGGGGCCCTGGACAAATCGTTGCAGCCCCCTTCGGGCCAGGAATGCTGGTGAGTGTAGTCTCCCTTCTCCAGCGCAGGAGCTGCACCAAACTCCCGGGAAGAAAGAACAGCGAGGGTCCCACGCTGCGGGACACATCTGACGATTTTAAGGTGCTCCTGGGCCTGGAAAAAACGTTGTGGCCCCCTCCGGGCCAGGAATGCTAGGTAGTGTAGTCTCCCCTCCCCAGCACAGCAGTAGCAAACTCCCGGGCAGAAAGAACAGCAAGGGTCCCACGCTGCGGAACACCCCTTACGATTTTAAAGCGCTCCAGGGCCTGGACAAAACGTTGTGGCCCCCTCCGTGCCAGGAATGCTGGGGAGTGTAGTCTCCCTTCTCCAGCACAGCAGCAAACTCCCGGGCAGAAAGAACAGAGAGGGTCCCACGCTGCGGGACACCTGATGATTTTAAGGCACGCCGGGGCCTGGACAAAACGTGCAGCCCCCTCCGGGCCAGGAATGCTGGGGAGTTTAGTCTCCCTTCTCCAGCGCAGCAGCAGGAGCAAACTCTCGGGCAGAAAGAACAGCGAGGGTCCCACGCTGCGGAACACCTCTTACGATTTTAAGGTGCTCCGGGGCCTGGACAAAACTTTGCGGCCCCCTCCAGGCCAGGAATGCTGGGGAGTGTAGTCTCCCTTCCCCAGCATAGCAGCAGCAGCATACTCCCGGGCAGAAATAACAGCGAGGGTCCCATGCTGCGCGACACATCTGACGATTTTAAGGCGCTCCAGGGCCTGGACAAAACGTTGTGGCCCCCTCCGTGCCAGGAATGCTGGGGAGTGTAGACTCCCTTCTCCAGCACAGCAGCAAACTCCCGGACAGAAAGAACAGCGAGGGTCCCACGCTGCGGGACACATCTGACGATTTTAAGGCGCTCCAGGGCCTGGACAAAACGTTGTGGCCCCCTCCGTGCCAGGAATGCTGGGGAGTGTAGACTCCCTTCTCCAGCACAGCAGCAAACTCCCGGGCAGAAAGAACAGCGAGAGTCCCACGCTGCGGGACGCCTGACCATTTAAAGGCACTCCGGGGCCTGGAAAAAACGTTGTGGCCCCATCCGGGCCAGGAATGCCGGGGAGTGTAGTCTCCCTTCCCCAGCGCAGCAGTAGCAAACTCCCGGGCAGACAGAACAACAAAGGTCCCACGCTGCGGAACACCTCTTATAATTTTAAGACGCCCAGGGCGTGGACAAAATGTGCGGCCCCTCCGGGCCAGGAATGCTGGGGAGTGTAGTCTCCCTTCTCCAGCGCAGCAGCAAACCCCCGAGCAGAAAGAACAGCTAGGGTCCCACTATGCATAACACCTGATTAATTTAAGGTGCTCCGGGGCCTGGACAAAACGTTGCGGCCCCCTGCGGGCCAGGAATGCTGGGAGTGTAGTCTTCCTTCCCAGGGAAGTAGCAGCAGCAAACTCCCGGGCAGAAAGAACAGCGAGGGTCCCACGCTGTGGGACACATGTGACTATTTAAAGGCGCTCCGGGGCCTGGACAAAACATTGCGGGCCCCCTCCGGGCCAGGAATGCTGGGGAGTGTAGTCGCCCTTCTCCAGCGCAGCAGCAGTACACTCCGGGGAAGAAAGAACAGCGAGGGTCTCACGCTGCGGGACACCTGACGATTTTAAGGCACTCCGGGGACTGGACAAAATGTTGCAGCCCTCTCCGGGCCAGGAATGCTGGGTAGTGTAGTCTCCCTTCTCCAGCGCAGCAGCAGCAAACTCCCGGGCAGAAAAAACAGCGAGGGTCCCACGCTGCAGGACACCTGACTATTTTAAGGTGCTCCTGGGCCTGGACAAAACATTGCGGCCCCCTCCGGGCCAGGAATGCTGGGGAGTGTAGTCTCCCTTCCCCAGCGCAGCATCAGCACACTCCCGGGCAGAAAGAACAGCGAGGGTCCCACGCTGCGGGACACCTGATGATTTTAAGGTGCTCTGGGGCCCTGGACAAAACGTTGCAGCCCCCTTTGGGCCAGGAATGCTAGGGTGTGTAGTCTCCCTTCCCCCGCATAGCAGCAGCAAACTCCCGGGCAGAAAAAAAAAAGCGAGGGTCCCACGCTGCAGGACACCTGACGACTTTAAGGCGCTCCGGGCCTGGACAAAATGCTGCGGCCCCCTCTGGGCCAGGAATGCTGGGTAGTGTAGTCTCCCTTCTCCAGCGGAGCAGCAAACTCCCGGGCAGAAAGAACAGCGAGGGTCCTACGCTGCGGGACACCGGACGATTGTAAGGCGCTCCGGGGCATGGACAAAACGTTGCGGCCCCCTCCGGGCCAGGAATGCTGGGGAGTGTAGTCTCCCTTCCCCAGCGGAGCAGCAGCAGCAAACTCCCGGGCAGAAAGAACAGCAAGGGTCCCACGCTACGGAACAACTTTTACGATTTTCCAGCGCTCCGGGGCCTAGACAAAATGTTGCGTCACCCTCCGGGCCAGGAATGCTGGGGAGTGTAGTCTCCCTTCCCCAGCATAGCAGCAGCAGCAAACTCCCAGACAGAAAGAACAGTGAGGGTCCCACACTGCGGGACACATGATGATTTTAAGGCACTCCGGGGACTGGACAAAACATGGCAGCCCCCTCCCGGTCAGGAATGCTGGGGAGTGTAGTCTCCCTTCCCCAGCAGAGCAGCAGCAAACTCCCGGGCAGAAAGAACAGCGAGGGTCCCACACTGCACAACACCTCTTACGATTTTAAGGCACTCCGGGGCCTGGACCAAACGTTGCGGCCCCCTCCGGGCAAGGAATGCGAGGGAGTGCAGTCTCCCTTCCCCCAGCGGAGCAGCAGCAGCAGCAAACACCCGGGCAGAAAGAACAGCGAGGGTCCCACGCTGCGGGACACCCGACTATTTTAAGGCGCTCCGGGGCCTGGACAAAACGCTGCGGCAACCTCCGGGCCAGGAATGCTGGGGAGTGTAGTCTCCCTTTCCCAGCGCAGCAGCAGCAGGAGCAAACTCCCGGGCAGAAAGAATAGCGAGGGTCCCACACTGCGGAACACCTCTTACGATTTTAAGGCGCTCCGGGGCCTGGACAAAACGTTGCGGCCCCCTCCGGGCAATGAATGCGAGGGAGTGTAGTATCCCTTCCCCCAGCGGAGCAGCAGCAGCAAACTCCCGGGCAGAAAGAACAGCAAGGGTCCCACGCTGAGGGACACCTGACTATTTTAAGGCACTCAGGGGCCTGGACAAAACGTTGCGGCCCCCTCCGGGCCAGGAATACTGGGGAGTGTAATCTCCCTTCCCTAGCATAGCAGCAGCACCAAACTCCCGGGCAGAAAGAACAGAGAGGGTCTCACGCTGCAGGACACCCGACGATTTTAAGGCACTCCGGGGCCTGGACAAAATGTTGCGGCCCCCTCCGGGCCAGGAAAGCTGGGGAGTGTAGTCTCCCTTCCCCAGCGCAGCAGCAAACTCCCGGGCAGAAAGAACAGTGAGGGACCCACGCTCCGGGACACCTGACGATTTTAAGGCACTCCGGGGCCTGGACAAAATGTTGCGGCCCCCTCCGGGCCAGGAATGCTGGGGAGTGTAGTCTCCCTTCTCCAGCACAGCAGCAAACTCCGGGGCAGAAAGAACAGTGAGGGACCCACGCTCCGGGACACCTGACGATTTTAAGGCACTCCGGGGCCTGGACAAAATGTTGCGGCCCCCTCCGGGCCAGGAATGCTGGGGAGTGTAGTCTCCCTTCCCCAGCGCAGCAGCAACAGTAGCAGCAGCAGCAGCAAACTCCCCGGCAGAAAGAACAGCGAGGGTCCCACGCTGCGGGACAGCTCTTACGATTTTAAGGCGCTCCGGGGCCTGGACAAACGTTGCAGCCCCATCCGGGCCAGGAATGCTGGGCAGTGTAGTCTCCCTTCTACAGCGCAGCAGCAGTAGCAAACTCCTGGGCAGAAAGTACAGCGAGGGTCCTACGCTGCGGGACACCTGACGATTTTAAAGTGCTCCGGGCCTGGACAAAACGTTGCAACCCCCTCCGGGCCAGGAATGCAGTCTCCCTTCCCCAGCGCAGCAGCAGCATCAAACTCCCGGGCAGAAAGAAGAGCGAGGGTCTCATGCTGCGGAACACCTGACGATTTTAAAGTGCTCCGGGGCCTGGACAAAACGTTGCGGCCCCCTCCGGGCCAGGAATGGTGGGGAGTGTAGTCTCCCTTCCCCAGCGCAGCAGCAGGAGCAAACTCTCGGGCAGAAAGAACAGCGAGGGTCCCACGCTGCGGAACACCTCTTACGATTTTAAGGCGCTCCGGGGCCTGGACAAAACGTTGCGGCCCCCTCCGGGCCAGGAAAGCTGGGGAGTGTAGTCTCCCTTCCCCAGCGCAGCAGCAAACTCCGGGCAGAAAGAACAGCAAGGGTCCCACGCTGCGGAACACCTTTTACGATTTTAAAGCGCTCCGGGGCCTGGACAAAACGTTGCGGCCCCCTCCGGGCCAAGAATGCTGGGGAGTGTAGTCTCCCTTCTCCAGCACAGCAGCAAACTCCGGGGCAGAAAGAACAGTGAGGGTCCCACGCTCCGGGACACCTGACGATTTTAAGGCACTCCGGGGCCTGGACAAAATGTTGCGGCCCCCTCCGGGCCAGGAAAGCTGGGGAGTGTAGTCTCCCTTCCCCCAGCGGAGCAGCAGCAGCAAACTCCCGGGCAGAAAGAACAGCGAGGGTCCCACGCTGCGGGACACATCTGACGATTTTAAGGCGCTCCGGGCCCTGGACAAAACGTTGTGGCCCCCTCCGTGCCAGGAATGCTGGGAGTGTAGTCTCCCTTCCCTAGCGCAGCAGCAAACTCCCAGGCAGAAAGAACAGCGAGGGTCCCATGCTGAGGGACACCTCCGATGATTTTAAGGCGCTCCGGGGCCTGGACAAAACGTTGCGGCCCCCTCCGGGCCAGGAATGCTGGGGAGTGTAGTCGCCCTTCTCCAGCGCAGCAGCAGTACACTCCGGGGAAGAAAGAACAGCGAGGGTCCCACGCTGCGGGACACCTCTGATGATTTTAAGGCCCTCCGGGGCATTGACAAAACATTGCGGCCCCCTCCTGGCCAGGAATGCTGGGGAGTGTAGTCTCCCTTCCCTAGCGCAGCAGCAAACTCCCAGGCAGAAAGAACAGCGAGGGTCCCACGCTGCAGGACACCTGACTATTTTAAGGCGCTCCGGGCCTGGACAAAACGCTGCGGCCCCCTCTGGGCCAGGAATGCTGGGGAGTGTAGTCTCCCTTCTCCAGCGCAGCAGCAGCACCAAACTCCTGGGCAGACAGAACAGCGAGGGTCCCACGCTGCGGAACACCTGACGATTTTAAAGCGCCCTGGGGCATGGACAACACGTTGCGGCCCCTCCGGGCCAGGAATGCAGGGGAGTGTAGTCTCCCTTCTCCAGCGCAGCAGCTGCACCAACCTCCCGGGCAGAAAGAACAGCGAAGGTCTCACGCTGCGGAACACCTGACGATTTTAAACGGTCCGGGCCCTGGACAAAACGTTGCGGCCCCCTCTGGGCCAGGAATGCTGGGGAGTGTAGTCTCCCTTCCCCCGCATAGCAGCAGCACCAAACTCCCGGGCAGAAAGAACAGCGAGGGTCCCACGCTGCGGAACACCCGACGATTTTAAAGGGCTCCGGGGCTTGGACAAAACATTGCGGCCCCCTCTGGGCCAGGAATGCTGGGGAGTGTAGTCTCCTTTCCCCAGCGCAGCAGCAGCAAACTCCCGAGCAGAAAGAACAGCGAGGGTCCCACGCTGCGGAACACCTGGCGATTTTAAGGTGCTCCGGGGCATGGACAAAACGTTGCGGCCCCCTCTGGGCCAGGAATGCTAGGGAGTGTAGTCTCCCTTCCCCCGCATAGCAGCAGCAAACTCCCAGACAGAAAGAACAGCGAGGGTCCCACGCTGCGGAACAACTTTTACGATTTTACAGCGCTCCGGGGCCTAGACAAAATGTTGCGGCCCCCTCCGGGCCAGGAATGCTGGGGAGTGTAGTCTCCCTTCCCCAGCGCAGCAGCAAACTCCCGGGCAGAAAGAACAGCAAGGGTCCCACGCTGCGGAACACCTTTTACGATTTTAAAGCGCTCCGGGGCCTGGACAAAACGTTGCGGCCCCCTCCGGGCCAGGAATGCTGGGGAGTGTAGTCTCCCTTCCCCAGCATAGCAGCAGCAGCAAACTCCCAGGCAGAAAGAACAGCGAGGGTCCCACGCTACCGGACATCTGACAATTTTAAGGCGCTCCGGGGCATGGACAAAACGTTGCGGCCCCCTCCGGGCTGGGGAGTGTGGTCTCCATTCTCCAGCGCAGCAGCGAACTCCCGGGAAGAAAGAACAGCGAGAGTCCCAAGCTGCAGAACACCTGACGATTTTAAGGTGCTCCGGGGCCTGGACGAAATGTTACGGCCCCCTCCGGGCCAGGAATGCTGGGGAGTGTAGTCTCCCTTCCCCAGCGCAGCAGCAGCAAACTCCCAGGCAGAAAGAACAGTGAGGGTCCCACGCTACCGGACATCTCTGATAATTTTAAGGCGCTCCGGGGCCTCGACAAAATGTTGCAGCCCCCTCCAGGCCAGGAATGCTGGGGAGTGTAGTCTCCCTTCACCAGTGCACCACCAGCAAACTCCCGGGCAGAAAGAACAGTGAGGGTCCCACACTACCGGACATCTCTGATAATTTTAAGGCGCTCCGGGGCCTCGACAAAATGTTGCAGCCCCCTCCAGGCCACGAATGCTGGGGAGTGTAGTCTCCCTTCTCCAGCGCAGCAGCAGCAGTAGCAAACTCCCGGGCAGGAAGAACAGCGAGGGTCCCACGCTGCGGGACACCTGACGATTTTAAGGTGCTCCGGGGCCAGGACAAAACGTTCTGGCCCCCTCCGGGCCAGGAATGCTGGGGAGTGTAGTCTCCCTTCCCCAGCACAGCACCAGCAGCAAACTCCTGGGCAGAAAGAACAGAGAGGGTCCCACTCTGCCGGACATCTGACAATTTTAAGGCGCTCCGGGGCCTGCACAAAATGTTGCGGCCCCCTCCGGGCCAGGAATGCTGGGGAGTGTAGTCTCCCTTCCCCAGTGCAGCAGCAGCACACTCCCGGGCAGAAAGAACAGCGAGGGTCGCACGACGCGGAACACCTGACGATTTTAAGGCGCGCCAAGGCCTGGACAAAACGCTGCGGCCCCCTCTGGGCCAGGAATGCTGGGGAGTGTAGTCTCCCTTCCCCAGTGCAGCAGCAGCACACTCCCGGGCAGAAAGAACAGCGAGGGTCCCACGCTGCGGGACACCTCTGATGATTTTAAGGTGCTCCGGGGCCTGGACAAAACGTAGCGACCCCTCCGGGCCAGGAATGCTGGGGAGTGTAGTCTCCCTTCTCCAGCGCAGCAGCAACAGCAGGAGCAAACTCCTGGGCAGAAATAACAGCGAGGGTCCCACGCTGCGGGACACCTCTGATGATTTTAAGGTGCTCCGGGGCCTGGACAAAACGTAGCGACCCCCTCCGGGCCAGGAATGCTGGGGAGTGTAGTCTCCCTTCTCCAGCGCAGCAGCAACAGCAGGAGCAAACTCCTGGGCAGAAATAACAGCGAGGGTCCCACGCTGCGGGACACCTCTGACAATTTTAAGGCACTCCGGGGCCTGGACAAAACGTTGCGGCCCCCTCCGGGCAATGAATGCGAGGGAGTGTAGTATCCCTTCCCCAGCGGAGCAGCAGCAGCAAACTCACGGGCAGAAAGAACAGAGAGGGTCTCACGCTGCAGGACACCTGACGGTTTTAAGGCACTCCGGGGCCTGGACAAAATGTTGCGGCCCCCTCCGGGCCAGGAAAGCTGGGGAGTGTAGTCTCCCTTCCCCAGAATAGCAGCAGCACCAAACTCCCGGGCAGAAAAAACAGCGAGGGTCCCACGCTGCGGACCAACTTTACGATTTTAAAGCGCTCCGGGGCCTGGACAAAATGTTGCGGCCCCCTCCAGGCCAGGAATGCTGGGGAGTGTAGTCTCCCTTCCCCAGTGCAGCAGCAGCATCAAACTCCCGGGTAGAAAGAACAGCGAGGGTCCCATGCTGCGGGACACCTCTGGCGATTTTAAGGCGCTCCGGGGCCTGGACAAAACGCTGTGGCCCCCTCCGGGCCAGGAATGCTGGGGAGTGTAGTCTCCCTTCCCCAGCGCAGCAGCAGGAGCAAACTTCTGGGCAGAAAGAACAGCGAGGGTCCCACGCTGCGGGACACCTGACAATTTAAGGCCCTCCGGGGCATGGACAAAACATTGCGGCCCCCTCCGGGCCAGGAATGCTGGGGAGCGTAGTCTCCCTTCTCCAGCACAGCAGCAAACTCCCGGGCAGAAAGAACAGCGAGGGTCCCACGCTGCGGGGCACCTGACTATTTTAAGGCGCTCCAGGGCCTGGACAAAACGTGCGGCCCCCTCCGGGTAAGGAATGCGAGGGAGTGTAGTCTCCCTTCCCCAGCGGAGCAGCAGCAGCAAACTCCCGGGCAGAAAGAACAGCGAGGGTTCCACGCTGCGGGACACATCTGACGATTTTAAGGCGCTCCGGGGCCTGGACAAAACGCTGTGGCCCCCTCTGGGCCAGGAATGCTGGGGAGTGTAGTCTCCCTTCCCCAGTGCAGCAGCAGCACACTCCGGGCAGAAAGAACAGCGAGGGTCCCACGCTGCGGAACACCTGACGATTTTAAGGTGCTCCGGGGCCTGGACAAAACTTTGCGGCCCCCTCCAGGCCAGGAATGCTGGGGAGTGTAGTCTCCCTTCCCTAGCGCAGCAGCAAACTCCCAGGCAGAAAGAACAGCGAGGGTCCCACGCTGCGGGACGCCTGACCATTTTAAGGCACTCCGGGGCCTGGACAAAACGTTGTGGCCCCCTCCGTGCCAGGAATGCTGGGGAGTGTAGTCTCCCTTCCCCAGCGCAGCACCAGCACCAGCAGCAAACACCCGAGCAGAAAGAACAGCAAGGGTCCCACGCTGCGGAACACCTGACGATTTTAAGGCGCTCCAGGGCCTGGACAAAACGCTGTGGCCCCCTCTGGGCCAGGAATGCTGGGGAGTGTAGTCTCCCTTCCCCAGTGCGGCAGCAGCACACTCCCGGGCAGAAAGAACAGCGAGGGTCCCACGCTGCGGAACACCTGACGATTTTAAGGTGCTCCGGGGCCTGGACAAAACTTTGCGGCCCCCTCCAGGCCAGGAATGCTGGGGAGTGTAGTCTCCCTTCCCTAGCGCAGCAGCAAACTCCCAGGCAGAAAGAACAGCGAGGGTCCCACGCTGCGGGACGCCTGACCATTTTAAGGCACTCCGGGGCCTGGAAAAACGTTGTGGCCCCCTCCGGGCCAGGAATGCTGGGGCGTGTAGTCTCCCTTCCCCAGCGCAGCAGTAGCAAACTCCCGGGCAGACAGAACAGCAAGGGTCCCACGCTGCGGAACACCTCTTATAATTTTAAGGCGCCCAGGGCCTGGACAAAACGTGCGGCCCCCTCCGGGCCAGGCATGCTGGGGAGTGTAGTCTTCCTTCCCCAGGGAAGTAGCAGCAGCAAACTCCCGGGCAGAAAGAACAGCGAGGGTCCCACGCTGTGGGACACATGTGACTATTTTAAGGCGCTCCAGGGCCTGGACAAAATGTTGCGGCACCCTCCATGCCAGGAATGGTGGGGAGTGTAGTCTCCCTTCCCCAGCGCAGCAGCAGCATACTCCCGGGCAGAAACAACAGCGAGGGTCCCATGCTGAGGGACACCTCCGATGATTTTAAGGCGCTCCGGGGCCTGGACAAAACGTTGCGGGCTCCCTCCGGGCCAGGAATGCTGGGGAGTGTAGTCGCCCTTCTCCAGCGCAGCAGCAGTACACTCCGGGGAAGAAAGAACAGCGAGGGTCTCACGCTGCGGGACACCTGACGATTTTAAGGCACTCCGGGGACTGGACAAAATGTTGCAGCCCTCTCCGGGCCAGGAATGCTGGGTAGTGTAGTCTCCCTTCCCCAGCGCAGCAGCAGCATACTCCCGGGCAGAAACAACAGCGAGGGTCCCATGCTGAGGGACACCTCCGATGATTTTAAGGCGCTCCGGGGCCTGGACAAAACGCTGTGGCCCCCTCTGGGCCAGGAATGCTGGGGAGTGTAGTCTCCCTTCCCCAGTGCAGCAGCAGCACACTCACGGGCAGAAAGAACAGCGAGGGTCCCACGCTGCGGGACACCTCTGATGATTTTAAGGTGCTCCGGGGCCTGGACAAAACGCTGTGGCCCCCTCTGGGCCAGGAATGCTGGGGAGTGTAGTCTCCCTTCCCCAGTGCAGCAGCAGCACCAGCAGCAAAAACCAGCAGCAAACACCCGAGCAGAAAGAACAGCGAGGGTCCCACGCTGCGGAACACCTGACGATTTTACGGCGCTCCGGGCCTGGACAAAACGCTGCGGCCCCCTCTGGGCCAGGAATGCTGGGGAGTGTAGTCTCCCTTCTCCAGCGCAGCAGCAGCACCAAACTCCTGGGCAGACAGAACAGCGAGGGTCCCACGCTGCGGAACACCTGACGATTTTAAAGCGCCCTGGGGCCTGGACAACACGTTGCGGCCCCCTCCGGGCCAGGAATGCAGGGGAGTGTAGTCTCCCTTCTCCAGCGCAGCAGCTGCACCAACCTCCCGGGCAGAAAGAACAGCGAGGGTCCCACGCTGCGCAACACCCGACGATTTTAAAGGGCTCCGGGGCTTGGACAAAACATTGCGGCCCCCTCTGGGCCAGGAATGCTGGGGAGTGTAGTCTCCTTTCCCCAGCGCAGCAGCAGCAGCAAACTCCCGAGCAGAAAGAACAGCGAGGGTCCCACGCTGCGGAACACCTGGCGATTTTAAGGTGCTCCGGGGCCATGACAAAACGTTCTGGCCCCCTCCGGGCCAGGAATGCTGGGGAGTGTAGTCTCCCTTCCCCAGCACAGCACCAGCAGCAAACTCCCGGGCAGAAAGAACAGCGAGGGTCCCACGCTGCGCAACACCCGACGATTTTAAAGGGCTCCGGGGCTTGGACAAAACATTGCGGCCCCCTCTGGGCCAGGAATGCTGGGGAGTGTAGTCTCCTTTCCCCAGCGCAGCAGCAGCAAACTCCCGAGCAGAAAGAACAGCGAGGGTCCCACGCTGCGGAACACCTGGCGATTTTAAGGTGCTCCGGGGCATGGACAAAACGTTGCGGCCCCCTCTGGGCCAGGAATGCTGGGGAGTGTAGTCTCCCTTCTCCAGCACAGCAGCAAACTCCGGGGCAGAAAGAACAGTGAGGGACCCACGCTCCGGGACACCTGACGATTTTAATGCACTCCGGGGCCTGGACAAAATGTTGCGGCCCACTCCGGGCCAGGAATGCTGGGGAGTGTAGTCTCCCTTCCCCAGCGCAGCAGCAAACTCCCGGGCAGAAAGAACAGCAAGGGTCCCACGCTGCGGAACACCTTTTACGATTTTAAAGCGCTCCGGGGCCTGGACAAAACGTTGCGGCCCCCTCCGGGCCAGGAATGCTGGGGAGTGTGGTCTCCATTCTCCAGCGCAGCAGCGAACTCCCGGGAAGAAAGAACAGCGAGGGTCCCAAGCTGCAGAACACCTGACTATTTTAAGGTGCTCCGGGGCCTGGACGAAATGTTACGGCCCCCTCCGGGCCAGGAAAGCTGGGGAGTGTAGTCTCCCTTCCCCAGCGCAGCAGCAGCAAACTCCCAGGCAGAAAGAACAGTGAGGGTCCCACGCTACCGGACATCTCTGATAATTTTAAGGCGCTCCGGGGCCTCGACAAAATGTTGCAGCCCCTCCAGGCCAGGAATGCTGGGGAGTGTAGTCTCCCTTCTCCAGCGCAGCAGCAGCAGTAGCAAACTCCCGGGCAGGAAGAACAGCGAGGGTCCCACGCTGCTGGACACCTGACGATTTTAAGGTGCTCCGGGGCCATGACAAAACGTTCTGGCCCCCTCCGGGCCAGGAATGCTGGGGAGTGTAGTCTCCCTTCCCCAGCACAGCACCAGCAGCAAACTCCTGGGCAGAAAGAACAGAGAGGGTCCCACTCTGCCGGACATCTGACAATTTTAAGGCGCTCCGGGGCCTGCACAAAATGTTGCGGCCCCCTCCGGGCCAGGAATGCTGGGGAGTATAGTTTCCCTTCCCCAGTGCACCAGCAGCACACTCCCGGGCAGAAAGAACAGCGAGGGTCGCACAACGCGGAACACCTGACTATTTTAAGGCGCGCCGGGGCCTGGACAAAACGCTGCGGCCCCCTCTGGGCCAGGAATGCTGGGGAGTGTAGTCTCCCTTCCCCAGTGCAGCAGCAGCACACTCCTGGGCAGAAAGAACAGCGAGGGTCCCACGCTGCGTGACACCTCTGATGATTTTAAGGCACTCCGTGGCCTTTGCAAAACATTGCGGCCCTCTCCGGGCCAGGAATGCTGGGGAGTGTAGTCTCCCTTCCCCAGCGCAGCAGCAAACTCCTGGGCAGAAAGAACAGCAAGGGTCCCACGCTGCAGGACACCTGACGATTTTAAGGCGCTCCGGGGCCTGCACAAACGCTGCGGCCCCCTCTGGGCCAGGAATGCTGGGGAGTGTAGTCTCCCTTCCCCAGCGGAGCAGCAGCAGCAAACTCCCGGGCAGAAAGAACAGCAAGGGTCCCACGCTACGGAACAACTTTTACGATTTTCCAGCGCTCCGGGGCCTAGACAAAATGTTGCGTCACCCTCCGGGCCAGGAATGCTGGGGAGTGTAGTCTCCCTTCCCCAGCATAGCAGCAGCAGCAAACTCCCAGACAGAAAGAACAGTGAGGGTCCCACACTGCGGGACACATGATGATTTTAAGGCACTCCGGGGACTGGACAAAACATGGCAGCCCCCTCCCGGTCAGGAATGCTGGGGAGTGTAGTCTCCCTTCCCCAGCAGAGCAGCAGCAAACTCCCGGGCAGAAAGAACAGCGAGGGTCCCACACTGCACAACACCTCTTACGATTTTAAGGCGCTCCGGGGCCTGGACCAAACGTTGCGGCGCCCTCCGGGCAAGGAATGCGAGGGAGTGCAGTCTCCCTTCCCCCAGCGGAGCAGCAGCAGCAAACACCCGGGCAGAAAGAACAGCGAGGGTCCCACGCTGCGGGACACCCGACTATTTTAAGGCGCTCCGGGGCCTGGACAAAACGCTGCGGCAACCTCCGGGCCAGGAATGCTGGGGAGTGTAGTCTCCCTTTCCCAGCGCAGCAGCAGCAGGAGCAAACTCCCGGGCAGAAAGAACAGCGAGGGTCCCACACTGCGGAACACCTCTTACGATTTTAAGGCGCTCCGGGGCCTGGACAAAACGTTGCGGCCCCCTCCGGGCAATGAATGCGAGGGAGTGTAGTATCCCTTCCCCCAGCGGAGCAGCAGCAGCAAACTCCCGGGCAGAAAGAACAGCAAGGGTCCCACGCTGAGGGACACCTGACTATTTTAAGGCACTCAGGGGCCTGGACAAAACGTTGCGGCCCCCTCCGGGCCAGGAATACTGGGGAGTGTAATCTCCCTTCCCTAGCATAGCAGCAGCACCAAACTCCCGGGCAGAAAGAACAGAGAGGGTCTCACGCTGCAGGACACCCGACGTTTTTAAGGTACTCCGGGGCCTGGACAAAATGTTGCGGCCCCCTCCGGGCCAGGAAAGCTGGGGAGTGTAGTCTCCCTTCCCCAGCGCAGCAGCAAACTCCCGGGCAGAAAGAACAGTGAGGGACCCACGCTCCGGGACACCTGACGATTTTAAGGCACTCCGGGGCCTGGACAAAATGTTGCGGCCCCCTCCGGGCCAGGAATGCTGGGGAGTGTAGTCTCCCTTCTCCAGCACAGCAGCAAACTCCGGGGCAGAAAGAACAGTGAGGGACCCACGCTCCGGGACACCTGACGATTTTAAGGCACTCCGGGGCCTGGACAAAATGTTGCGGCCCCCTCCAGGCCAGGAATGCTGGGGAGTGTAGTCTCCCTTCCCCAGCGCAGCAGCAACAGTAGCAGCAGCAGCAGCAGCAGCAAACTCCCCGGCAGAAAGAACAGCGAGGGTCCCACGCTGCGGGACAGCTCTTACGATTTTAAGGCGCTCCGGGGCCTGGCCAAACGTTGCAGCCCCATCCGGGCCAGGAATGCTGGGCAGTGTAGTCTCCCTTCTACAGCGCAGCAGCAGTAGCAAACTCCTGGGCAGAAAGTACAGCGAGGGTCCTACGCTGCGGGACACCTGACGATTTTAAAGTGCTCCGGGCCTGGACAAAACGTTGCAACCCCCTCCGGGCCAGGAATGCAGTCTCCCTTCCCCAGCGCAGCAGCAGCATCAAACTCCCGGGCAGAAAGAAGAGCGAGGGTCTCATGCTGCGGAACACCTGACGATTTTAAAGTGCTCCGGGGCCTGGACAAAACGTTGCGGCCCCCTCCGGGCCAGGAATGGTGGGGAGTGTAGTCTCCCTTCCCCAGCGCAGCAGCAGGAGCAAACTCTCGGGCAGAAAGAACAGCGAGGGTCCCACGCTGCGGAACACCTCTTACGATTTTAAGGCGCTCCGGGGCCTGGACAAAACGTTGCGGCCCCCTCCGGGCCAGGAAAGCTGGGGAGTGTAGTCTCCCTTCCCCAGCGCAGCAGCAAACTCCCGGGCAGAAAGAACAGCAAGGGTCCCACGCTGCGGAACACCTTTTACGATTTTAAAGCGCTCCGGGGCCTGGACAAAACGTTGCGGCCCCCTCCGGGCCAGGAATGCTGGGGAGTGTAGTCTCCCTTCTCCAGCACAGCAGCAAACTCCGGGGCAGAAAGAACAGTGAGGGTCCCACGCTCCGGGACACCTGACGATTTTAAGGCACTCCGGGGCCTGGACAAAATGTTGCGGCCCCCTCCGGGCCAGGAAAGCTGGGGAGTGTAGTCTCCCTTCCCCCAGCGGAGCAGCAGCAGCAAACTCCCGGGCAGAAAGAACAGCGAGGGTCCCACGCTGCGGGACACATCTGACGATTTTAAGGCGCTCCGGGCCCTGGACAAAACGTTGTGGCCCCCTCCGTGCCAGGAATGCTGGGAGTGTAGTCTCCCTTCCCTAGCGCAGCAGCAAACTCCCAGGCAGAAAGAACAGCGAGGGTCCCATGCTGAGGGACACCTCCGATGATTTTAAGGCGCTCCGGGGCCTGGACAAAACGTTGCGGCCCCCTCCGGGCCAGGAATGCTGGGGAGTGTAGTCGCCCTTCTCCAGCGCAGCAGCAGTACACTCCGGGGAAGAAAGAACAGCGAGGGTCTCACGCTACAGGACACCTGACGATTTTAAGGCGCTCCGGGCCTGGACAAAACGCTGCGGCCCCCTCTGGGCCAGGAATGCTGGGGAGTGTAGTCTTCCTTCTCCAGCGCAGCAGCAGCACCAAACTCCTGGGCAGACAGAACAGCGAGGGTCCCACGCTGCGGAACACCTGACGATTTTAAAGCGCCCTGGGGCATGGACAACACGTTGCGGCCCCCTCCGGGCCAGGAATGCAGGGGAGTGTAGTCTCCCTTCTCCAGCGCAGCAGCTGCACCAACCTCCCGGGCAGAAAGAACAGCGAAGGTCTCACGCTGCGGAACACCTGACGATTTTAAACGGTCCGGGCCCTGGACAAAACGTTGCGGCCCCCTCTGGGCCAGGAATGCTGGGGAGTGTAGTCTCCCTTCCCCCGCATAGCAGCAGCACCAAACTCCCGGGCAGAAAGAACAGCGAGGGTCCCACGCTGCGGAACACCCGACGATTTTAAAAGGCTCCGGGGCTTGGACAAAACATTGCGGCCCCCTCTGGGCCAGGAATGCTGGGGAGTGTAGTCTCCTTTCCCCAGCGCAGCAGCAGCAAACTCCCGAGCAGAAAGAACAGCGAGGGTCCCACGCTGCGGAACACCTGGCGATTTTAAGGTGCTCCGGGGCATGGACAAAACGTTGCGGCCCCCTCTGGGCCAGGAATGCTAGGGAGTGTAGTCTCCCTTCCCCGCATAGCAGCAGCAAACTCCCAGACAGAAAGAACAGCGAGGGTCCCACGCTGCGGAACAACTTTACGATTTTACAGCGCTCCGGGGCCTAGACAAAATGTTGCGGCCCCCTCCGGGCCAGGAATGCTGGGGAGTGTAGTCTCCCTTCCCCAGCGCAGCAGCAAACTCCCGGGCAGAAAGAACAGCAAGGGTCCCACGCTGCGGAACACCTTTACGATTTTAAAGCGCTCCGGGGCCTGGACAAAACGTTGCGGCCCCCTCCGGGCCAGGAATGCTGGGGAGTGTAGTCTCCCTTCCCCAGCATAGCAGCAGCAGCAAACTCCCAGGCAGAAAGAACAGCGAGGGTCCCACGCTACCGGACATCTGACAATTTTAAGGCGCTCCGGGGCATGGACAAAACGTTGCGGCCCCCTCCGGGCTGGGGAGTGTGGTCTCCATTCTCCAGCGCAGCAGCGAACTCCCGGGAAGAAAGAACAGCGAGGGTCCCAAGCTGCAGAACACCTGACGATTTTAAGGTGCTCCGGGGCCTGGACGAAATGTTACGGCCCCCTCCGGGCCAGGAATGCTGGGGAGTGTAGTCTCCTTCCCCAGCGCAGCAGCAGCAAACTCCCAGGCAGAAAGAACAGTGAGGGTCCCACGCTACCGGACATCTCTGATAATTTTAAGGCGCTCCGGGGCCTCGACAAAATGTTGCAGCCCCTCCAGGCCAGGATTGCTGGGGAGTGTAGTCTCCCTTCACCAGTGCACCACCAGCAAACTCCCGGGCAGAAAGAACAGTGAGGGTCCCACACTACCGGACATCTCTGATAATTTTAAGGCGCTCCGGGGCCTCGACAAAATGTTGCAGCCCCCTCCAGGCCACGAATGCTGGGGAGTGTAGTCTCCCTTCTCCAGCGCAGCAGCAGCAGTAGCAAACTCCCGGGCAGGAAGAACAGCGAGGGTCCCACGCTGCGGGACACCTGACGATTTTAAGGTGCTCCGGGGCCAGGACAAAACGTTCTGGCCCCCTCCGGGCCAGGAATGCTGGGGAGTGTAGTCTCCCTTCCCCAGCACAGCACCAGCAGCAAACTCCTGGGCAGAAAGAACAGAGAGGGTCCCACTCTGCCGGACATCTGACAATTTTAAGGCGCTCCGGGGCCTGCACAAAATGTTGCGGCCCCTCCGGGCCAGGAATGCTGGGGAGTGTAGTCTCCCTTCCCCAGTGCAGCAGCAGCACACTCCCGGGCAGAAAGAACAGCGAGGGTCGCACGACGCGGAACACCTGACGATTTTAAGGCGCGCCAAGGCCTGGACAAAACGCTGCGGCCCCCTCTGGGCCAGGAATGCTGGGGAGTGTAGTCTCCCTTCCCCAGTGCAGCAGCAGCACACTCCCGGGCAGAAAGAACAGCGAGGGTCCCACGCTGCGGGACACCTCTGATGATTTTAAGGTGCTCCGGGGCCTGGACAAAACGTAGCGACCCCCTCCGGGCCAGGAATGCTGGGGAGTGTAGTCTCCCTTCTCCAGCGCAGCAGCAACAGCAGGAGCAAACTCCTGGGCAGAAATAACAGCGAGGGTCCCACGCTGCGGGACACCTCTGACAATTTTAAGGCACTCCGGGGCCTGGACAAAACGTTGCGGCCCCCTCCGGGCAATGAATGCGAGGGAGTGTAGTATCCCTTCCCCAGCGGAGCAGCAGCAGCAAACTCACGGGCAGAAAGAACAGAGAGGGTCTCACGCTGCAGGACACCTGACGGTTTTAAGGCACTCCGGGGCCTGGACAAAATGTTGCGGCCCCCTCCGGGCCAGGAAAGCTGGGGAGTGTAGTCTCCCTTCCCCAGAATAGCAGCAGCACCAAACTCCCGGGCAGAAAAAACAGCGAGGGTCCCACGCTGCGGACCAACTTTTACGATTTTAAAGCGCTCCGGGGCCTGGACAAAATGTTGCGGCCCCCTCCAGGCCAGGAATGCTGGGGAGTGTAGTCTCCCTTCCCCAGTGCAGCAGCAGCATCAAACTCCCGGGTAGAAAGAACAGCGAGGGTCCCATGCTGCGGGACACCTCTGGCGATTTTAAGGCGCTCCGGGGCCTGGACAAACGCTGTGGCCCCTCCGGGCCAGGAATGCTGGGGAGTGTAGTCTCCCTTCCCCAGCGCAGCAGCAGGAGCAAACTCCTGGGCAGAAAGAACAGCGAGGGTCCCACGCTGCGGGACACCTGACAATTTAAGGCCCTCCGGGGCATGGACAAAACATTGCGGCCCCCTCCGGGCCAGGAATGCTGGGGAGCGTAGTCTCCCTTCTCCAGCACAGCAGCACACTCCCGGGCAGAAAGAACAGCGAGGGTCCCACGCTGCGGGACACCTGACAATTTAAGGCGCTCCGGGGCCTGGGCAAAACGTTGCAGCCCCATCCGGGCCAGGAATGCTGGGCAGTATAGTCTCCCTTCCCCAGCGCAGCAGCAGGAGCAAACTCTCGGGCAGAAAGAACAGCGAGGGTCCCACGCTGCGGGGCACCTGACTATTTTAAGGCGCTCCAGGGCCTGGACAAAACGTGCGGCCCCCTCCGGGTAAGGAATGCGAGGGAGTGTAGTCTCCCTTCCCCCAGCGGAGCAGCAGCAGCAAACTCCCGGGCAGAAAGAACAGCGAGGGTTCCACGCTGCGGGACACATCTGACGATTTTAAGGCGCTCCGGGGCCTGGACAAAACGCTGTGGCCCCCTCTGGGCCAGGAATGCTGGGGAGTGTAGTCTCCCTTCCCCAGTGCAGCAGCAGCACACTCCCGGGCAGAAAGAACAGCGAGGGTCCCACGCTGCGGAACACCTGACGATTTTAAGGTGCTCCGGGGCCTGGACAAAACTTTGCGGCCCCCTCCAGGCCAGGAATGCTGGGGAGTGTAGTCTCCCTTCCCTAGCGCAGCAGCAAACTCCCAGGCAGAAAGAACAGCGAGGGTCCCACGCTGCGGGACGCCTGACCATTTTAAGGCACTCCGGGGCCTGGAAAAACGTTGTGGCCCCCTCCGGGCCAGGAATGCTGGGGCGTGTAGTCTCCCTTCCCCAGCGCAGCAGTAGCAAACTCCCGGGCAGACAGAACAGCAAGGGTCCCACGCTGCGGAACACCTCTTATAATTTTAAGGCGCCCAGGGCCTGGACAAAACGTGCGGCCCCCTCCGGGCCAGGCATGCTGGGGAGTGTAGTCTTCCTTCCCCAGGGAAGTAGCAGCAGCAAACTCCCGGGCAGAAAGAACAGCGAGGGTCCCACGCTGTGGGACACATGTGACTATTTTAAGGCGCTCCAGGGCCTGGACAAAATGTTGCGGCACCCTCCATGCCAGGAATGGTGGGGAGTGTAGTCTCCCTTCCCCAGCGCAGCAGCAGCATACTCCCGGGCAGAAACAACAGCGAGGGTCCCATGCTGAGGGACACCTCCGATGATTTTAAGGCGCTCCGGGGCCTGGGCAAAACGTTGCGGGCCCCCTCCGGGCCAGGAATGCTGGGGAGTGTAGTCGCCCTTCTCCAGCGCAGCAGCAGTACACTCCGGGGAAGAAAGAACAGCGAGGGTCTCACGCTGCGGGACACCTGACGATTTTAAGGCACTCCGGGGACTGGACAAAATGTTGCAGCCCTCTCCGGGCCAGGAATGCTGGGTAGTGTAGTCTCCCTTCCCCAGCGCAGCAGCAGCATACTCCCGGGCAGAAACAACAGCGAGGGTCCCATGCTGAGGGACACCTCCGATGATTTTAAGGCGCTCCGGGGCCTGGACAAAACGCTGTGGCCCCTCTGGGCCAGGAATGCTGGGGAGTGTAGTCTCCCTTCCCCAGTGCAGCAGCAGCACACTCACGGGCAGAAAGAACAGCGAGGGTCCCACGCTGCGGGACACCTCTGATGATTTTAAGGTGCTCCGGGGCCTGGACAAAACGCTGTGGCCCCCTCTGGGCCAGGAATGCTGGGGAGTGTAGTCTCCCTTCCCCAGTGCAGCAGCAGCACCAGCAGCAAAAACCAGCAGCAAACACCCGAGCAGAAAGAACAGCGAGGGTCCCACGCTGCGGAACACCTGACGATTTTAAGGCGCTCCGGGCCTGGACAAAACGCTGCGGCCCCCTCTGGGCCAGGAATGCTGGGGAGTGTAGTCTCCCTTCTCCAGCGCAGCAGCAGCACCAAACTCCTGGGCAGACAGAACAGCGAGGGTCCCACGCTGCGGAACACCTGACGATTTTAAAGCGCCCTGGGGCCTGGACAACACGTTGCGGCCCCCTCCGGGCCAGGAATGCAGGGGAGTGTAGTCTCCCTTCTCCAGCGCAGCAGCTGCACCAACCTCCCGGGCAGAAAGAACAGCGAGGGTCTCACGCTGCGGAACACCTGACGATTTTAAACGGTCCGGGCCCTGGACAAAACGTTGCGGCCCCCTCTGGGCCAGGAATGCTGGGGAGTGTAGTCTCCCTTCCCCAGCGCAGCAGCAGCAGCAAACTCCCGGGCAGAAAGAACAGCGAGGGTCCCACGCTGCGCAACACCCGACGATTTTAAAGGGCTCCGGGGCTTGGACAAAACATTGCGGCCCCCTCTGGGCCAGGAATGCTGGGGAGTGTAGTCTCCTTTCCCCAGCGCAGCAGCAGCAGCAAACTCCCGAGCAGAAAGAACAGCGAGGGTCCCACGCTGCGGAACACCTGGCGATTTTAAGGTGCTCCGGGGCCATGACAAAACGTTCTGGCCCCCTCCGGGCCAGGAATGCTGGGGAGTGTAGTCTCCCTTCCCCAGCACAGCACCAGCAGCAAACTCCCGGGCAGAAAGAACAGCGAGGGTCCCACGCTGCGCAACACCCGACGATTTTAAAGGGCTCCGGGGCTTGGACAAAACATTGCGGCCCTCTCTGGGCCAGGAATGCTGGGGAGTGTAGTCTCCCTTCCCCAGCGCAGCAGCAGCACACTCCCGGGCAGAAAGAACAGCGAGGGTCCCACGCTGCGGGACACCTGATGATTTTAAGGTGCTCTGGGGCCCTGGACAAAACGTTGCAGCCCCCTTCGGGCCAGGAATGCTAGGGAGTGTAGTCTCCCTTCCCCCGCATAGCAGCAGCAAACTCCCGGGCAGAAAAAAAAAAGCGAGGGTCCCACGCTGCGGAACAACTTTTACGATTTTACAGCGCTCTGGGGCCTAGACAAAATGTTGCGGCCCACTCCGGGCCAGGAATGCTGGGGAGTGTAGTCTCCCTTCCCCAGCGCAGCAGCAAACTCCCGGGCAGAAAGAACAGCAAGGGTCCCACGCTGCGGAACACCTTTTACGATTTTAAAGCGCTCCGGGGCCTGGACAAAACGTTGCGGCCCCCTCCGGGCCAGGAATGCTGGGGAGTGTAGTCTCCCTTCCCCAGCATAGCAGCAGCAGCAAACTCCCAGGCAGAAAGAACAGCGAGGGTCCCACGCTACCGGACATCTGACAATTTTAAGGTGCTCCGGGGCATGGACAAAACGTTGCGGCCCCCCTCCGGGCTGGGGAGTGTGGTCTCCATTCTCCAGCGCAGCAGCGAACTCCCGGGAAGAAAGAACAGCGAGGGTCCCAAGCTGCAGAACACCTGACTATTTTAAGGTGCTCCGGGGCCTGGACCACATGTTACCCCCCCCTCCCCGCCAGGAATGCTGGGGAGTGTAGTCTCCCTTCCCCAGCGCAGCAGCAGCAAACTCCCAGGCAGAAAGAACAGTGAGGGTCCCACGCTACCGGACATCTCTGATAATTTTAAGGCGCTCCGGGGCCTCGACAAAATGTTGCAGCCCCCTCCAGGCCAGGAATGCTGGGGAGTGTAGTCTCCCTTCTCCAGCGCAGCAGCAGCAGTAGCAAACTCCCGGGCAGGAAGAACAGCGAGGGTCCCACGCTGCTGGACACCTGACGATTTTAAGGTGCTCCGGGGCCATGACAAAACGTTCTGGCCCCCTCCGGGCCAGGAATGCTGGGGAGTGTAGTCTCCCTTCCCCAGCACAGCACCAGCAGCAAACTCCTGGGCAGAAAGAACAGAGAGGGTCCCACTCTGCCGGACATCTGACAATTTTAAGGCGCTCCGGGGCCTGCACAAAATGTTGCGGCCCCCTCCGGGCCAGGAATGCTGGGGAGTATAGTTTCCCTTCCCCAGTGCACCAGCAGCACACTCCCGGGCAGAAAGAACAGCGAGGGTCGCACGACGCGGAACACCTGACTATTTTAAGGCGCGCCGGGGCCTGGACAAAACGCTGCGGCCCCCTCTGGGCCAGGAATGCTGGGGAGTGTAGTCTCCCTTCTCCAGCGCAGCAGCAACAGCAGGAGCAAACTCCTGGGCAGAAATAACAGCGAGGGTCCCACGCTGCGGGACACCTCTGACAATTTTAAGGCACTCCGGGGCCTGGAGAAAACGTTGCGGCCCCCTCCGGGCAATGAATGCGAGGGAGTGTAGTATCCCTTCCCCCAGCGGAGCAGCAGCAGCAAACTCCCGGGCAGAAAGAACAGAGAGGGTCTCACGCTGCAGGACACCTGACGGTTTTAAGGCACTCCGGGGCCTGGACAAAATGTTGCGGCCCCCTCCGGGCCAGGAAAGCTGGGGAGTGTAGTCTCCCTTCCCCAGAAAAGCAGCAGCACCAAACTCCCGGGCAGAAAAAACAGCGAGGGTCCCACGCTGCGGGACACCTCTGGCGATTTTAAGGCGCTCCGGGGCCTGGACAAAACGCTGTGGCCCCCTCCGGGCCAGGAATGCTGGGGAGTGTAGTCTCCCTTCCCCAGCGCAGCAGCAGGAGCAAACTCCCGGGCAGAAAGAAGAGCGAGGGTCTCATGCTGCGGAACACCTGACGATTTTAAAGTGCTCCAGGGCCTGGACAAAACGTTGTGGCCCCCTCCGTGCCAGGAATGCTGGGGAGTGTAGTCTCCCTTCTCCAGCACAGCAGCAAACTCCCGGGCAGAAAGAACAGCGAGGGTCCCACGCTGCGGGACACGTCTGATGATTTTAAAGCACTCCGTGGCCTTGGCAAAACATTGCGGCCCTCTCCGGGCCAGGAATGCTGGGGAGTGTAGTCTCCCTTCCCCCAGCGGAGCAGCAGCAGCAAACTCCCGGGCAGAAAGAACAGCGAGGGTCCCACGCTCCGGGACACCTGACGATTTTAAAGCACTCCGGGGCCTGGACAAAATGTTGCGGCCCCCTCCGGGCCAGGAATGCTGGGGAGTGTAGTCTCCCTTCCCCAGCGCAGCAGCAACAGCAGCAGCAAACTCCCCAGCAGAAAGAACAGCGAGGGTCCCACGCTGCGGGACAGCTCTTACGATTTTAAGGCGCTCCGGGGCCTGGGCAAAGCGTTGCAGCCCCATCCGGGCCAGGAATGCTGGGCAGTGTAGTCTCCCTTCTCCAGCGCAGCAGGAAACTCCCGGGCAGAAAGAACAGCGAGGGTCCCACGCTGCAGAACACCTGACGATTTTAAAGTGCTCCGGGCCTGGACAAAACGTTGCAACCCCCTCCGGGCCAGGAATGCAGTCTCCCTTCCCCAGCGCAGCATCAAACTCCCGGGGAGAAAGAAGAGCGAGGGTCTCATGCTGCGGAACACCTGACGATTTTAAAGTGCTCCAGGGCCTGGACAAAACGTTGTGGCCCCCTCCGTGCCAGGAATGCTGGGGAGTGTAGTCTCCCTTCCCCAGCGCAGCACCAGCACCAAACACCAGCAGCAAACACCCGAGCAGAAAGAACAGCAAGGGTCCCACGCTGCGGAACACCTGACGATTTTAAGGCGCTCCGGGGCCTGGACAAAACGCTGTGGCCCCCTCTGGGCCAGGAATGCTGGGGAGTGTAGTCTCCCTTCCCCAGTGCAGCAGCAGCACACTCCCGGGCAGAAAGAACAGCGAGGGTCCCACGCTGCGGAACACCTGACGATTTTAAGGTGCTCCGGGGCCTGGACAAAACTTTGCGGCCCCCTCCGGGCCAGGAATGCTGGGGAGTGTAGTCTCCCTTCCCCAGCGCAGCAGTAGCAAACTCCCGGGCAGACAGAACAGCAAGGGTCCCACACTGTGGAACACCTCTTATAATTTTAAGGCGCCCAGGGCCTGGACAAAACGTGCGGCCCCCTCCGGGCCAGGCATGCTGGGGAGTGTAGTCTTCCTTCCCCAGGGAAGTAGCAGCAGCAAACTCCCGGGCAGAAAGAACAGCGAGGGTCCCACGCTGTGGGACACCTCTTATAATTTTAAGGCGCTCCAGGGCCTGGACAAAACGTTGCGGCCCCTCCATGCCAGGAATGGTGGGGAGTGTAGTCTCCCTTCCCCAGCGCAGCAGCAGCATACTCCCGGGCAGAAACAACAGCGAGGGTCCCATGCTGAGGGACACCTCCGATGATTTTAAGGCGCTCCGGGGCCTGGACAAAACGTTGCGGGCCCCCTCCGGGCCAGGAATGCTGGGGAGTGTAGTCGCCCTTCTCCAGCGCAGCAGCAGTACACTCCGGGGAAGAAAGAACAGTGAGGGTCTCACGCTGCGGGACACCTGACGATTTTAAGGCACTCCGGGGACTGGACAAAATGTTGCAGCCCTCTCCGGGCCAGGAATGCTGGGTAGTGTAGTCTCCCTTCTCCAGCGCAGCAGCAAACTCCCGGGCAGAAAAAACAGCGAGGGTCGCACGCTGCAGGACACCTGACTATTTTAAGGCGCTCCGGGCCTGGACAAAACGCTGCGGCCCCCTCTGGGCCAGGAATGCTGGGGAGTATAGTCTCCCTTCTCCAGCGCAGCAGCAGCACCAAACTCCCGGGCAGACAGAACAGCGAGGGTCCCACGCTGCCGAACACCTCTTATGATTTTAAAGCGCCCTGGGGCCTGGACAAAACGTTGCGGCCCCCTCCGGGCCAGGAATGCTGGGGAGTGTAGTCTCCCTTCCCCAGTGCAGCAGCAGCACCAGCAGCAAACACCCGAGCAGAAAGAACAGCGAGGGTCCCACGCTGCGGAACACCTGACGATTTTAAGGCGCTCCGGGGCCTGGACAAAACGCTGTGGCCCCCTCTGGGCCAGGAATGCTGGGGAGTGTAGTCTCCCTTCCCCAGTGCAGCAGCAGCACACTCACGGGCAGAAAGAACAGCGAGGGTCCCACGCTGCGGGACACCTCTGATGATTTTAAGGCACTTCGGGGCCTGGACAAAACGTAGCGACCCCCTCCTGGGCCAGGAATGCTGGGGAGTGTAGTCTCCCTTCCCCAGTGCAGCAGCAGCACCAGCAGCAAACACCCGAGCAGAAAGAACAGCGAGGGTCCCACGCTGCGGGACACCTCTTATAATTTTAAGGCGCTCAGGACCTGGACAAAATGTGCGGCCCCCTCCTGGCCAGGAATGCTGGGGAGTGTAGTCTCCCTTCCCTAGCGCAGCAGCAAACTCCCAGGCAGAAAGAACAGCAAGGGTCCCACGCTGCGGAACACCTCTTATAATTTTAAGGCGCTCAGGGCCTGGACAAAATGTGCGGCCCCCTCCGGGCCAGGAATGCTGGGGAGTGTAGTCGCCCTTCTCCAGCGCAGCAGCAGTACACTCCGGGGAAGAAAGAACAGCGAGGGTCTCACGCTGCGGGACACCTGACGATTTTAAGGCGCTCCGGGCCTGGACAAAACGCTGCGGCCCCCTCTGGGCCAGGAATGCTGGGGAGTGTAGTCTCCCTTCTCCAGCGCAGCAGCAGCACCAAACTCCCGGGCAGAAAGAACAGCGAGGGTCTCACGCTGCAGAACACCTGACGATTTTAAAGCGCTCCGGGCCCTGGACAAAACGTTGCGGCCCCCTCCGGGCCAGGAATGCTGGGGAGTGTAGTCTCCCTTCTCCAGCACAGCAGCAGCACACTCCCGGGCAGAAAGAACAGCGAGGGTCCCACGCTGCGGGACACCTGACGATTTTAAGGTGCTCTGGGGCCCTGGACAAAACGTTGCAGCCCCCTTCGGGCCAGGAATGCTAGGGAGTGTAGTCTCCCTTCCCCCGCATAGCAGCAGCAAACTCCCGGGCAGAAAAAAAAAAGTGAGGGTCCCACGCTACCGGACATCTGACAATTTTAAGGCGCTCCGGGGCCTGCACAAAATGTTGCGGCCCCCTCTGGGCCAGGAATGCTGGGGAGTAGTCTCCCTTCTCCAGCGGAGCAGCAGCAGCAAACTCCCGGGCAGAAAGAACAGCGAGGGTCCCACGCTGCGGGACACCGGACGATTGTAAGGCACTCCGGGGCATGGACAAAACGTTGCGGCCCCCTCCGGGCTAGGAATGCTGTGAAGTGTAGTCTCCCTTCCCCAGTGCAGCAGCAGCACACTCCAGGGCAGAAAGAACAGCGAGGGTCCCACGCTGCGGGACACATCTGACGATTTTAAGGCACTCCGTGGCCTTGGCAAAACATTGCGGCCCTCTCCGGGCCAGGAATGCTGGGGAGTGTAGTCTCCCTTCCCCAGCGCAGCAGCAAACTCCTGGGCAGAAAGAACAGCAAGGGTCCCACGCTGCAGGACACCTGGCGATTTTAAGGCACTCCGGGGCCTGGACAAAAAGTTGCGTCCCACTCCGGGCCAGGAAAGCTGGGGAGTGTAGTCTCCCTTCCCCAGCTCAGCAGCAACAGCAGCAGCAAACTCCCCAGCAGAAAGAACAGCGAGGGTCCCATGCTGCGGAACACCTCTTACGATTTTAAGGCGCTCTGGGGCCTGGACAAAACGTTGCGGCCCCCTCTGGGCCAGGAATGCTGGGGCGTGTAGTCTCCCTTCCCCAGCGCAGCAGCAAACTCTCGGGCAGAAAGAACAGCGAGGGTCCCACGCTGCGGGACACCTGACGATTTTAAGGCGCTCCAGGGCCTGGACAAAACGTGCGGCCCCCTCAGGGCAAGGAATGCGAGGGAGTGTAGTCTCCCTTCCCCCAGCGGAGCAGCAGCAGCAAACTCCCGGGCAGAAAGAACAGCGAGGGTTCCACGCTGCGGGACACCTGACGATTTTAAAGTGCTCCGGGCCTGGACAAAACGTTGCAACCCCCTCTGGGCCAGGAATGCTGGGGAGTGTAGTCTCCCTTCTCCAGCGCAGCAGCAAACCCCCGAGCAGAAAGAACAGCTAGGGTCCCACGCTGCTGGACACCTGATGATTTTAAGGCGCTCAGGGCCTGGACAACACGTGCGGCCCCCTCCGGGCCAGGAATGCAGGGGAGTGTAGTCTCCCTTCTCCAGCGCAGCAGCTGCACCAACCTCCCGGGCAGAAAGAACAGCGAGGGTCTCACGCTGCAGAACACCTGACGATTTTAAAGCGCTCCGGGCCCTGGACAAAACGTTGCGGCCCCCTCCGGGCCAGGAATGCTGGGGAGTGTAGTCTCCCTTCCCCAGCGCAGTAGCAAACTCCTGGGCAGAAAGAACAGCAAGGGTCCCACGCTGCAGGACACTTGAGGATTTTAAGGCACTCCGGGGCCTGGACAAAAAGTTGCGGCCCCCTCCGGGCCAGGAAAGCTGGGGAGTGTAGTCTCCCTTCTCCAGCGCCACAGCAGCAAACTCCCGGGCAGAAAGAACAGCGAAGGGCCCACGCTGCGGAACACCTCTTACGATTTTAAGGCGCTCTGGGGCCTGGGCAAAATGTTGCGGCCCCTTTCGGGCCAGGAGTGCTGGGGTGTGCAGTCTCCCTTCCCCAGCGCAGCAGCAAACTCCCGGGCAGAAAGATCAGTGAGGGTCCCACGCTGCGGGACACCTGACGATTTTAAGGCGCTCCGAGGCCTGGACAAAACATTGTGGCCCCCTCCAGGCCAGGAATACTGAGGAGTGTAGTCTCCCTTCCCCAGCACAGCAGTAGCAAACTCCCGGGCAGAAAGAACAGCAAGGGTCCCACGCTGCGGAACACCCCTTACGATTTTAAAGCGCTCCAGGGCCTGGACAAAACGTTGTGGCCCCCTCCGTGCCAGGAATGCTGGGGAGTGTAGTCTCCCTTCTCCAGCACAGCAGCAAACTCCCAGGCCAAAAGAACAGCGAGGGTCCCACGCTGCCGGACATCTGACAATTTTAAGGCGCTCCGGGGCCTGCACAAAATGTTGCGGCCCCCTCCGGGCCAGGAATGCTGGAGAGTGTAGTCTCCCTTCCCCAGCGGAGCAGCAGCAGCAAACTCCCGGGCAGAAAGAACAGCGAGGGTCCCACACTGCGGGACACCTGATGATTTTAAGGCACTCCGGGGACTGGACAAAACATGGCAGCCCCCTCCCGGTCAGGAATGCTGGGGAGTGTAGTCTCCCTTCCCCAGCAGAGCAGCAGCAAACTCCCGGGCAGAAAGAACAGAGAGGGTCCCACGCTGCGGGACACCTGATGATTTTAAGGCACTCCGGGGCCTGGACAAAACGTGCGGCCCCCTCCGGGCCAGGAATGCTGGGGAGTTTAGTCTCCCTTCTCTAGCGCAGCAGCAGGAGCAAACTCTCGGGCAGAAAGAACAGCGAGGGTCCCACGCTGCGGAACACCTCTTACGATTTTAAGGCGCTCCGGGGCCTGGACAAAACGTTGCGGCCCCCTCTGGGCCAGGAATGCTGGGGAGTGTAGTCTCCCTTCCCCAGTGCAGCAGCAGCACACTCCCGGGCAGAAAGAACAGCGAGGGTTCCACGCTGCGGGACACATCTGACGATTTTAAGGCGCTCCAGGGCGTGAACAAAATGTTGTGGCCCCCTCCATGCCAGGAATGCTGGGGAGTGTAGTCTCCCTTACCCAGCGCAGCAGCAGCACCAGCAGCAAACACCCGAGCAGAAAGAACAGCGAGGGTCCCACGCTGCGGAACACCTGACGATTTTAAGGCGCTCCAGGGCCTGGACAAAACGCTGTGGCCCCCTCTGGGCCAGGAATGCTGGGGAGTGTAGTCTCCCTTCCCCAGTGCAGCAGCAGCACACTCCCGGGAAGAAAGAACAGCGAGGGTCCCACGCTGCGGGACACCTGATGATTTTAAGGTGCTCTGGGGCCCTGGACAAATCGTTGCAGCCCCTTCGGGCCAGGAATGCTAGGGAGTGTAGTCTCCTTCCCCGCATAGCAGCAGCAAACTCCCGGGCAGAAAAAAAAAGCGAGGGTCCCACGCTACCGGACATCTGACAATTTTAAGGCGCTCCGGGGCCTGCACAAAATGTTGCGGCCCCCTCTGGGACAGGAATGCTGGTGAGTGTAGTCTCCATTCTCCAGCGCAGCAGCAGGAGCAAACTCCTGGGCAGAAAGAACAGCGAGGGTCCCACGCTGCGGGACACCTCTGATGATTTTAAGGCACTCCGTGGCCTTGGCAAAACATTGCGGCCCTCTCCGGGCCAGGAATGCTGGGGAGTGTAGTCTCCCTTCCCCAGCGCAGTAGCAAACTCCTGGGCAGAAAGAACAGCAAGGGTCCCATGCTGCAGGACACCTGACGATTTTAAGGCACTCCGGGGCCTGGACAAAAAGTTGCGGCCCGCTCCGGGCCAGGAAAGCTGGGGAGTGTAGTCTCCCTTCCCCAGCGCAGCAGCAACAGCAGCAAACTCCCGGGCAGAAAAAACAGCGAGGGTCCCACGCTGCAGGACACCTGACTATTTTAAGGCACTCCGGGGCCTGGACAAAAAGTTGCGGCCCCCTCCGGGCCAGGAAAGCTGGGGAGTGTAGTCTCCCTTCTCCAGCGCCACAGCAGCAAACTCCCGGGCAGAAAGAACAGCGAAGGGCCCACGCTGCGGAACACCTCTTACGATTTTAAGGCGCTCTGGGGCCTGGGCAAAATGTTGTGGCCCCTTCCGGGTCATGAGTGCTGGTGTGTGCAGTCTCCCTTCCCCAGCGCAGCAGCAAACTCCCGGGCAGAAAGATCAGCGAGGGTCCCACGCTGCGGGACACCTGACGATTTTAAGGCACTCCGGGGCCTGGACAAAATGTTGCGGCCCCCTCCAGGCTAGGAAAGCTGGGGAGTGTAGTCTCCCTTCACCAGCACAGCAGTAGCAAACTCCCGGGCAGAAAGAACAGCAAGGGTCCCACGCTGCGGAACACCCCTTACGATTTTAAAGCGCTCCAGGGCCTGGACAAAACGTTGTGGCCCCCTCCGTGCCAGGAATGCTGGGGAGTGTAGTCTCCCTTCTCCAGCACAGCAGCAAACTCCCAGGCCAAAAGAACAGCGAGGGTCCCACGCTACGGAACAACTTTTACGATTTTCCAGCGCTCCGGGGCTTAGACAAAATGTTGCGTCACCCTCCGGGCCAGGAATGCTGGAGAGTGTAGTCTCCCTTCCCCAGCGGAGCAGCAGCAGCAAACTCCCGGGCAGAAAGAACAGCAAGGGTCCCACGCTACGGAACAACTTTTACGATTTTCCAGCGCTCCGGGGCCTAGACAAAATGTTGCGGCCCCCTCCGGGCCAGGAATGCTGGGGAGTGTAGTCTCCTTCCCCAGCGCAGCAGCAAACTCCCGGGCAGAAAGAACAGCAAGGGTCCCACGCTGCGGAACACCTTTACGATTTTAAAGCGCTCCGGGGCCTGGACAAAACGTTGCGGCCCCCTCCGGGCCAGGAATGCTGGGGAGTGTAGTCTCCCTTCCCCAGCATAGCAGCAGCAGCAAACTCCCAGGCAGAAAGAACAGCGAGGGTCCCACGCTACCGGACATCTGACAATTTTAAGGCGCTCCGGGGCATGGACAAAACGTTGCGGCCCCCTCCGGGCTGGGGAGTGTGGTCTCCATTCTCCAGCGCAGCAGCGAACTCCCGGGAAGAAAGAACAGCGAGGGTCCCAAGCTGCAGAACACCTGACGATTTTAAGGTGCTCCGGGGCCTGGACGAAATGTTACGGCCCCTCCGGGCCAGGAATGCTGGGGAGTGTAGTCTCCTTCCCCAGCGCAGCAGCAGCAAACTCCCAGGCAGAAAGAACAGTGAGGGTCCCACGCTACCGGACATCTCTGATAATTTTAAGGCGCTCCGGGGCCTCGACAAAATGTTGCAGCCCCTCCAGGCCAGGATTGCTGGGGAGTGTAGTCTCCCTTCACCAGTGCACCACCAGCAAACTCCCGGGCAGAAAGAACAGTGAGGGTCCCACACTACCGGACATCTCTGATAATTTTAAGGCGCTCCGGGGCCTCGACAAAATGTTGCAGCCCCCTCCAGGCCACGAATGCTGGGGAGTGTAGTCTCCCTTCTCCAGCGCAGCAGCAGCAGTAGCAAACTCCCGGGCAGGAAGAACAGCGAGGGTCCCACGCTGCGGGACACCTGACGATTTTAAGGTGCTCCGGGGCCAGGACAAAACGTTCTGGCCCCCTCCGGGCCAGGAATGCTGGGGAGTGTAGTCTCCCTTCCCCAGCACAGCACCAGCAGCAAACTCCTGGGCAGAAAGAACAGAGAGGGTCCCACTCTGCCGGACATCTGACAATTTTAAGGCGCTCCGGGGCCTGCACAAAATGTTGCGGCCCCCTCCGGGCCAGGAATGCTGGGGAGTGTAGTCTCCCTTCCCCAGCAGAGCAGCAGCAAACTCCCGGGCAGAAAGAACAGAGGGTCCCACGCTGCGGGACACCTGATGATTTTAAGGCACTCCGGGGCCTGGACAAAACGTGCGGCCCCCTCCGGGCCAGGAATGCTGGGGAGTTTAGTCTCCCTTCTCCAGCGCAGCAGCAGGAGCAAACTCTCGGGCAGAAAGAACAGCGAGGGTCCCACGCTGCGGAACACCTGACTATTTTAAGGCGCTCCGGGGCCTGGACAAAACACTGTGGCCCCCTCCAGGCCAGGAATGCTGGGGAGTGTAGTCTCCCTTCCCCAGCATAGCAGCAGCAGCATACTCCCGGGCAGAAAGAACAGCGAGGGTCCCATGCTGCGGGACACATCTGACGATTTTAAGGCGCTCCAGGGCCTGGACAAAACGTTGTGGCCCCCTCCATGCCAGGAATGCTGGGGAGTGTAGACTCCCTTCTCCAGCACAGCAGCAAACTCCCGGGCAGAAAGAACAGCGAGGGTCCCACGCTGCGGGACACATCTGACGATTTTAAGGCGCTCCAGGGCCTGGACAAAACGTTGTGGCCCCTTCCGTGACAGGAATGCTGGGGAGTGTAGTCTCCCTTCCCTAGCGCAGCAGCAAACTCCCAGGCAGAAAGAACAGCGAGGGTCCCACGCTGCAAGACGCCTGACCATTTTAAGGCACTCCGGGGCCTGGAAAAAACGTTCTGGCCCCCTCCGGGCCAGGAATGCCGGGGAGTGTAGTCTCCCTTCCCCAGCATAGCAGCAGCACCAAACTCCCGGGCAGAAAGAACAGAGGGTCTCACGCTGCAGGACACCCGACGGTTTTAAGGCACTCCGGGGCCTGGACAAAATGTTGCGGCCCCCTCCGGGCCAGGAAAGCTGGGGAGTGTAGTCTCCCTTCCCCAGCGCAGCAGCAAACTCCCGGGCAGAAAGAACAGCAAGGGTCCCACGCTGCGGAACACCTTTTACGATTTTAAAGCGCTCCGGGGCCTGGACAAAACGTTGCGGCCCCCTCCGGGCCAGGAATGCTGGGGAGTGTAGTCTCCCTTCTCCAGCACAGCAGCAAACTCCGGGGCAGAAAGAACAGTGAGGGTCCCACGCTCCGGGACACCCGACGATTTTAAGGCACTCTGGGGCCTGGACAAAATGTTGCGGCCCCCTCCGGGCCAGGAATGCTGGGGAGTGTAGTCTCCCTTCCCCAGCGGAGCAGCAGCACACTCCCGGGCAGAAAGAACAGCGAGGGTCCCACGCTGCGGGACACCTGATGATTTTAAGGTGCTCTGGGGCCCTGGACAAATCGTTGCAGCCCCCTTTGGGCCAGGAATGCTAGGGAGTGTAGTCTCCCTTCCCCCGCATAGCAGCAGCAAACTCCCGGGAAGAAAAAAAAAAGCGAGGGTCCCACGCTACCGGACATCTGACAATTGTAAGGCGCTCCGGGGCCTGCACAAAATGTTGCGGCCCCCTCTAGGCCAGGAATGCTGGGGAGTGTAGTCTCCCTTCTCCAGCGGAGCAGCAAACTCACGGGCAGAAAGAACAGCGAGGGTCCTACGCTGCGGGACACCGGACGATTGTAAGGCGCTCCGGGGCATGGACAAAACGTTGCGGCCCCCTCGAGGCCAGGAATGCTGTGAAGTGTAGTCTCCCTTCCCCAGTGCAGCAGCAGCACACTCCTGGGCAGAAAGAACAGCGAGGGTCCCACGCTGCGTGACACCTCTGATGATTTTAAGGCACTCCGTGGCCTTGGCAAAACATTGCGGCCCTCTCCGGGCCAGGAATGCTGGGGAGTGTAGTCTCCCTTCCCCAGCGCAGCAGCAAACTCCTGGGCAGAAAGAACAGCAAGGGTCCCACGCTGCAGGACACCTGACGATTTTAAGGCGCTCCGGGGCCTGCACAAAACGCTGCGGCCCCCTCTGGGCCAGGAATGCTGGGGAGTGTAGTCTCCCTTCCCCAGCGGAGCAGCAGCAGCAATCTCCCGGGCAGAAAGAACAGCAAGGGTCCCACGCTACGGAACAACTTTTACGATTTTCCAGCGCTCCGGGGCCTAGACAAAATGTTGCGTCACCCTCCGGGCCAGGAATGCTGGGGAGTGTAGTCTCCCTTCCCCAGCATAGCAGCAGCAGCAAACTCCCAGACAGAAAGAACAGCGAGGGTCCCACACTGCGGGACACCTGATGATTTTAAGGCACTCCGGGGACTGGACAAAACATGGCAGCCCCCTCCCGGTCAGGAATGCTGGGGAGTGTAGTCTCCCTTCCCCAGCAGAGCAGCAGCAAACTCTCGGGCAGAAAGAACAGCGAGGGTCCCACGCTTGAACACCTTTGACTATTTTAAGGCGCTCTGGGGCCTGGACAAAACGTTGTGGCCCCTTCCTGGCCAGGAATGCTGGGGAGTGTAGTCTCCCTTCTCCAGCGCAGCAGCAAACTCCAGGACAGAAAGAACAGCGAGGGTCCCACACTGCGGAACACCTCTTACGATTTTAAGGCGCTCCGGGGCCTGGACAAAACGTTGCGGCCCCCTTCGGGCAATGAATGCGAGGGAGTGTAGTATCCCTTCCCCCAGCGGAGCAGCAGCAGCAAACTCCCGGGCAGAAAGAACAGCAAGGGTCCCACTCTGAGAGACACCTGACTATTTTAAGGCACTCAGGGGCCTGGACAAAACGTTGCGGCCCCCTCCGGGCCAGGAATACTGGGGAGTGTAATCTCCCTTCCCCAGCATAGCAGCAGCACCAAATTCCCAGGCAGAAAGAACAGAGAGGGTCTCACGCTGCAGGACACCCGACGGTTTTAAGGCACTCCGGGGCCTGGACAAAATGTTGCGGCCCCCTCCGGGCCAGGAAAGCTGGGGAGTGTAGTCTCCCTTCCCCAGCGCAGCAGCAAACTCCCGGGCAGAAAGAACAGTGAGGGTCCCACGCTCCGGGACACCTGACGATTTTAAGGCACTCCGGGGCCTGGACAAAATGTTGCGGCCCCTCCGGGCCAGGAATGCTGGGGAGTGTAGTCTCCCTTCCCCAGCGCAGCAGCAACAGGAGCAGCAGCAGCAGCAGCAGCAAACTCCCCGGCAGAAAGAACAGCGAGGGTCCCACGCTGCGGGACACCTGACGATTTTAAAGTGCTCCGGGCCTGGACAAAACGTTGCAACCGCCTCCGGGCCAGGAATGCAGTCTCCCTTCCCCAGCGCAGCAGCAGCATCAAACTCCCGGGCAGAAAGAAGAGCAAGGGTCTCATGCTGCGGAACACCTGACTATTTTAAAGTGCTCCGGGGCCTGGACAAAACGTTGCGGCCCCCTCCGGGCCAGGAATGGTGGGGAGTGTAGTCTCCCTTCCCCAGCGCAGCAGCAGGAGCAAACTCTCGGGCAGAAAGAACAGCGAGGGTCCCACGCTGCGGGACACATCTGACAATTATAAGGCGCTCCGGGGCCTGGACAAAACGTTGCGGCCCCCTCCGGGCCAGGAATGCTGGGGAGTGTAGTCGCCCTTCTCCAGCGCAGCAGCAGTACACTCCGGGGAAGAAAGAACAGCGAGGGTCCCACGCTGCGGAACACCTGACGATTTTAAGGCACTCCGGGGACTGGACAAAATGTTGCAGCCCTCTCCGGGCCAGGAATGCTGGGTAGTGTAGTCTCCCTTCTACAGCGCAGCAGCAGCAAACTCCCGGGCAGAAAAAACAGCGAGGGTCCCACGCTACAGGACACCTGACGATTTTAAGGCGCTCCGGGCCTGGACAAAACGCTGCGGCCCCCTCTGGGCCAGGAATGCTGGGGAGTGTAGTCTCCCTTCTCCAGCGCAGCAGCAGCACCAAACTCCCGGGCAGACAGAACAGCGAGGGTCCCACGCTGCGGAACATCTCTTATGATTTTAAAGCGCCCTGGGGCCTGGACAACACGTTGCGGCCCCCTCCGGGCCAGGAATGCAGGGGAGTGTAGTCTCCCTTCTCCAGCGCAGCAGCTGCACCAACCTCCCGGGCAGAAAGAACAGCGAGGGTCCCACGCTGCGGGACACCTCTGACAATTTAAGGCCCTCCGGGGCATGGACAAAACATTGCGGCCGCCTCCGGGCCAGGAATGCTGGGGAGTGTAGTCTCCCTTCTCCAGCACAGCAGCAAACTCCCGGGCAGAAAGAACAGCGAGGGTCCCACGCTGCGGGACACATCTGACGATTTTAAGGCGCTCCAGGGCCTGGACAAAACGTTGTGGCCCCCTCCGTGCCAGGAATGCTTGGGAGTGTAGTCTCCCTTCCCTAGCGCAGCAGCAAACTCCCAGGCAGAAAGAACAGCGAGGGTCCCACGCTGCGGGACGCCTGACCATTTAAAGGCACTCCGGGGCCTGGAAAAAACGTTGTGGCCCCCTCCGGGCCAGGAATGCTGGGGAGTGTAGTCTCCCTTCCCCAGCGCAACAGTAGCAAACTCCCGGGCAGACAGAACAGCAAGGGTCCCACGCTGCGGAACACCTCTTACAATTTTAAGACGCCCAGGGCCTGGACAAAATGTGCAGCCCCTCCGGGCCAAGAATGCTGGGGAGTGTAGTCTCCCTTCTCCAGCGCAGCAGCAAACCCCCGAGCAGAAAGAACAGCTAGGGTCCCACGCTGCTGGACACCTGATGATTTTAAGGCGCTCAGGGCCTGGACAAAACGTGCGGCCCCCTCCGGGCCAGGCATGCTGGGAGTGTAGTCTCCCTTCCCCAGTGCAGCACCAGCAGCAAACTCCCGAGCAGAAAGAACAGCGAGGGTCCCACTATGCAGAACACCGGATTAATTTAAGGTGCTCCGGGGCCTGGACAAAACGTTGCGGCCCCCTGCGGGCCAGGAATGCTGGGGAGTGTAGTCGCCCTTCTCCAGCGCAGCAGCAGCAAACTCCCGGGCAGAAAGAACAGCGAGGGTCTCACGCTGCAGAACACCTGACGATTTTAAAGCGCTCCGGGCCCTGGACAAAACGTTGCGGCCCCCTCCGGCCCAGGAATGCCGGGGAGTGTAGTCTCCCTTCTCCAGCACAGCAGCAGCTTACTCCCGGGAAGAAAGAACAGCAAGGGTCCCACGCTGCGGGACACCTGACGATTTTAAGGTGCTCCTGGGCCTGGACAAAACATTGCGGCCCCTCCGGGCCAGGAATGCTGGGGAGTGTAGTCTCCCTTCCCCAGCGCAGCAGCAGCACACTCCCGGGCAGAAAGAACAGCGAGGGTCCCACGCTGCGGGACACCTGATGATTTTAAGGTGCTCTGGGGCCCTGGACAAATCGTTGCAGCCCCCTTTGGGCCAGGAATGCTAGGGAGTGTAGTCTCCCTTCCCCGCATAGCAGCAGCAAACTCCCGGGCAGAAAAAAAAGCGAGGGTCCCACGCTACCGGACATCTGACAATTTTAAGGCGCTCCGGGGCCTGCACAAAATGTTGCGGCCTCCTCTGGGCCAGGAATGCTGGGGAGTGTAGTCTCCCTTCTCCAGCGCAGCAGCAGGAGCAAACTCCTGGGCAGAAAGAACAGCGAGGGTCCCACGCTGCGGGACACCTGATGATTTTAAGGCACTCTGTGGCCTTGGCAAACATTAAGGCCCTCTCCGGGCCAGGAATACTGGGGAGTGTAGTCTCCTTCTCCAGCGCCACAGCAGCAAATTCCTGGGCAGAAAGAACAGCGAAGGGCCCACGCTGCGGAACACCTCTTACGATTTTAAGGCGCTCTGGGGCCTGGGCAAAATGTTGCGGCCCCTTCCGGGCCAGGAGTGCTGGGGTGTGCAGTCTCCCTTCCCAAGCGCAGCAGCAAACTCCCGGGCAGAAAGATCAGCGAGGGTCCCACGCTGCGGGACACCTGACGATTTTAAGGCGCTCCGAGGCCTGGACAAAACATTGTGGCCCCCTCCAGGCCAGGAATACTGAGGAGTGTAGTCTCCCTTCCCCAGTGCAGTACCAGCAGCAAACTCCCGAGCAGAAAGAACAGAGAGGGTCCCACGCTGTGGGACACCTGACGATTTTAAGGCACTCCGGGGCCTGGACAAAATGTTGCGGCCCCCTCCAGGCCAGGAAAGCTGGGGAGTGTAGTCTCCCTTCCCCAGCACAGCAGTAGCAAACTCCCGGGCAGAAAGAACAGCGAGGGTCCCACGCTTGAACACCTTTGACTATTTTAAGGCGCTCTGGGGCCTGGACAAAACGTTGTGGCCCCTTCCTGGCCAGGAATGCTGGGGAGTGTAGTCTCCCTTCTCCAGCGCAGCAGCAAACTCCAGGACAGAAAGAACAGCGAGGGTCCCACACTGCGGAACACCTCTTACGATTTTAAGGCGCTCCGGGGCCTGGACAAAGCGTTGCGGCCCCCTTCGGGCAATGAATGCGAGGGAGTGTAGTATCCCTTCCCCCAGCGGAGCAGCAGCAGCAAACTCCCGGGCAGAAAGAACAGCAAGGGTCCCACTCTGAGAGACACCTGACTATTTTAAGGCACTCAGGGGCCTGGACAAAACGTTGCGGCCCCTCCGGGCCAGGAATACTGGGGAGTGTAATCTCCCTTCCCCAGCATAGCAGCAGCACCAAATTCCCAGGCAGAAAGAACAGAGAGGGTCTCACGCTGCAGGACACCCGACGGTTTTAAGGCACTCCGGGGCCTGGACAAAATGTTGCGGCCCCTCCGGGCCAGGAAAGCTGGGGAGTGTAGTCTCCCTTCCCCAGCGCAGCAGCAAACTCCCGGGCAGAAAGAACAGTGAGGGTCCCACGCTCCGGGACACCTGACGATTTTAAGGCACTCCGGGGCCTGGACAAAATGTTGCGGCCCCCTCCGGGCCAGGAATGCTGGGGAGTGTAGTCTCCCTTCCCCAGCGCAGCAGCAACAGGAGCAGCAGCAGCAGCAGCAGCAAACTCCCCGGCAGAAAGAACAGCGAGGGTCCCACGCTGCGGGACACCTGACGATTTTAAAGTGCTCCGGGCCTGGACAAAACGTTGCAACCGCCTCCGGGCCAGGAATGCAGTCTCCCTTCCCCAGCGCAGCAGCAGCATCAAACTCCCGGGCAGAAAGAAGAGCAAGGGTCTCATGCTGCGGAACACCTGACTATTTTAAAGTGCTCCGGGGCCTGGACAAAACGTTGCGGCCCCCTCCGGGCCAGGAATGGTGGGGAGTGTAGTCTCCTTCCCCAGCGCAGCAGCAGGAGCAAACTCTCGGGCAGAAAGAACAGCGAGGGTCCCACGCTGCGGGACACATCTGACAATTATAAGGCGCTCCGGGGCCTGGACAAAACGTTGCGGCCCCTCCGGGCCAGGAATGCTGGGGAGTGTAGTCGCCCTTCTCCAGCGCAGCAGCAGTACACTCCGGGGAAGAAAGAACAGCGAGGGTCCCACGCTGCGGAACACCTGACGATTTTAAGGCACTCCGGGGACTGGACAAAATGTTGCAGCCCTCTCCGGGCCAGGAATGCTGGGTAGTGTAGTCTCCCTTCTACAGCGCAGCAGCAGCAAACTCCCGGGCAGAAAAACAGCGAGGGTCCCACGCTACAGGACACCTGACGATTTTAAGGCGCTCCGGGCCTGGACAAAACGCTGCGGCCCCTCTGGGCCAGGAATGCTGGGGAGTGTAGTCTCCCTTCTCCAGCGCAGCAGCAGCACCAAACTCCCGGGCAGACAGAACAGCGAGGGTCCCACGCTGCGGAACATCTCTTATGATTTTAAAGCGCCCTGGGGCCTGGACAACACGTTGCGGCCCCCTCCGGGCCAGGAATGCAGGGGAGTGTAGTCTCCCTTCTCCAGCGCAGCAGCTGCACCAACCTCCCGGGCAGAAAGAACAGCGAGGGTCCCACGCTGCGGGACACCTCTGACAATTTAAGGCCCTCCGGGGCATGGACAAAACATTGCGGCCGCCTCCGGGCCAGGAATGCTGGGGAGTGTAGTCTCCTTCTCCAGCACAGCAGCAAACTCCCGGGCAGAAAGAACAGCGAGGGTCCCACGCTGCGGGACACATCTGACGATTTTAAGGCGCTCCAGGGCCTGGACAAAACGTTGTGGCCCCCTCCGTGCCAGGAATGCTTGGGAGTGTAGTCTCCCTTCCTAGCGCAGCAGCAAACTCCCAGGCAGAAAGAACAGCGAGGGTCCCACGCTGCGGGACGCCTGACCATTTAAAGGCACTCCGGGGCCTGGAAAACGTTGTGGCCCCCTCCGGGCCAGGAATGCTGGGGAGTGTAGTCTCCCTTCCCCAGCGCAACAGTAGCAAACTCCCGGGCAGACAGAACAGCAAGGGTCCCACGCTGCGGAACACCTCTTACAATTTTAAGACGCCCAGGGCCTGGACAAAATGTGCAGCCCCTCCGGGCCAGGAATGCTGGGGAGTGTAGTCTCCCTTCTCCAGCGCAGCAGCAAACCCCCGAGCAGAAAGAACAGCTAGGGTCCCACGCTGCTGGACACCTGATGATTTTAAGGCGCTCAGGGCCTGGACAAAACGTGCGGCCCCTCCGGGCCAGGCATGCTGGGGAGTGTAGTCTCCTTCCCCAGTGCAGCACCAGCAGCAAACTCCCGAGCAGAAAGAACAGCGAGGGTCCCACTATGCAGAACACCGGATTAATTTAAGGTGCTCCGGGGCCTGGACAAAACGTTGCGGCCCTCTGCGGGCCAGGAATGCTGGGGAGTGTAGTCGCCCTTCTCCAGCGCAGCAGCAGCAAACTCCCGGGCAGAAAGAACAGCGAGGGTCTCACGCTGCAGAACACCTGACGATTTTAAAGCGCTCCGGGCCCTGGACAAAACGTTGCGGCCCCTCCGGCCCAGGAATGCCGGGGAGTGTAGTCTCCCTTCTCCAGCACAGCAGCAGCTTACTCCCGGGAAGAAAGAACAGCAAGGGTCCCACGCTGCGGGACACCTGACGATTTTAAGGTGCTCCTGGGCCTGGACAAAACATTGCGGCCCCCTCCGGGCCAGGAATGCTGGGGAGTGTAGTCTCCCTTCCCCAGCGCAGCAGCAGCACACTCCCGGGCAGAAAGAACAGCGAGGGTCCCACGCTGCGGGACACCTGATGATTTTAAGGTGCTCTGGGGCCCTGGACAAATCGTTGCAGCCCCTTTGGGCCAGGAATGCTAGGGAGTGTAGTCTCCCTTCCCCGCATAGCAGCAGCAAACTCCCGGGCAGAAAAAAAAAAGCGAGGGTCCCACGCTACCGGACATCTGACAATTTTAAGGCGCTCCGGGGCCTGCACAAAATGTTGCGGCCTCCTCTGGGCCAGGAATGCTGGGGAGTGTAGTCTCCCTTCTCCAGCGCAGCAGCAGGAGCAAACTCCTGGGCAGAAAGAACAGCGAGGGTCCCACGCTGCGGGACACCTGATGATTTTAAGGCACTCTGTGGCCTTGGCAAAACATTAAGGCCCTCTCCGGGCCAGGAATACTGGGGAGTGTAGTCTCCCTTCTCCAGCGCCACAGCAGCAAATTCCTGGGCAGAAAGAACAGCGAAGGGCCCACGCTGCGGAACACCTCTTACGATTTTAAGGCGCTCTGGGGCCTGGGCAAAATGTTGCGGCCCCTTCCGGGCCAGGAGTGCTGGGGTGTGCAGTCTCCCTTCCCCAGCGCAGCAGCAAACTCCCGGGCAGAAAGATCAGCGAGGGTCCCACGCTGCGGGACACCTGACGATTTTAAGGCGCTCCGAGGCCTGGACAAAACATTGTGGCCCCCTCCAGGCCAGGAATACTGAGGAGTGTAGTCTCCCTTCCCCAGTGCAGTACCAGCAGCAAACTCCCGAGCAGAAAGAACAGAGAGGGTCCCACGCTGTGGGACACCTGACGATTTTAAGGCACTCCGGGCCTGGACAAAATGTTGCGGCCCCCTCCAGGCCAGGAAAGCTGGGGAGTGTAGTCTCCCTTCCCCAGCACAGCAGTAGCAAACTCCCGGGCAGAAAGAACAGCAAGGGTCCCACGCTGCGGAACACCCCTTACGATTTTAAAGCGCTCCAGGGCCTGGACAAAACGTTGTGGCCCCCTCCGTGCCAGGAATGCTGGGGAGTGTAGTCTCCCATCACCAGCACAGCAGCAAACTCCCAGGCCAAAAGAACAGCGAGGGTCCCACGCTGCCGGACATCTGACAATTTTAAGGCGCTCCGGGGCCTGCACAAAATGTTGCGGCCCCCTCCGGGCCAGGAATGCTGGAGAGTGTAGTCTCCCTTCCCCAGCGGAGCAGCAGCAGCAAACTCCCGGGCAGAAAGAACAGCAAGGGTCCCACGCTACGGAACAACTTTTACGATTTTCCAGCGCTCCGGGGCCTAGACAAAATGTTGCGTCACCCTCCGGGCCAGGAATGCTGGAGAGTGTAGTCTCCCTTCCCCAGCATAGCAGCAGCAGCAAACTCCCAGATAGAAAGAACAGCGAGGGTCCCACACTGCGGGACACCTGATGATTTTAAGGCACTCCGGGGACTGGACAAAACATGGCAGCCCCCTCCCGGTCAGGAATGCTGGGGAGTGTAGTCTCCCTTCCCCAGCAGAGCAGCAGCAAACTCCCGGGCAGAAAGAACAGAGAGGGTTCCACGCTGCGGGACACATCTGACGATTTTAAGGCGCTCCAGGGCCTGGACAAAATGTTGTGGCCCCCTCCGTGCCAGGAATGCTGGGGAGTGTAGTCTCCCTTCCCCAGCGCAGCAGCAGCACCAGCAGCAAACACCAGCAGCAAACACCCGAGCAGAAAGAACAGCGAGGGTCCCACGCTGCGGAACACCTGACGATTTTAAGGCGCTCCGGGGCCTGGACAAACGCTGTGGCCCCCTCTGGGCCAGGAATGCTGGGGAGTGTAGTCTCCTTCCCCAGTGCAGCAGCAGCACACTCCCGGGAAGAAAGAACAGCGAGGGTCCCACGCTGCGGGACACCTGATGATTTTAAGGTGCTCTGGGGCCCTGGACAAATCGTTGCAGCCCACTTCGGGCCAGGAATGCTAGGGAGTGTAGTCTCCCTTCCCCCGCATAGCAGCAGCAAACTCCCGGGCAGAAAAAAAAAAGCGAGGGTCCCACGCTACCGGACACCTCTGATGATTTTAAGGCACTCCGTGGCCTTGGCAAAACATTGCGGCCCTCTCCTGGCCAGGAATGCTGGGGAGTGTAGTCTCCCTTCCCCAGCGCAGTAGCAAACTCCTGGGCAGAAAGAACAGCAAGGGTCCCACGCTGCAGGACACCTGACGATTTTAAGGCACTCCGGGGCCTGGACAAAAAGTTGCGGCCCGCTCCGGGCCAGGAAAGCTGGGGAGTGTAGTCTCCCTTCTCCAGCGCCACAGCAGCAAACTCCCGGGCAGAAAGAACAGCGAAGGGCCCACGCTGCGGAACACCTCTTACGATTTTAAGGCGCTCTGGGGCCTGGGCAAAACATTGTGGCCCCCTCTGGGCCAGGAATGCTGGGGAGTGTAGTCTCCCTTCCCCAGTGCAGCAGCAGCACACTCCCGGGCAGCAAGAACAGCGAGGGTCCCACGCTGCGGGACACCTCTGATGATTTTAAGGTGCTCCGGGGCCTGGACAAAACTTTGCGGCCCCCTCCAGGCCAGGAATGCTGGGGAGTGTAGTCTCCCTTCCCCAGCATAGCAGCAGCAGCATACTCCCGGGCAGAAAGAACAGCGAGGGTCCCATGCTGCGGGACACATCTGACGATTTTAAGGCGCTCCAGGGCCTGGACAAAACGTTGTGGCCCCCTCCGTGCGAGGAATGCTGGGGAGTGTAGACTCCCTTCTTCAGCACAGCAGCAAACTCCCGGGCAGAAAGAACAGCGAGGGTCCCACGCTGCGGGACACATCTGACGATTTTAAGGCGCTCCAGGGCCTGGACAAAACGTTGTGGACCCTCCGTGCCAGGAATGCTGGGGAGTGTAGTCTCCCTTCCCCAGTGCAGCACCAGCAGCAAACTCCCGAGCAGAAAGAACAGCGAGGGTCCCACTATGCATAACGCACAAGTTACTAACTTGTGTAACGATATATCTGTAAGAGACAGTAGTTAGTGATAGATTCCTTACCTTAGAATATCCCCAGGCGTCAGGCTGGATCCGGAAAGTTTTGCGTAGCAGTACCCTTGCGCGTCGGTAGGCGGCGTCGTGCGGCTCCGCGTCCGTCGTCGGCGTCGTGATCGCCGGGATGACGTCGCGGGCAGTACTTAGGCGCCGCCCCTGCGCGCTGACGTCAGTTCTGTACACGACTTTCCGCGCCAGGAACGCAGAGCCATGCAAGAAGCTGACACAGGTGTCTGAAAAATACTAGGGCCCTGAAAGGGATGTCCTTAACCCTAGAAATCAGTTCGCAGAACGGGGAGGATGGGTGGGCGGTATGGAATCTATCACTAACTACTGTCTCTTACAGATATATCGTTACACAAGTTAGTAACTTGTGCATCTGAAAGAGACACGTTAGTGATAGATTCCTTACCTTAGAATAGATACCCCAGCAATACCAACCCCGGTGGTGGGTCTGCGAACAAAGATCAGACAAGGAAGTCCTGGAGGACAGAACGGCCAAAGAAGCCGTCCCTCCGGACCTGACTGTCAAGGCAGTAATGCTTAGTAAACGTGTGCAGCGAGGCCCACGTAGCTGCCTGACAGATAACCGGCAGCGGAACACCGCGGCCCAAGGCCGTGGTAGCAGCCGTTGCCCTGGTGGAATGGGCACGCAGCCCAACAGGAGGCTCCTTCTTAGCCAAAGAATAGCAGGTCTTGATGCACAAGGTAACCCAGCGGGAGATGGTCCTCTTGTGCACCGCCCGACCTTTTTTGGCGCCCACGTAGCCAACAAAGAGCTGGTCATCCACCCGGAAGTGTTTCGTGCGGTCGATATAGAAGGAGAGCGCACGTTTTGGGTCCAGACGGTGGAGCCTCTCTTCCTCTCTGGAAGGATGCGGAGGCGGAAAGAAGGTGGGCAAAGTGATGGTCTGCCCAATGTGGAAAGCAGTAACCACCTTTGGCAAGAAGGACGGACGCGTCCGAAGAACAACCTTGTCTGGATGAACAGACAGAAAGGGAGGTTTGCAAGAAAGAGCCTGGAGCTCACTCACCCGCCGAGCGGAGGTGATGGCCACCAGAAAGGCTGCCTTTAGAGTCAGAAGACAGGTATGCAGAGGCTCAAAGGGAGCGCACATTAAAAAGGTAAGAACCAAGTTCAAGTCCCACTGAGGCATTACAAACGGAACAGGAGGGAAGAGGTGAGTAATGCCTTTTAAGAACCTGTTAACAACAGGGGACTTGAAAAGGGAGGGCTGATCAGGGAGCCTGAGGAAGGCCGAGATAGCACAAAGATAACCCTTGATGGTACCCAGGGCAGAACCCTGTTGGGCCAGAGAGAGAAGGAACAGAAGGACCTCAGAAAGAGGGGCAGAAAGGGGATCCACAGCCTTTGCTGTGCACCATGCCACAAATTTGTTCCACCTGCAGGCGTATACCACCTTAGTGGAGGGACGCCTGGCTGCCAGAATCACATCACAAACTTCGGGAGGCAAGTCGAAAGGAATCAACTGCCGCCGCTCAATCTCCACGCAAGCAGGTGTAGACTGGACAGGTTCGGGTGGAGGACCGTCCCCTGCTGCTGCGACAGAAGATCCTCCCGAAGAGGCAGACGGATCGGGGGATCTATGCTCATATTGAGTAGCTCGGGATACCAAACTCTTCGAGCCCAGTCCGGAGCCACAAGAATGACTTGGGCCCGGTCGTGCCGAATCTTCTTCAACACTCTGGGTAGAAGTGGTATAGGCGGAAAGGCGTACAACAGACCGCAACTCCACTCGCGACGAAAAGCGTCGCCGAGCGAGTGCCGCCTTGGAAATTCCAACGCGCAGAACTGATGACATTGCGCGTTCCCTTCGGTGGCGAATAGATCTAACCAAGGCTCTCCCCACTGTAGAAAGAGTCCTTGCGCCACTTCCGAGTGAAGACGCCATTCGTGATCCATCATGCACCTGCGGCTGAGTTCGTCCGCCCTGGCGTTCAGAGAACCTGCCAGGTGTTGAACCATCAGGAACATGCCCTGATGTTCCAGCCATGTCCAGAGGCGCAGAGCCTCCTGACAAAGGGTCCAAGACCCCACCCCGCCCTGTTTGTTGCAGTACCACATGGCGGTGGTGTTGTCTGTGAACACCTGCACTACCTTCCCTTTGACAGAGGGAAGGAATGCCTTGAGTGCAAGCCGGATCGCCCGGAGCTCCAGAAGGTTGATATGGAGCCGGGACTCCGCCGGAGACCAGAGGCCTCTGATCTCCGCCTCCCATGTGACCGCCCCATCCCAGAAGGGACGCGTCCGTCACAACTGTATGCTCTGGCTGGGGAAGGGAGAGGGATCTGCCCATGACCCATTGCCGGTTCGAGAGCCACCACTGCAACTGTTTTGCAGTCCCCTCCGAGATCTGGACGTGATCGGACAGGTTGCCCTGGTGCTGCGCCCACTGGAACTTCAGGTCCCACTGCAGAGCCCGCATATGCCATCTGGCATGATTGACCAGCAGGATGCAGGAGGCCATGAGGCCCAGCAGCCTCAGGGTCATCCTTACCGAAACCCAGGATAAAGGCCGAAAGATCGGAATCATAGCCTGAATATCCCGGACTCGCCGTTCGGGAGGATAGGCCCGAAACTGCGTCGTGTCCAGAACTGCTCCGATGAAAAGGAGCTGTGGAGAAGGAATCAGATGCGACTTCGGCACATTGATGGAGAACCCCAGCGAGTGCAGGAGTTCGGCCGTAGTCTGGAGGTGGGAGACGACTGCCTGGGACGAGCCCCGCCTTCAGCAGCCAGTCGTCGAGGTAGGGGAAGACTGAAACCCCTGCCCGGCGCAGATGAGCTGCGACCACCGCCATCACTTTCGTGAACACCCGAGGGGCACTGGTAAGGCCAAAGGGGAGCACGGTGAACTGAAAATGCTCGGGGCCTACCGTGAACCGAAGGTAACGCCGGTGGGCCGGCAGGACGGGGATGTGGAAATACGCGTCCTGCAAGTCCAACGCTACCAACCAGTCTCCAGGGTCGAGGGCAGTCAAGACCTGAGCTAGGGTGAGCATCTTGAACTTCTCCTTCCGGAGGAAGCGATTGACGTTCCGGAGGTCCAAGATAGGACGCATGTCCTCCTTGTCCTTTTTGGGCACCAGAAAGTAGTGGGAGTAGCAACCACGCCCTACTTCTGGGGTCGGAACATGCTCGATGGCCCTCTTGGTCAAGAGGGCCGTGACTTCCTTCTGTAGAAGCACCAAGTGATCCCCTGACATGCGGTGGAATTGAGGTGGCATGGCTGGGGGGTGGTCTCGAAGGGGAGGGAGTAACCCTTCGGACAATGTCCAAGACCCACCTGTCCGAGGTGATGGTGCGCCAGTGGGGAAGGTGATGGCGGACCCTGCCCCTACTGGCGTGCCGTGCACCTGAAAGGAGGGACTAGGAGGGCTTGGAGGCCGCGGACGGGTTGGAGGTGGTGGCCTGACCCGCACGCTGGTTGCCCGATCCGCCACGGCGGAATCCACGTCCTCGGCCACGCGAAGACGCCTGCTGCGCGGGCCGGTGGCTGGGCTGCTGACGTGAAGTGGCCACGATAGGGGCGAAAAGCAGAAGGCAGCGGAGGGCGTGTAGCAGAAAGGCCCAGGGACTTTGCAGTAGCCCGTGAGTCCTTAAAGCGCTCCAACGCATGGTCTGCTTTGGACCCAAAAAGACCGACTCCATCAAAGGGCATGTCCATGAGAGTATTCTGGACATCCCCTGAAAAACCAGTGGTTCTCAGCCAGGCGTGGCGTCGGAGCGCCACCGTCGTTGCAATCGACCTGCCCAGCGAGTCGGCGGTGTCAAGGCCACAACGGATAGTGTATTTGGCCGCATCCCTTCCTTCCGCAATGGCGCGGGAAAGCAGTGCCTGGACCTCCTCAGGGCACTGGGGCAAAACATCCGCCACCGAATCCCACAGGGAGTGGGTATATCGGCCCAAAAGACAAGCGGTGTTAACGGACCGCAAGCCAGCACTGGAGGAAGAAAACCTTTCTTCCCAAACTGATCCAGGCGTTTGGATTCCCTATCCGGAGGAGCGGTAGGGAAGGCGGTTTGGGAAGCGGAGGCTTGGACAACCAAGCTCTCAGGAGTGGGGTGGACAGAAAGAAACAGGGGGTCGCCCGGAGCGGGGCGATGGCGTCGTGACACGTTCCGATCCACAGGAGCCCCTGTGTTGGGCTAGGACCAGGCGCCCAAAAGAACGTCCGTGAGGGCGTCGTTAAACGGCAGCACAGTCTCCGCAGAGGAGGCTGCCGGCTGAAGCACCTCTGTCAAGATGTTAGGCTTGACCGTCAAAGTAGGGAGCTGGAGACGTAAGGCCCCAGCAGCCCTACGCAACACCGTACCAAAATTGGCCCCCTCCTCCGTAGCCACGGGAGGAGACAGCATGCCAGTGTCAGGAGAAGTATCCAGACCACTGGCCTCCCTAGACTCTCTGTCCAGTCCTCATCATACTGACAGTTGCGTGTCAGAGGGTCATCAGACCCTCCCAGTCCTCCTGGTCCTCCTCTGGTTCAAAATAAGGAGGAGGAGGGACATTTGGGACCCAAGGTCCCATCGGCGCCGGAGCCGGCGTCGAGCGACGTCGCTCCGGGTCCATGTCCGGAGCCGGAAGGAACTGGGGACGACGCCGCCCGGAGCCCAGGGCGGCGTCGAGAACGGCACCGGAGACATCGGGCGCCGGCGTCGTGAGGTCGACCGGCGTCGATGGGGTTGTGGAGCCGGGATCGAGGCCGGGGCCGAAGCCGGAGCCGGGATCGAGGCTGGAGGCCCGGGCGACGCCGGGGCCGGAGCCGCCGGCGACGCCGGAGCAACCCCATCAGGGCCCGCGGGGCCCGAAGGCGCACCGGAGGGGCCTGAAGGCCCGAAGAGGCGGGCCATGGCCGACAGGAACTCCTGTACCTTGGCCGGATCCGCCCCCGAACCCGGGAAGGGCGGGTATGACGGGGGCGACTCCACAGGCAAGTCCGGGGCCGCGGGGCGGGGACGGTGCCGGGAGGGGCCTCAGCCGAGTCGCGAGACCGGCGAGGCGAAGTCCGAGAGCGACGATGCTTCTTGGACTTCTTGTGCCTGGACTTACCGGACGAAGAAGACTTCGACGACGACGACCGGTGTGCACTCCGCGAGCGACCCCTGGACCTCTCACGCGACCGGGGCTTCCGCGGAGCCGAATGCCGGGCCTCGAGGAGCTTTCGAGACCGCTCTCGCAAAGCTTTCGGGTTGAGGGCCTGGCATTCGGGACAAGACTCGGTGTCGTGGCCTCGGCCGAGGCAGAAGAGACACTCCCAATGCGGGTCGGTGACGGACATCATCCGCGCACAGGCGCCGCATCGCTTGAAGCCGGGCATCCCTACGACACCTTAAAGATGGAAAAAACAGTGAAAAAATCACCAAAAAGTATGGTCAAAAATTGACCAGGGCACTGCTCTTCCCGGATCTGCGCTTACTGGCGCGGAAAAGAAGAACTGACGCCAGCGCGCAGGGGCGGCGCCTAAGTACTGCCCGCGACGTCATCCCGGCGATCACGACGCCGACGACGGACGCGGAGCCGCACGACGCCGCCTACCGACGCGCAAGGGTACTGCTACGCAAAACTTTCCGGATCCAGCCTGACGCCTGGGGATATTCTAAGGTAAGGAATCTATCACTAACGTGTCTCTTTCAGATACCTGATTAATTTAAGGTGCTCCGGGGCCTGGACAAAACGTTGCGGCCCCCTGCGGGCCAGGAATGCTGGGGAGTGTAGTCTTCCTTCCCCAGGGAAGTAGCAGCAGCAAACTCCCGGGCAGAAAGAACAGCGAGGGTCCCACACTGCGGAACACCTCTTACGATTTTAAGGCGCTCCAGGGCCTGGACAAAACGTTGCGGGCCCCCTCCGGGCCAGGAATGCTGGGGAGTGTAGTCGCCCTTCTCCAGCGCAGCAGCAGTACACTCCGGGGAAGAAAGAACAGCGAGGGACTCACGCTGCGGGACACCTGACGATTTTAAGGCACTCCGGGGACTGGACAAAATGTTGCAGCCCTCTCCGGGCCAGGAATGCTGGGTAGTGTAGTCTCCTTCTCCAGCGCAGCAGCAGCAAACTCCCGGGCAGAAAAAACAGCGAGGGTCCCACGCTGCAGGACACCTGACGATTTTAAGGCGCTCCGGGCCTGGACAAAATGCTGCGGCCCCCTCTGGGCCAGGAATGCTGGGGAGTGTAGTCTCCCTTCTCCAGCGCAGCAGCTGCACCAACCTCCCGGGAAGAAAGAACAGCGAGGGTCCCACGCTGCGGGACACCTGACGATTTTAAGGTGCTCCTGGGCCTGGACAAAACATTGCGGCCCCCTCCGGGCCAGGAATGCTAGGGAGGGTAGTCTCCCTTCCCCCGCATAGCAGCAGCAAACTCCCGGGCAGAAAGAACAGCGAGGGTCCCACGCTGCGGGACACCTGATTATAAGGTGCTCTGGGGCCCTGGACAACACGTTGCGGCCCCCTCCGGGCCAGGAATGCTGGGGAGTGTAGTCTCCCTTCTCCAGCGCAGCAGCTGCACCAACCTCCCGGGAAGAAAGAACAGCGAGGGTCCCACGCTACCGGACATCTGACAATTGTAAGGCGCTCCGGGGCCTGCACAAAATGTTGCGGCCCCCTCTGGGCCAGGAATGCTGGGGAGTGTAGTCTCCCTTCTCCAGCGGAGCAGCAAACTCCCGGGCAGAAAGAACAGCGAGGGTCCTACGCTGCGGGACACCGGACGATTGTAAGGCGCTCCGGGGCATGGACAAAACGTTGTGGCCCCCTCCGGGCCAGGAATGCTGTGAAGTGTAGTCTCCCTTCCCCAGTGTAGCAGCAGCACACTCCTGGGCAGAAAGAACAGCGAGGGTCCCACTCTGCGTGACACCTCTGATGATTTTAAGGCACTCCGTGGCCTTGGCAAAACATTGCGGCCCTCTCCGGGCCAGGAATGCTGGGGAGTGTAGTCTCCCTTCCCCAGCGCAGCAGCAAACTCCTGGGCAGAAAGAACAGCAAGGGTCCCACGCTGCAGGACACCTGACGATTTTAAGGCGCTCCGGGGCCTGCACAAAACGCTGTGGCCCCCTCTGGGCCAGGAATGCTGGGGAGTGTAGTCTCCCTTCCCCAGCGGAGCAGCAGCAAACTCCCGGGCAGAAAGAACAGCAAGGGTCCCACGCTATGGAACAACTTTTACGATTTTCCAGCGCTCCGGGGCCTAGACAAAATGTTGCGTCACCCTCCGGGCCAGGAATGCTGGGGAGTGTAGTCTCCCTTCCCCAGCATAGCAGCAGCAGCAAACTCCCAGACAGAAAGAACAGCGAGGGTCCCACACTGCGGGACACCTGATGATTTTAAGGCACTCCGGGGACTGGACAAAACATGGCAGCCCCCTCCCGGTCAGGAATGCTGGGGAGTGTAGTCTCCCTTCCCCAGCAGAGCAGCAGCAAACTCCCGGGCAGAAAGAACAGAGGGTCCCACGCTGCACAACACCTCTTACGATTTTAAGGCGCTCCGGGGCCTGGACAAAACGTTGCGGCCCCCTCCGGGCAAGGAATGCGAGGGAGTGCAGTCTCCCTTCCCCCAGCGGAGCAGCAACAGCAGCAAACACCCGGGCAGAAAGAACAGCGAGGGTCCCACGCTGCGGGACACCCGACTATTTTAAGGCGCTCCGGGGCCTGGACAAAACGCTGCGGCAACCTCCGGGTCAGGAATGCTGGGGAGTGTAGTCTCCCTTCTCCAGCGCAGCAGCAAACTCCAGGACAGAAAGAACAGCGAGGGTCCCACACTGCGGAACACCTCTTACGATTTTAAGGCACTCCGGGGCCTGGACAAAATGTTGCGGCCCCCTCCGGGCCAGGAATGCTGGGGAGTGTAGTCTCCCTTCTCCAGCACAGCAGCAAACTCCGGGGCAGAAAGAACAGTGAGGGTCCCACGCATAGCAGCAGCAAACTCCCGGGCAGAAACAAAAAAGCGAGGGTCCCACGCTGCGGAACAACTTTTACGATTTTACAGCGCTCAGGGGCCTAGACAAAACGTTGCGGCCCCCTCCGGGCTGGGGAGTGTGGTCTCCATTCTCCAGCGCAGCAGCGAACTCCCGGGAAGAAAGAACAGCGAGGGTCCCAAGCTGCAGAACACCTGACGATTTTAAGGTGCTCCGGGGCCTGGACGAAATGTTACGGCTCCCTCCGGGCCAGGAATGCTGGGGAGTGTAGTCTCCTTCCCCAGCGCAGCAGCAGCAAACTCCCAGGCAGAAAGAACAGTGAGGGTCCCACGCTACCGGACATCTCTGATAATTTTAAGGCGCTCCGGGGCCTCGACAAAATGTTGTAGCCCCCTGCGGGCCAGGAATGCTGGGGAGTGTAGTCGCCCTTCTCCAGCGCAGCGGCAGCAAACTCCCGGGCAGAAAAAAACAGCGAGGGTCCCACGCTGCAGGACACCTGACGATTTTAAGGCGCTCCGGGCCTGGACAAAATGCTGCAGCCACATCTGGGCCAGGAATGCTGGGGAGTGTAGTCTCCCTTCTCCAGCGCAGCAGCAGCACCAAACTCCCGGGCAGACAGAACAGCGAGGGTCCCACGCTGCGGAACACCTCTTATGATTTTAAAGCGCCCTGGGGCCTGGACAACACGTTGAGGCCCCCTCCGGGCCAGGAATGCTGGTGAGTATAGTCTCCCTTCTCCAGCGCAGCAGCTGCACCAACCTCCCGGGCAGAAAGAACAGCGAGGGTCTCACGCTGCAGAACACCTGACGATTTTAAAGCGCTCCGGGCCCTGGACAAAACGGTGCGGCCCCCTCCGGGCCAGGAATGCCGGGGAGTGTAGTCTCCCTTCTCCAGCACAGCAGCAGCTCACTCCCGGGAAGAAAGAACAGCAAGGGTCCCACGCTGCGGGACACCTGACGATTTTAAGGTGCTCCTGGGCCTGGACAAAACATTGCGGCCCCCTCCGGGCCAGGAATGCTGGGGAGTGTAGTCTCCCTTCCCCAGCGCAGCAGCAGCACACTCCCGGGCAGAAAGAACAGCGAGGGTCCCATGCTGCGGGACACCTGATGATTTTAAGGTGCTCTGGGGCCCTGGACAAATCGTTGCAGCCCCCTTCGGGCCAGGAATGCTAGGGAGTGTAGTCTCCCTTCCCCGCATAGCAGCAGCAAACTCCCGGGCAGAAAAAAAAAGCGAGGGTCCCACGCTACCGGACATCTGACAATTTTAAGGCGCTCCGGGGCCTGCACAAAATGTTGCGGCCTCCTCTGGGCCAGGAATGCTGGGGAGTGTAGTCTCCCTTCTCCAGCGCAGCAGCAGGAGCAAACTCCTGGGCAGAAAGAACAGCAAGGGTCCCACGCTGCAGGACACCTGACGATTTTAAGGCACTCCGGGGCCTGGACAAAAAGTTGCGGCCCCCTCCGGGCCAGGAAAGCTGGGGAGTGTAGTCTCCCTTCTCCAGCGCCACAGCAGCAAACTCCTGGGCAGAAAGAACAGCGAAGGGCCCACGCTGCGGAACACCTCTTACGATTTTAAGGCGCTCTGGGGCCTGGGCAAAGTGTTGCGGCCCCTTCCGGGCCAGGAGTGCTGGGGTGTGCAGTCTCCCTTCCCCAGCGCAGCAGCAAACTCCCGGGCAGAAAGATCAGCGAGGGTCCCACGCTGCGGGACACCTGACGATTTTAAGGCGCTCCGAGGCCTGGACAAAACATTGTGGCCCCCTCCAGGCCAGGAATACTGAGGAGTGTAGTCTCCCTTCCCCAGTGCAGTACCAGCAGCAAACTCCCGGGCAGAAAGATCAGCGAGGGTCCCACGCTGTGGGACACCTGACGATTTTAAGGCACTCCGGGGCCTGGACAAAATGTTGCGGCCCCCTCCAGGCCAGGAAAGCTGGGGAGTGTAGTCTCCCTTCCCCAGCACAGCAGTAGCAAACTCCCGGGCAGAAAGAACAGCAAGGGTCCCACGCTGCGGAACACCCCTTACGATTTTAAAGCGCTCCAGGGCCTGGACAAAACGTTGTGGCCCCCTCCCGTGCCAGGAATGCTGGGGAGTGTAGTCTCCCATCACCAGCACAGCAGCAAACTCCCAGGCCAAAAGAACAGCGAGGGTCCCACGCTGCCGGACATCTGACAATTTTAGGCGCTCCGGGGCCTGCACAAAATGTTGCGGCCCCCTCTGGGCCAGGAATGCTGGAGAGTGTAGTCTCCCTTCCCCAGCGGAGCAGCAGCAGCAAACTCCCGGGCAGAAAGAACAGCAAGGGTCCCACGCTACGGAACAACTTTTACGATTTTCCAGCGCTCCGGGGCCTAGACAAAATGTTGCGTCACCCTCCGGGCCAGGAATGCTGGAGAGTGTAGTCTCCTTCCCCAGCATAGCAGCAGCAGCAAACTCCCAGATAGAAAGAACAGCGAGGGTCCCATACTGCGGGACACCTGATGATTTTAAGGCACTCCGGGGACTGGACAAAACATGGCAGCCCCCTCCCGGTCAGGAATGCTGGGGAGTGTAGCCTCCCTTCCCCAGCAGAGCTGCAGCAAACTCCCGGGCAGAAAAAAAAAAGCGAGGGTCCCACGCTACCGGACATCTGACAATTTTAAGGCGCTCCGGGGCCTGCACAAAATGTTGCGGCCTCCTCTGGGCCAGGAATGCTGGGGAGTTTAGTCTCCCTTCTCCAGAGCAGCAGCAGGAGCAAACTCTCGGGCAGAAAGAACAGCGAGGGTCCCACGCTGCGGAACACCTCTTACGATTTTAAGGCGCTCCGGGGCCTGGACAAAACGTTGCGGCCCCCTCTGGGCCAGGAATGCTGGGGAGTGTAGTCTCCCTTCCCCAGCGCAGCAGCAAACTCCCGGGCAGAAAGAACAGCGAGGGTTCCACGCTGCAGGACACATCTGACTATTTTAAGGCGCTCCAGGGCCTGGACAAAATGTTGTGGCCCCCTCCGTGCCAGGAATGCTGGGGAGTGTAGTCTCCCTTCCCCAGCGCAGCAGCAGCACCAGCAGCAAACACCAGCAGCAAACACCCGAGCAGAAAGAACAGCGAGGGTCCCACGCTGCGGAACACCTGACGATTTTAAGGCGCTCCGGGGCATGGACAAAACGCTGTGGCCCCCTCTGGGCCAGGAATGCTGGGGAGTGTAGTCTCCCTTCCCCAGTGCAGCAGCAGCACACTCCCGGGAAGAAAGAACAGCGAGGGTCCCACGCTGCGGGACACCTGATGATTTTAAGGTGCTCTGGGGCCCTGGACAAATCGTTGCAGCCCCCTTCGGGCCAGGAATGCTAGGGAGTGTAGTCTCCCTTCCCCCGCATAGCAGCAGCAAACTCCCGGGCAGAAAAAAAAAAGCGAGGGTCCCACGCTACCGGAAACCTCTGATGATTTTAAGGCACTCCGTGGCCTTGGCAAAACATTGCGGCCCTCTCCTGGCCAGGAATGCTGGGGAGTGTAGTCTCCCTTCCCCAGTGCAGTACCAGCAGCAAACACCCGAGGAGAAAGAACAGCGAGGGTCCCACGCCGCGGGACACCTCTGATGATTTTAAGGCGCTCCGGGGCCTGGACAAAACTTTGCGGCCCCCTCCAGGCCAGGAATGCTGGGGAGTGTAGTCTCCCTTCCCCAGCATAGCAGCAGCAGCATACTCCCGGGCAGAAAGAACAGCGAAGGTCCCATGCTGCGGGACACATCTGACGATTTTAAGGCGCTCCAGGGCCTGGACAAAACGTTGTGGCCCCTCCGTGCCAGGAATGCTGGGGAGTGTAGACTCCCTTCTCCAGCGCCACAGCAGCAAACTCCCGGGCAGAAAGAACAGCGAAGGGCCCACGCTGCGGAACACCGCTTACGATTTTAAGGCGCTCTGGGGCCTGGGCAAAACATTGTGGCCCCCTCCAGGCCAGGAATACTGAGGAGTGTAGTCTCCCTTCCCCAGTGCAGTACCAGCAGCAAACACCCGAGCAGAAAGAACAGAGAGGGTCCCACGCTGCGGAACACCTGACTATTTTAAGGCGCTCCGGGGCCAGAACAAAACGCTGTGGCTCCCTCTGGGCCAGGAATGCTGGGGAGTGTAGTCTCCCTTCCCCAGTGCAGCAGCAGCAAACTCCCGGGCAGAAAGAACAGCGAGGGTCCCACGCTGCAGGACACATCTGACGATTTTAAGGCGCTCCAGGGCCTGGACAAAACGTTGTGGCCCCCTCCGTGCCAGGAATGCTGGGGAGTGTAGTCTCCCTTCCCTAGCGCAGCAGCAAACTCCCAGGCAGAAAGAACAGCGAGGGTCCCACGCTGCGGGACGCCTGACCATTTTAAGGCACTCCGGGGCCTGGAAAAAACGTTGTGGCCCCCTCCGGGCCAGGAATGCCGGGGAGTGTAGTCTCCCTTCCCCAGCGCAGCAGTAGCAAACTCCCGGGCAGACAGAACAACAAAGGTCCCACGCTGCGGAACACCTCTTATAATTTTAAGACGCCCAGGGCGTGGACAAAATGTGCGGCCCCTCCGGGCCAGGAATGCTGGGGAGTGTAGTCTCCCTTCTCCAGCGCAGCAGCAAACCCCCGAGCAGAAAGAACAGCTAGGGTCCCACGCTTGAACACCGTTGACGATTTTAAGGCACTCTGGGGCCTGGACAAAACGTTGCGGCCCCCTCCGGGCCAGGAATACTGGGGAGTGTAGTCTCCCTTCCCCAGTGCAGCACCAGCAGCAAACTCCCGAGCAGAAAGAACAGCGAGGGTCCCACTATGCATAACACCTGATTAATTTAAGGTGCTCCGGGCCTGGACAAAACGTTGCGGCCCCTGCGGGCCAGGAATGCTGGGGAGTGTAGTCTTCCTTCCCCAGGGAAGTAGCAGCAGCAAACTCCCGGGCAGAAAGAACAGCGAGGGTCCCACACTGCGGAACACCTCTTACGATTTTAAGGCGCTCCAGGGCCTGGACAAAACGTTGCGGGCCCCCTCCGGGCCAGGAATGCTGGGGAGTGTAGTCGCCCTTCTCCAGCGCAGCAGCAGTACACTCCGGGGAAGAAAGAACCGCGAGGGTCTCACGCTGCGGGACACCTGACGATTTTAAGGCACTCCGGGGACTGGACAAAATGTTGCAGCCCTCTCCGGGCCAGGAATGCTGGGTAGTGTAGTCTCCCTTCTCCAGCGCAGCAGCAGCAAACTCCCGGGCAGAAAAAACAGCGAGGGTCCCACGCTGCAGGACACCTGACGATTTTAAGGCGCTCCTGGCCTGGACAAAATGCTGCGGCCCCTCTGGGCCAGGAATGCTGGGAGTGTAGTCTCCCTTCTCCAGCGCAGCAGCAGCACCAAACTCCCGGGCAGACAGAACAGCGAGGGTCCCACGCTGCGGAACACCTCTTATGATTTTAAAGCGCCCTGGGGCCTGGACAACACGTTGCGGCCCCCTCCGGGCCAGGAATGCTGGGGAGTGTAGTCTCCCTTCTCCAGCGCAGCAGCTGCACCAACCTCCCGGGAAGAAAGAACAGCGAGGGTCCCACGCTGCGGGACACCTGATGATTTTAAGGTGCTCCTGGGCCTGGACAAAACATTGCGGCCCCCTCCGGGCCAGGAATGCTGGGGAGTGTAGTCTCCCTTCCCCAGAGCAGCAGCAGCACACTCCCGGGCAGAAAGAACAGCGAGGGTCCCACGCTGCGGGACACCTGATGATTATAAGGTGCTCTGGGGCCCTGGACAAAACGTTGCAGCCCCCTTTGGGCCAGGAATGCTAGGGAGTGTAGTCTCCCTTCCCCCGCATAGCAGCAGCAAACTCCCGGGCAGAAAAAAAAAAGCGAGGGTCCCACGCTACCGGACATCTGACAATTGTAAGGCGCTCCGGGGCCTGCACAAAATGTTGCGGCCCCCTCTGGGCCAGGAATGCTGGGGAGTGTAGTCTCCCTTCTCCAGAGGAGCAGCAAACTCCCGGGCAGAAAGAACAGCGAGGGTCCTACGCTGCGGGACACCGGACGATTGTAAGGCGCTCCGGGGCATGGACAAAACGTTGTGGCTCCCTCCGGGCCAGGAATGCTGTGAAGTGTAGTCTCCCTTCCCCAGTGCAGCAGCAGCACGCTCCTGGGCAGAAAGAACAGCGAGGGTCCCACTCTGCGTGACACCTCTGATGATTTTAAGGCACTCCGTGGCCTTGGCAAAACATTGCGGCCCTCTCCGGGCCAGGAATGCTGGGGAGTGTAGTCTCCCTTCCCCAGCGCAGCAGCAAACTCCTGGGCAGAAAGAACAGCAAGGGTCCCACGCTGCAGGACACCTGACGATTTTAAGGCGCTCCGGGGCCTGCACAAAACGCTGTGGCCCCCTCTGGGCCAGGAATGCTGGGGAGTGTAGTCTCCCTTCCCCAGCGGAGCAGCAGCAAACTCCCGGGCAGAAAGAACAGCAAGGGTCCCACGCTACGGAACAACTTTTACGATTTTCCAGCGCTCCGGGGCCTAGACAAAATGTTGCGTCACCCTCCGGGCCAGGAATGCTGGGGAGTGTAGTCTCCCTTCCCCAGCATAGCAGCAGCAGCAAACTCCCAGACAGAAAGAACAGCAAGGGTCCCACACTGCGGGACACCTGATGATTTTAAGGCACTCCGGGATTGGACAAAACATGGCAGCCCCTCCCGGTCAGGAATGCTGGGGAGTGTAGTCTCCCTTCCCAGCAGAGCAGCAGCAAACTCCCGGGCAGAAAGAACAGCGAGGGTCCCACACTGCACAACACCTCTTACGATTTTAAGGCGCTCCGGGGCCTGGACAAAACGTTGCGGCCCCCTCCGGGCAAGGAATGCGAGGGAGTGTAGTATCCCTTCCCCAGCGCGAGCAGCAGCAGCAAACTCCCGGGCAGAAAGAACAGAGAGGGTCTCACGCTGCAGGACACCCGACGGTTTTAAGGCACTCCGGGGCCTGGACAAAATGTTGCGGCCCCTCCGGGCCAGGAATACTGGGGAGTGTAATCTCCCTTCCCCAGCATAGCAGCAGCACCAAACTCCCGGGCAGAAAGAACAGAGAGGGTCTCACGCTGCAGGACACCCGACGGTTTTAAGGCACTCCGGGGCCTGGACAAAATGTTGCGGCTCCCTCCGGGCCAGGAAAGCTGGGGAGTGTAGTCTCCTTCCCCAGCGCAGCAGCAAACTCCCGGGCAGAAAGAACAGCAAGGGTCCCACGCTGCGGAACACCTTTACGATTTTAAAGCGCTCCGGGGCCTGGACAAAACGTTGCGGCCCCTCCGGGCCAGGAATGCTGGGGAGTGTAGTCTCCCTTCCCCAGCGCAGCAGCAACAGCAGCAGCAGCAAACTCCCGGCAGAAAGAACAGCGAGGGTCCCACGCTGCGGGACAGCTCTTACGATTTTAAGGCGCTCCGGGGCCTGGACAAAACGTTGCGGCCCCCTCCGGGCCAGGAATGCTGGGGAGTGTAGTCTCCCTTCCCCAGCGCAGCAGCAACAGCAGCAGCAGCAGCATACTCCCGGGCAGAAAGAACAGCGAGGGTCCCACGCTGCGGGACACCTGACGATTTTAAAGTGCTCCGGGCCTGGACAAAACGTTGCGGCCCCCTCCGGGCCAGGAATGGTGGGGAGTGTAGTCTCCCTTCCCCAGCGCAGCAGCAAACTCCCGGGCAGAAAGAACAGCAAGGGTCCCACGCTGCGGAACACCTTTTACGATTTTAAAGTGCTCCGGGGCCTGGACAAAACGTTGTGGCCCTCTCCGGGCCAGGAATGCTGGGCAGTGTAGTCTCCCTTCTCCAGCGCAGCAGCAGCAAACTCCCGGGCAGAAAAAACAGCGAGGGTCCCACGCTACAGGACACCTGACGATTTTAAGGCACTCCGGGGACTGGACAAAATGTTGCAGCCCTCTCCGGGCCAGGAATGCTGGGGAGTGTAGTCTCCCTTCTCCAGCGCAGCAGCAGCAAACTCCCGGGCAGAAAAAACAGCGAGGGTCCCACGCTACAGGACACCTGACGATTTTAAGGCGCTCCGGGCCTGGACAAAACGCTGCGGCCCCCTCTGGGCCAGGAATGCTGGGGAGTGTAGTCTCCCTTCTCCAGCGCAGCAGCAGCACCAAACTCCTGGGCAGAAAGAACAGCGAGGGTCTCACGCTGCGGAACACCTGACGATTTTAAAGCGCCCTGGGGCCTGGACAACACGTTGCGGCCCCCTCGGGGCCAGGAATGCAGGGGAGTGTAGTCTCCCTTCTCCAGCGCAGCAGCTGCACCAACCTCCCGGGCAGAAAGAACAGCAAGGGTCTCACGCTGCGGAACACCCGACGATTTTAAAGGGCTCCGGGGCTTGGACAAAACATTGCGGCCCCCTCTGGGCCAGGAATGCTGGGGAGTGTAGTCTCCTTTCCCCAGCGCAGCAGCAGCAAACTCCCGAGCAGAAAGAACAGCGAGGGTCCCACGCTGCGGAACACCTGGCGATTTTAAGGTGCTCCGGGGCATGGACAAAACGTTGCGGCCACCTCTGGGCCAGGAATGCTGGGGAGTGTAGTCTCCTTCCCCAGCGCAGCAGCAGCACACTCCCGGGCAGAAAGAACAGCGAGGGTCCCACGCTGCGGGACACCTGATGATTTTAAGGTGCTCTGGGGCCCTGGACAAAACGTTGCAGCCCCCTTCGGGCCAGGAATGCTAGGGAGTGTAGTCTCCCTTCCCCGCATAGCAGCAGCAAACTCCCGGGCAGAAACAAAAAAGCGAGGGTCCCACGCTGCGGAACAACTTTTACGATTTTACAGCGCTCCGGGGCCTAGACAAAACGTTGCGGCCCCCTCCGGGCTGGGGAGTGTGGTCTCCATTCTCCAGCGCAGCAGCGAACTCCCGGGAAGAAAGAACAGCGAGGGTCCCAAGCTGCAGAACACCTGACAATTTTAAGGTGCTCCGGGGCCTGGACGAAATGTTACGGCCCCCTCCGGGCCAGGAATGCTGGGGAGTGTAGTCTCCCTTCCCCAGCGCAGCAGCAGCAAACTCCCAGGCAGAAAGAACAGTGAGGGTCCCACGCTACCGGACATCTCTGATAATTTTAAGGCACTCCGGGGCCTCGACAAAATGTTGCAGCCCCCTCCAGGCCAGGAATGCTGGGGAGTGTAGTCTCCCTTCACCAGTGCACCACCAGCAAACTCCCGGGCAGAAAGAACAGTGAGGGTCCCACACTACCGGACATCTCTGATAATTTTAAGGCGCTCCGGGGCCTCGACAAAATGTTGCAGCCCCATCCAGGCCACGAATGCTGGGGAGTGTAGTCTCCCTTCTCCAGCGCAGCAGCAGCAGTAGCAAACTCCCGGGCAGGAAGAACAGCGAGGGTCCCACGCTGCGGGACACCTGACGATTTTAAGGTGCTCCGGGGCCAGGACAAAACGTTCTGGCCCCCTCCGGGCCAGGAATGCTGGGGAGTGTAGTCTCCCTTCCCCAGTGCACCAGCAGCACACTCCCGGGCAGAAAGAACAGCGAGGGTCGCACGACGCGGAACACCTGACGATTTTAAGGCGCGCCGGGGCCTGGACAAAACGCTGCGGCCCCCTCTGGGCCAGGAATGCTGGGGAGTGTAGTCTCCCTTCCCCAGTGCAGCAGCAGCACACTCCCGGGCAGAAAGAACAGCGAGGGTCCCACGCTGCGGACCAACTTTTACGATTTTAAAGCGCTCCGGGGCCTGGACAAAACGTTGCGGCCCCCTCCGGGCAATGAATGCGAGGGAGTGTAGTCTCCCTTCTCCAGCACAGCAGCAAACTCCCGGGCAGAAAGAACAGCGAGGGTCCCACGCTGCGGGACACGTCTGACGATTTTAAAGCACTCCGTGGCCTTGGCAAAACATTGCGGCCCTCTCCGGGCCAGGAATGCTGGGGAGTGTAGTCTCCTTCCCCAGCGGAGCAGCAGCAGCAAACTCCGGGCAGAAAGAACAGCGAGGGTCCCACGCTCCGGGACACCTGACGATTTTAAAGCACTCCGGGGCCTGGACAAAATGTTGCGGCCCCTCCGGGCCAGGAATGCTGGGGAGCGTAGTCTCCCTTCTCCAGCGCAGCAGGAAACTCCCGGGCAGAAAGAACAGCGAGGGTCCCACGCTGCAGAACACCTGACGATTTTAAAGTGCTCCGGGCCTGGACAAAACGTTGCAACCCCCTCCAGGCCAGGAATGCAGTCTCCCTTCCCCAGCGCAGCAGCAGCATCAAACTCTCGGGCAGAAAGAACAGCGAGGGTCCCACGCTGCGGGGCACCTGACTATTTTAAGGCGCTCCAGCGCCTGCACAAAATGTTGCGGCCCCCTCTGGGCCAGGAATGCTGGGGAGTGTAGTCTCCCTTCTCCAGCGGAGCAGCAGCAGCAAACTCCCGGGCAGAAAGAACAGCGAGGGTCCCACGCTGCGGGACACCGGACGATTGTAAGGCGCTCCGGGGCATGGACAAAACGTTGCGGCCCCCTCCGGGCTAGGAATGCTGTGAAGTGTAGTCTCCCTTGCCCAGTGCAGCAGCAGCACACTCCAGGGCAGAAAGAACAGCGAGGGTCCCACGCTGCAGGACACCTGACGATTTTAAGGCACTCCGGGGCCTGGACAAAAAGTTGCGGCCCGCTCCGGGCCAGGAAAGCTGGGGAGTGTAGTCTCCCTTCCCCAGCGCAGCAGCAACAGCAGCAAACTCCCCAGCAGAAAGAACAGCGAGGGTCCCACGCTGCGGAACACCTCTTACGATTTTAAGGCGCTCTGGGGCCTGGACAAAACGTTGCGGCCCCCTCCGGGCAAGGAATGCGAGGGAGTGTAGTCTCCCTTCCCCAGCGCAGCAGCAAACTCTCGGGCAGAAAGAACAGCGAGGGTCTCACGCTGCGGGACACCCGACGATTTTAAGGCGCTCCAGGGCCTGGACAAAACGTGCGGCCCCCTCCGGGCAAGGAATGCGAGGGAGTGTAGTCTCCCTTCCCCCAGCGGAGCAGCAGCAGCAAACTCCCGGGCAGAAAGAACAGCGAGGGTTCCACGCTGCGGGACACCTAACGATTTTAAAGTGCTCCGGGCCTGGACAAAGCGTTGCAACCCCCTCCGGGCCAGGAATGCAGTCTCCCTTCCCCAGCGCAGCAGCAGCACACTCCCGGGCAGAAAGAACAGCGAGGGTCCCACGCTGCGGGACACCTCTGATGATTTTAAGGTGCTCCGGGGCCTGGACAAAACTTTGCGGCCCCCTCCAGGCCAGGAATGCTGGGGAGTGTAGTCTCCCTTTCCCAGCGCAGCAGCAGCATACTCCCGGGCAGAAAGAACAGCGAGGGTCCCATGCTGCGGGACACCTGACGATTTTAAGGCGCTTCGGGGCCTGGACAAAACGTAGCGACCCCCTCTGGGCCAGGAATGCTGGGGAGTGTAGTCTCCCTTCTCCAGCACAGCAGCAAACTCCCGGGCAGAAAGAACAGCGAGGGTCCCACGCTGCGGGACGCCTGACCATTTAAAGGCACTCCGGGGCCTGGAAAAAACGTTGTGGCCCCCTCTGGGCCAGGAATGCTGGGGAGTGTAGTCTCCGTTCCCCAGCGCAACAGTAGCAAACTCCCGGGCAGACAGAACAGCAAGGGTCCCACGCTGCGGAACACCTCTTACAATTTTAAGACGCCCAGGGCCTGGACAAAATGTGCGGCCCCTCCGGGCCAGGAATGCTGGGGAGTGTAGTCTCCCTTCTCCAGCGCAGCAGCAAACCCCCGAGCAGAAAGAACAGCTAGGGTCCCACGCTGCTGGACACCTGATGATTTTAAGGCGCTCAGGGCCTGGACAAAACGTGCGGCCCCCTCCGGGCCAGGCATGCTGGGGAGTGTAGTCTCCCTTCCCCAGTGCAGCACCAGCAGCAAACTCCCGAGCAGAAAGAACAGCGAGGGTCCCACTATGCAGAACACCGGATTAATTTAAGGTGCTCCGGGACCTGGACAAAACGTTGCGGCCCCCTGCGGGCCAGGAATGCTGGGGAGTGTAGTCGCCCTTCTCCAGCGCAGCAGCAGCAAACTCCCGGGCAGAAAAAACAGCGAGGGTTCCACGCTGCAGGACACCTGACGATTTTAAGGCGCTCCGGGCCTGGACAAAATGCTGCGGCCCCCTCCGGGCCAGGAATGCCGGGGAGTGTAGTCTCCCTTCTCCAGCACAGCAGCAGCTCACTCCCGGGAAGAAAGAACAGCAAGGGTCCCACGCTGCGGGACACCTGACGATTTTAAGGTGCTCCTGGGCCTGGACAAAACATTGCGGCCCCCTCCGGGCCAGGAATGCTGGGGTGTGCAGTCTCCCTTACCCAGCGCAGCAGCAAACTCCCGGGCAGAAAGATCAGCGAGGGTCCCACGCTGCGGGACACCTGACGATTTTAAGGCGCTCTGGGGCCTGGGCAAAATGTTGCGGCCCCTTCCGGGCCAGGAGTGCTGGGGTGTGCAGTCTCCCTTCCCCAGCGCAGCAGCAAACTCCCGGGCAGAAATATCAGCGAGGGTCCCACGCTGCGGGACACCTGACGATTTTAAGGCGCTCCGAGGCCTGGACAAAACATTGTGGCCCCCTCCAGGCCAGGAATACTGAGGAGTGTAGTCTCCCTTCCCCAGTGCAGTATCAGCAGCAAACTCCCGAGCAGAAAGAACAGAGAGGGTCCCACGCTGCGGAACACCCCTTACGATTTTAAAGCGCTCCAGGGCCTGGACAAAACGTTGTGGCCCCCTCCGTGCCAGGAATGCTGGGGAGTGTAGTCTCCCTTCTCCAGCACAGCAGCAAACTCCCAGGCCAAAAGAACAGCGAGGGTCCCACGCTACGGAACAACTTTTACGATTTTCCAGCGCTCCGGGGCCTAGACAAAATGTTACGTCACCCTCCGGGCCAGGAATGCTGGAGAGTGTAGTCTCCCTTCCCCAGCATAGCAGCAGCAGCAAACTCCCAGACAAAAAGAACAGCGAGGGTCCCACACTGCAGGACACCTGATGATTTTAAGGCACTCCGGGGACTGGACAAAACATGGCAGCCCCCTCCCGGTCAGGAATGCTGGGGAGTGTAGTCTCCCTTCCCCAGCAGAGCAGCAGCAAACTCCCGGGCAGAAAGAACAGAGAGGGTCCCACACTGCGGGACACCTGATGATTTTAAGGCACTCCGGGGCCTGGACAAAACGTGCGGCGCCCTCCGGGCCAGGAATGCTGGGGAGTTTAGTCTCCCTTCTCCAGCGCAGCAGCAGGAGCAAACTCTCAGGCAGAAAGAACAGCGAGGGTCCCACGCTGCGGGACACATCTGATGATTTTAAGGCGCTCCAGGGCCTGGACAAAACGTGCGGCCCCCTCCGGGCAAGGAATGCGAGGGAGTGTAGTCTCCCTTCCCCAGCATAGCAGCAGCAGCATACTCCCGGGCAGAAAGAACAGCGAGGGTCCCATGCTGCGGGACACATCTGATGATTTTAAGGCGCTCCAGGGCCTGGACAAAACGTTGTGGCCCCCTCCGTGCCAGGAATGCTGGGGAGTGTAGTCTCCCTTCCCTAGCGCAGCAGCAAACTCCCAGGCAGAAAGAACAGCGAGGGTCCCACGCTGCGGGACGCCTGACCATTTTAAGGCACTCCGGGGCCTGGAAAAAACGTTGTGGCCCCCTCCGGGCCAGGAATGCCGGGGAGTGTAGTCTCCCTTCCCCAGCGCAGCAGTAGCAAACTCCCGGGCAGACAGAACAGCAAGGGTCCCACGCTTGAACACCGTTGACGATTTTAAGGCACTCCGGGGCCTGGACAAAACGTTGCGGCCCCCTCCGGGCCAGGAATACTGGGGAGTGTAGTCTCCCTTCTCCAGCGCAGCAGCAGCAGCAAACCCCCGAGCAGAAAGAACAGCTAGGGTCCCACGCTGCTGGACACCTGATGATTTTAAGGTGCTCAGGGCCTGGACAAAATGTGCGGCCCCTCCGGGCCAGGAATGCTGGGGAGTGTAGTCTCCCTTCTCCAGCGCAGCAGCAAACCCCCGAGCAGAAAGAACAGCTAGGGTCCCACGCTTGAACACCGTTGACGATTTTAAGGCACTCCGGGGCCTGGACAAAACGTTGCGGCCCCCTCCGGGCCAGGAATACTGGGGAGTGTAGTCTCCCTTCTCCAGCGCAGCAGCAAACCCCCGAGCAGAAAGAACAGCTAGGGTCCCACGCTGCGGAACACCTCTTATGATTTTAAAGCGCCCTGGGGCCTGGACAACACGTTGCGGCCCCCTCCGGGCCAGGAATGCTGGGGAGTGTAGTCTCCCTTCCCCAGCGCAGCAGCAGCACACTCACGGGCAGAAAGAACAGCGAGGGTCCCACGCTGCGGGACACCTTATGATTTTAAGGTGCTCTGGGGCCCTGGACAAAACGCTGCAGCCCCCTTTGGGCCAGGAATGCTAGGGAGTGTAGTCTCCCTTCCCCCGCATAGCAGCAGCAAACTCCCGGGCAGAAAAAAAAAGCGAGGGTCCCACGCTACCGGACATCTGACAATTGTAAGGGGCTCCGGGGCCTGCACAAAATGTTGCGGCCCCCTCTGGGCCAGGAATGCTGGGGAGTGTAGTCTCCCTTCTCCAGCGGAGCAGCAAACTCCTGGGCAGAAAGAACAGCGAGGGTCCCACGCTGCAGGACACCTGACGATTTTAAGGCGCTCCGGGGCCTGCACAAAACGCTGTGGCCCCCTCTGGGCCAGGAATGCTGGGGAGTGTAGTCTCCCTTCCCCAGCGGAGCAGCAGCAGCAAACTCCAGGGCAGAAAGAACAGCAAGGGTCCCACGCTACGGAACAACTTTTACGATTTTCCAGCGGTCCGGGGCCTAGACAAAATGTTGCGTCACCCTCCGGGCCAGGAATGCTGGGGAGTGTAGTCTCCCTTCCCCAGCATAGCAGCAGCAGCAAACTCCCAGACAGAAAGAACAGCGAGGGTCCCACACTGCGGGACACCTGATGATTTTAAGGCACTCCGGGGACTGGACAAAACATGGCAGCCCCCTCCCGGTCAGGAATGCTGGGGAGAGTAGTCTCCCTTCCCCAGCAGAGCAGCAGCAAACTCCCGGGCAGAAAGAACAGCGAGGGTCCCACGCTTGAACACCTTTGACTATTTTAAGGCGCTCTGGGGCCTGGACAAAACGTTGTGGCCCCTTCCTGGCCAGGAATGCTGGGGAGTGTAGTCTCCCTTCTCCAGCGCAGCAGCAAACTCCAGGACAGAAAGAACAGCGAGGGTCCCACACTGCGGAACACCTCTTACGATTTTAAGGCGCTCCGGGGCCTGGACAAAACGTTGCGGCCCCCTCCGGGCAATGAATGCGAGGGAGTGTAGTATCCCTTCCCCCAACGGAGCAGCAGCAGCAAACTCCCGGGCAGAAAGAACAGCAAGGGTCCCACGCTGAGGGACACCTGACTATTTTAAGGCACTCAGGGGCCTGGACAAAACGTTGCGGCCCCCTCCGGGCCAGGAATACTGGGGAGTGTAATCTCCCTTCCCCAGCATAGCAGCAGCACCAAATTCCCAGGCAGAAAGAACAGAGAGGGTCTCACGCTGCAGGACACCCGACGGTTTTAAGGCACTCCGGGCCCTGGACAAAACGTTGCGGCCCCCTCTGGGCCAGGAATGCTGGGGAGTGTAGTCTCCCTCCCCCCGCATAGCAGCAGCACCAAACTCCCGGGCAGAAAGAACAGCGAGGGTCCCACGCTGCGGAACACCCGACGATTTTAAAGGGCTCCGGGGCTTGGACAAAACATTGCGGCCCCCTCTGGGCCAGGAATGCTGGGGAGTGTAGTCTCCTTTCCCCAGCGCAGCAGCAGCAAACTTCCGAGCAGAAAGAACAGCGAGGGTCCCACGCTGCGGAACACCTGGCGATTTTAAGGTGCTCCGGGACATGGACAAAACGTTGCGGCCCCCTCTGGGCCAGGAATGCTGGGGAGTGTAGTCTCCCTTCCCCAGCGCAGCAGCAGCACACTCCCGGGCAGAAAGAACAGCGAGGGTCCCACGCTGCGGGACACCTGATGATTTTAAGGTGCTCTGGGGCCCTGGACAAAACGTTGCAGCCCCCTTCGGGCCAGGAATGCTAGGGAGTGTAGTCTCCCTTCCCCCGCATAGCAGCAGCAGCAAACTCCCAGGCAGAAAGAACAGCGAGGGTCCCACGCTACCGGACATCTGACAATTTTAAGGCGCTCCGGGGCATGGACAAAACGTTGCGGCCCCCTCCGGGCTGGGGAGTGTGGTCTCCATTCTCCAGCGCAGCAGCAAACTCCCGAGCAGAAAGAACAGCGAGGGACCCACGCTGCGGGACATCTCTGATAATTTTAAGGCGCTCCGGGGCCTCGACAAAATGTTGCACCCCCTCCAGGCCAGGAATGCTGGGGAGTGTAGTCTCCCTTCACCAGTGCACCACCAGCAAACTCCCGGGCAGAAAGAACAGTGAGGGTCCCACACTACCGGACATCTGATAATTTTAAGGCGCTCCGGGGCCTCGACAAAATGTTGCAGCCCCCTCCAGGCCACGAATGCTGGGGAGTGTAGTCTCCCTTCTCCAGCGCAGCAGCAGCAGTAGCAAACTCCCGGGCAGGAAGAACAGCGAGGGTCCCACTCTGCCGGACATCTGACAATTTTAAGGCACTCCGGGGCCTGGACAAAACGTTGCGGCCCCCTCCGGGCAATGAATGCGAGGGAGTGTAGTATCCCTTCCACCAGCGGAGCAGCAGCAGCAAACTCCCGGGCAGAAAGAACAGAGAGGGTCTCACGCTGCAGGACACCTGACGGTTTTAAGGTGCTCCGGGGCCTGGACAAAATGTTGCGGCCCCCTCCAGGCCAGGAATGCTGGGGAGTGTAGTCTCCCTTCCCCAGCACAGCACCAGCAGCAAACTCCTGGGCAGAAAGAACAGAGAGGGTCCCACTCTGCCGGACATCTGACAATTTTAAGGCGCTCCGGGGCCTGCACAAAATGTTGCGGCCCCCTCCGGGCCAGGAATGCTGGGGAGTATAGTTTCCCTTCCCCAGTGCACCAGCAGCACACTCCCGGGCAGAAAGAACAGCGAGGGTCGCACGACGCGGAACACCTGACTATTTTAAGGCGCGCCGGGGCCTGGACAAACGCTGCGGCCCCCTCTGGGCCAGGAATGCTGGGGAGTGTAGTCTCCCTTCCCCAGCGCAGCAGCAGGAGCAAACTCCTGGGCAGAAATAACAGCGAGGGTCCCACGCTGCGGGACACCTCTGACAATTTTAAGGCACTCCGGGGCCTGGACAAAACGTTGCGGCCCCCTCCGGGCAATGAATGCGAGGGAGTGTAGTATCCCTTCCACCAGCGGAGCAGCAGCAGCAAACTCCTGGGCAGAAAGAACAGAGAGGGTCTCACGCTGCAGGACACCTGACTGTTTTAAGGCACTCCGGGGCCTGGACAAAATGTTGCGGCCCCCTCCGGGCCAGGAAAGCTGGGGAGTGTAGTCTCCCTTCCCCAGAATAGCAGCAGCACCAAACTCCCGGGCAGAAAAAACAGCGAGGGTCCCACGCTGCGGACCAACTTTTACGATTTTAAAGCGCTCCGGGGCCTGGACAAAATGTTGCGGCCCCCTCCAGGCCAGGAATGCTGGGGAGTGTAGTCTCCCTTCCCCAGTGCAGCAGCAGCATCAAACTCCCGGGTAGAAAGAACAGCGAGGGTCCCATGCTGCGGGACACCTCTGGCGATTTTAAGGCGCTCCGGGGCCTGGACAAAATGTTGCGGCCCCCTCCGGGCCAGGAATGCTGGGGAGTGTAGTCTCCCTTCTCCAGCACAGCAGCAAACTCCCGGGCAGAAAGAACATCGAGGGTCCCACGCTGCGGGACACCTGACGATTTTAAAGCACTCCGTGGCCTTGGCAAAACATTGCGGCCCTCTCCGGGCCAGGAATGCTGGGGAGTGTAGTCTCCCTTCCCCAGCGGAGCAGCAGCAGCAAACTCCCGGGTAGAAAGAACAGCGAGGGTCCCACGCTCCGGGACACCTGACGATTTTAAAGCACTCCGGGGCCTGGACAAAATGTTGCGGCCCCCTCCGGGCCAGGAATGCTGGGGAGTGTAGTCTCCCTTCCCAGCGCAGCAGCAACAGCAGCAGCAAACTCCCCAGCAGAAAGAACAGCGAGGGTCCCACGCTGCGGGACAGCTCTTACGATTTTAAGGCGCTCCGGGGCCTGGGCAAAACGTTGCAGCCCCATCAGGGCCAGGAATGCTGGGCAGTGTAGTCTCCCTTCTCCAGCGCAGCAGGAAACTCCCGGGCAGAAAGAACAGTGAGGGTCCCACGCTGCAGAACACCTGACGATTTTAAAGTGCTCCGGGCCTGGACAAAACGTTGCAACCCCCTCCGGGCCAGGAATGCAGTCTCCCTTCCCCAGCGCAGCAGCAGCATCAAACTCCCGGGCAGAAAGAAGAGCGAGGGTCTCATGCTGCGGAACACCTGACGATTTTAAAGTGCTCCGGGGCCTGGACAAAACGTTGCGGCCCCCTCCGGGCCAGGAATGGTGGGGAGTGTAGTCTCCCTTCCCCAGCGAAGCAGCAGGAGCAAACTCTCGGGCAGAAAGAACAGCGAGGGTCCCACGCTGCAGGGCACCCGACTATTTTAAGGCGCTCCAGGGCCTGGACAAAACGTGCGGCCCCCTCCGGGTAAGGAATGCGAGGGAGTGTAGTCTCCCTTCCCCAGTGCAGCAGCAGCACTCTCACGGGCAGAAAGAACAGCGAGGGTCCCACGCTGCGGGACACCTCTGATGATTTTAAGGTGCTCCGGGGCCTGGACAAACGCTGTGGCCCCCTCTGGGCCAGGAATGCTGGGGAGTGTAGTCTCCCTTCCCCAGTGCAGCAGCAGCATACTCCCGGGCAGAAAGAACAGCGAGGGTCCCACGCTGCGGGACACCTCTGACAATTTAAGGCCCTCCGGGGCATTGACAAAACATTGCGGCCCCCTCCTGGCCAGGAATGCTGGGGAGTGTAGTCTCCCTTCCCTAGCGCAGCAGCAAACTCCCAGGCAGAAAGAACAGCGAGGGTCCCACGCTGCAGGACACCTGACTATTTTAAGGCGCTCCGGGCCTGGACAAACGCTGCGGCCCCCTCTGGGCCAGGAATGCTGGGGAGTGTAGTCTCCCTTCTCCAGCGCAGCAGCAGCACCAAACTCCCGGGCAGACAGAACAGCGAGGGTCCCACGCTGCGGAACACCTTATGATTTTAAAGCGCCCTGGGGCCTGGACAACACGTTGCGGCCCCCTCCGGGCCAGGAATGCTGGGAGGTGTAGTCTCCCTTCTCCAGCGCAGCAGCTGCACCAACCTCCCGGGCAGAAAGAACAGCGAGGGTCTCACGCTGCAGAACACCTGACGATTTTAAAGCGCTCCGGGCCCTGGACAAAACGTTGCGGCCCCCTTCGGGCCAGGAATGCTAGGGAGTGTAGTCTCCCTTCCCCCGCATAGCAGCAGCACACTCCCGGGCAGAAAGAACAGAGAGGGTCCCACGCTGCGGGACACCGGACGATTGTAAGGCGCTCCAGGGCATGGACAAAACGTTGTGGCCCCCTCCGTGCCAGGAATGCTGGGGAGTGTAGACTCCCTTCTCCAGCACAGCAGCAAACTCCCGGGCAGAAAGAACAGCGAGGGTCCCACGCTGCGGGACACATCTGACGATTTTAAGGCACTCCGTGGCCTTGGCAAAACATTGCGGCCCTCTCCGGGCCAGGAATGCTGGGGAGTGTAGTCTCCCTTCCCCAGCGCAGCAGCAAACTCCTTGGCAGAAAGAACAGCGAGGGTCCCACGCTGCGGGACACCTGACGATTTTAAAGCACTCCGTGGCCTTGGCAAAACATTGCGGCCCTCTCCGGGCCAGGAATGCTGGGGAGTGTAGTCTCCCTTCCCCCAGCGGAGCAGCAGCAGCAAACTCCCGGGCAGAAAGAACAGCGAGGGTCCCACGCTCCGGGACACCTGACGATTTTAAAGCACTCCGGGGCCTGGACAAAATGTTGCGGCCCCCTCCGGGCCAGGAATGCTGGGGAGTGTAGTCTCCCTTCCCCAGCGCAGCAGCAACAGCAGCAGCAAACTCCCCAGCAGAAAGAACAGCGAGGGTCCCACGCTGCGGGACAGCTCTTACGATTTTAAGGCGCTCCGGGGCCTGGGCAAAACGTTGCAGCCCCATCAGGGCCAGGAATGCTGGGCAGTGTAGTCTCCCTTCTCCAGCACAGCAGGAAACTCCCGGACAGAAAGAACAGTGAGGGTCCCACGCTGCAGAACACCTGACGATTTTAAAGTGCTCCGGGCCTGGACAAAACGTTGCAACCCCCTCCGGGCCAGGAATGCAGTCTCCCTTCCCCAGCGCAGCAGCAGCATCAAACTCCCGGGCAGAAAGAAGAGCGAGGGTCTCATGCTGCGGAACACCTGACGATTTTAAAGTGCTCCGGGGCCTGGACAAAACGTTGCGGCCCCCTCCGGGCCAGGAATGGTGGGGAGTGTAGTCTCCCTTCCCCCAGCGGAGCAGCAGCAGCAAACTCCCGGGCAGACAGAACAGCGAGGGTCCCACGCTGCCGAACACCTCTTATGATTTTAAAGCGCCCTGGGGCCTGGACAAAACGTTGCGGCCCCCTACGGGCCAGGAATGCTGGGGAGTGTAGTCTCCCTGCCCCAGTGCAGCAGCAGCACCAGCAGCAAACACCCGAGCAGAAAGAACAGCGAGGGTCCCACGCTGCGGGACACCTCTGATGATTTTAAGGTGCTCCGGGGCCTGGACAAAACGCTGTGGCCCCCTCTGGGCCAGGAATGCTGGGGAGTGTAGTCTCCCTTCCCCAGTGCAGCAGCAGCATACTCCCGGGCAGAAAGAACAGCGAGGGTCCCACGCTGCGGGACACCTCTGATGATTTTAAGGTGCTCCGGGGCCTGGACAAAACATTGCGGCCCCCTCCTGGCCAGGAATGCTGGGGAGTGTAGTCTCCCTTCCCTAGCGCAGCAGCAAACTCCCAGGCAGAAAGAACAGCGAGGGTCCCACGCTGCAGGACACCTGACGATTTTAAGGCGCTCCGGGCCTGGACAAAACGCTGCGGCCCCCTCTGGGCCAGGAATGCTGGGGAGTGTAGTCTCCCTTCTCCAGCGCAGCAGCAGCACCAAACTCCCGGGCAGACAGAACAGCGAGGGTCCCACGCTGCGGAACACCTTATGATTTTAAAGCGCCCTGGGGCCTGGACAACACGTTGCGGCCCCCTCCGGGCCAGGAATGCTGGGAGGTGTAGTCTCCCTTCTCCAGCGCAGCAGCTGCACCAACCTCCCGGGCAGAAAGAACAGCGAGGGTCTCACGCTGCAGAACACCTGACGATTTTAAAGCGCTCCGGGCCCTGGACAAAGCGTTGCGGCCCCCTTCGGGCCAGGAATGCTAGGGAGTGTAGTCTCCCTTCCCCCGCATAGCAGCAGCACACTCCCGGGCAGAAAGAACAGCGAGGGTCCCACGCTGCGGGACACCGGACGATTGTAAGGCGCTCCAGGGCATGGACAAAACGTTGTGGCCCCCTCCGTGCCAGGAATGCTGGGGAGTGTAGACTCCCTTCTCCAGCACAGCAGCAAACTCCCGGGCAGAAAGAACAGCGAGGGTCCCACGCTGCGGGACACATCTGACGATTTTAAGGCACTCCGTGGCCTTGGCAAAACATTGCGGCCCTCTCCGGGCCAGGAATGCTGGGGAGTGTAGTCTCCCTTCCCCAGCGCAGCAGCAAACTCCTGGGCAGAAAGAACAGCAAGGGTCCCACACTGCAGGACACCTGACGATTTTAAGGCACTCCGGGGCCTGGACAAAAAGTTGCGGCCCGCTCCGGGCCAGGAAAGCTGGGGAGTGTAGTCTCCCTTCCCTAGCGCAGCAGCAACAGCAGCAGCAAACTCCCCAGCAGAAAGAACAGCGAGGGTCCCACACTGCAGGACACCTGACGATTTTAAGGCGCTCTGGGGCCTGGACAAAACGTGCGGCCCCCTCCGGGCAAGGAATGCGAGGGAGTGTAGTCTCCCTTCCCCCAGCGGAGCAGCAGCAGCAAACTCCCGGGCAGAAAGAACAGCGAGGGTCCCACGCTGCGGGACACATCTGACGATTTTAAGGCGCTCCAGGGCCTGGACAAAACGTTGTGGCCCCTCCGTGCCAGGAATGCTGGGGAGTGTAGTCTCCCTTCCCTAGCGCAGCAGCAAACTCCCAGGCAGAAAGAACAGCGAGGGTCCCACGCTGCGGAACACCTCTTATAATTTTAAGACGCCCAGGGCGTGGACAAAATGTGCGGCCCCTCTGGGCCAGGAATGCTGGGGAGTGTAGTCTCCATTCTCCAGCACAGCAGCAAACTACCGGGCAGAAAGAACAGCGAGGGTCCCACGCTGCGGGACACCTGACGATTTTAAGGCACTCCGGGGACTGGACAAAATGTTGCAGCCCTCTCCGGGCCAGGAATGCTGGGTAGTGTAGTCGGCCTTCTCCAGCGCAGCAGCAGTACACTCCGGGGAAGAAAGAACAGCGAGGGTCTCACGCTGCGGGACACCTGACGATTTTAAGGCACTCCGGGGACTGGACAAAATGTTGCAGCCCTCTCCGGGCCAGGAATGCTGGGTAGTGTAGTCTCCCTTCTCCAGCGCAGCAGCAGCAAACTCCCGGGCAGAAAAAACAGCGAGGGTCCCACGCTACAGGACACCTGACGATTTTAAGGCGCTCCGGGCCTGGACAAAACGCTGCGGCCCCCTCTGGGCCAGGAATGCTGGGGAGTGTAGTCTCCCTTCTCCAGCGCAGCAGCAGCACCAAACTCCTGGGCAGACAGAACAGCGAGGGTCCCACGCTGCGGAACACCTGACGATTTTAAAGCGCCCTGGGGCCTGGACAACACGTTGCTGCCCCCTCCGGGCCAGGAATGCAGGGGAGTGTAGTCTCCCTTCTCCAGCGCAGCAGCTGCACCAACCTCCCGGGCAGAAAGAACAGCGAGGGTCTCACGCTGCGGACCACCTGACGATTTTAAACGGTCCGGGCCCTGGACAAAGCGTTGCGGCCCCCTCTGGGCCAGGAATGCTGGGGAGTGTAGTCTCCCTTCCCCCGCATAGCAGCAGCACCAAACTCCCGGGCAGAAAGTACAGCGAGGGTCCCACGCTGCGGAACACCCGACGATTTTAAAGGGCTCCGGGGCTTGGACAAAACATTGCGGCCCCCTCTGGGCCAGGAATGCTGGGGAGTGTAGTCTCCTTTCCCCAGCGCAGCAGCAGCAAACTCCCGAGCAGAAAGAACAGCGAGGGTCCCACGCTGCGGGACACCTGATGATTTTAAGGTGCTCTGGGGCCCTGGACAAATCGTTGCAGCCCCCTCCGTGCCAGGAATGCTGGGGAGTGTAGTCTCCTTTCCCCAGCGCAGCAGCAGCAAACTCCCGAGCAGAAAGAACAGCGAGGGTCCCACGCTGCGGGACACCTGATGATTTTAAGGTGCTCTGGACAAATCGTTGCAGCCCCCTCCGTGCCAGGAATGCGAGGGAGTGTAGTCTCCCTTCTCCAGCGCAGCAGCAGGAGCAAACTCCTGGGCAGAAAGAACAGCGAGGGTCCCACGCTGCGGGACACCTCTGATGATTTTAAGGCACTCCGTGGCCTTGGCAAAACATTGCGGCCCTCTCCTGGCCAGGAATGCTGGGGAGTGTAGTCTCCCTTCCCCAGCGCAGTAGCAAACTCCTGGGCAGAAAGAACAGCAAGGGTCCCACGCTGCAGGACACCTGACGATTTTAAGGCACTCCGGGGCCTGGACAAAAAGTTGCGGCCCCCTCCGGGCCAGGAAAGCTGGGGAGTGTAGTCTCCCTTCTCCAGCGCCACAGCAGCAAACTCCCGGGCAGAAAGAACAGCGAAGGGCCCACGCTGCGGAACACCTCTTACGATTTTAAGGCGCTCTGGGGCCTGGGCAAAATGTTGCGGCCTCTTCCGGGCCAGGAGTGCTGGGGTGTGCAGTCTCCCTTCCCCAGCGCAGCAGCAAACTCCCGGGCAGAAAGATCAGCGAGGGTCCCACGCTGCGGGACACCTGACGATTTTAAGGCGCTCCGGGGCCTGGACAAAACGCTGTGGCCCCCTCTGGGCCAGGAATGCTGGGGAGTGTAGTCTCCCTTCCCCAGTGCAGCAGCAGCACACTCCCGGGCAGAAAGAACAGCGAGGGTCCCACGCTGCGGGACACCTCTGATGATTTTAAGGTGCTCCGGGGCCTGGACAAAACTTTGCGGCCCCCTCCAGGGCAGGAATGCTGGGGAGTGTAGTCTCCCTTCCCCAGCATAGCAGCAGCAGCATACTCCCGGGCAGAAAGAACAGCGAGGGTCCCATGCTGCGGGACACATCTGACGATTTTAAGGCGCTCCAGGGCCTGGACAAAACGTTGTGGCCCCCTCCGTGCCAGGAATGCTGGGGAGTGTAGACTCCTTCTCCAGCACAGCAGCAAACTCCCGGGCAGAAAGAACAGCGAGGGTCCCACGCTGCGGGACACATCTGACGATTTTAAGGCGCTCCAGGGCCTGGACAAAACGTTGTGGCCCCCTCCGTGCCAGGAATGCTGGGGAGTGTAGACTCCCTTCTCCAGCACAGCAGCAAACTCCCGGGCAGAAAGAACAGCGAGGGTCCCACGCTGCGGGACACATCTGACGATTTTAAGGCGCTCCAGGGCCTGGACAAAACGTTGTGGCCCCCTCCGTGCCAGGAATGCTGGGGAGTGTAGTCTCCCTTCCCTAGCGCAGCAGCAAACTCCCAGGCAGAAAGAACAGCGAGGGTCCCACGCTGCGGAACACCTCTTACGATTTTAAGGCGCTCTGGGGCCTGGGCAAAATGTGCGGCCCCTCCGGGCCAGGAATGCTGGGGAGTGTAGTCTCCCTTCTCCAGCGCAGCAGCAGCAGCAAACCCCCGAGCAGAAAGAACAGCTAGGGTCCCACGCTGCTGGACACCTGATGATTTTAAGGTGCTCAGGGCCTGGACAAAACATGCGGCCCCCTCCGGGCCAGGCATGCTGGGGAGTGTAGTCTCCCTTCCCCAGTGCAGCACCAGCAGCAAACTCCCGAGCAGAAAGAACAGCGAGGGTCCCACTATGCATAACACCTGATTAATTTAAGGTGCTCCGGGGCCTGGACAAAACTTTGCGGCCCCCTGCTGGCCAGGAATGCTGGGGAGTGTAGTCTTCCTTCCCCAGGGAAGTAGCAGCAGCAAACTCCCGGGCAGAAAGAACAGCGAGGGTCCCACGCTGTGGGACACATGTGACTATTTTAAGGCGCTCCGGGGCCTGGACAAAACGTTGCGGGCCCCCTCCGGGCCAGGAATGCTGGGGAGTGTAGTCGCCCTTCTCCAGCGCAGCAGCAGTACACTCCGGGGAAGAAAGAACAGCGAGGGTCTCACGCTGCGGGACACCTGACGATTTTAAGGCACTCCGGGGACTGGACAAAATGTTGCAGCCCTCTCCGGGCCAGGAATGCTGGGTAGTGTAGTCTCCCTTCTCCAGCGTAGCAGCAGCAAACTCCCGGGCAGAAAAAACAGCGAGGGTCCCACGCTGCAGGACACCTGACGATTTTAAGGCGCTCCGGGCCTGGACAAAATGCTGCGGCCCCCTCTGGGCCAGGAATGCTGGGGAGTGTAGTCTCCCTTCTCCAGCGCAGCAGCAGCACCAAACTCCCGGGCAGACAGAACAGCGAGGGTCCCACGCTGCGGAACACCTCTTATGATTTTAAAGCGCCCTGGGGCCTGGACAACACGTTGCGGCCCCCTCCGGTCCAGGAATGCTGGGGAGTGTAGTCTCCCTACTCCAGCGCAGCAGCTGCACCAACCTCCCGGGAAGAAAGAACAGCGAGGGTCCCACGCCGCGGGACACCTGACAATTTTAAGGCACTCCGGGGCCTGGACAAAACGTTGCGGCCCCCTCCAGGCCAGGAATGCTGGGGAGTGTAGTCTCCCTTCCCCAGTGCAGCAGCAGCATCAAACTCCCGGGTAGAAAGAACAGCGAGGGTCCCATGCTGCGGGACACCTCTGGCGATTTTAAGGCGCTCCGGGGCCTGGACAAAACGCTGTGGCCCCCTCCGGGCCAGGAATGCTGGGGAGTGTAGTCTCCCTTCCCCAGCGCAGCAGCAGGAGCAAACTCCTGGGCAGAAAGAACAGCGAGGGTCCCACGGTGCGGGACACCTGACAATTTAAGGCCCTCCGGGGCCTGGACAAAACGTTGCGGCCCCCTCCGGGCCAGGAATGGTGGGGAGTGTAGTCTCCCTTCTCCAGCACAGCAGCAGGAGCAAACTCTCGGGCAGAAAGAACAGCGAGGGTCCCACGCTGCGGGGCACCTGACTATTTTAAGGCGCTCCAGGGCCTGGACAAAACGTGCGGCCCCCTCCGGGTAAGGAATGCGAGGGAGTGTAGTCTCCCTTCCCCCAGCGGAGCAGCAGCAGCAAACTCCTGGGCAGAAAGAACAGCGAGGGTTCCACGCTGCGGGACACATCTGACGATTTTAAGGCGCTCCAGGGCCTGGACAAAACGTTGTGGCCCCCTCCGTGCCAGGAATGCTGGGGAGTGTAGTCTCCCTTCCCCAGCGCAGCACCAGCACCAAACACCAGCAGCAAACACCCGAGCAGAAAGAACAGCAAGGGTCCCACGCTGCGGAACACCTGACGATTTTAAGGTGCTCCGGGGCCTGGACAAAACTTTGCGGCCCCCTCCAGGCCAGGAATGCTGGGGAGTGTAGTCTCCCTTCCCTAGCGCAGCAGCAAACTCCCAGGCAGAAAGAACAGCGAGGGTCCCACGCTGCGGGACGCCTGACCATTTTAAGGCACTCCGGGGCCTGGAAAAAGCGTTGTGGCCCCCTCCGGGCCAGGAATGCTAGGGAGTGTAGTCTCCCTTCCCCCGCATAGCAGCAGCAAACTCCCGGGCAGAAAAAAAAAAGCGAGGGTCCCACGCTGCGGAACAACTTTTACGATTTTACAGCGCTCCGGGGCCTAGACAAAATGTTGCGGCCCCCTCCGGGCCAGGAATGCTGGGGAGTGTAGTCTCCCTTCCCCAGCGCAGCAGCAAACTCCCGGGCAGAAAGAACAGCAAGGGTCCCACGCTGCGGAACACCTTTTACGATTTTAAAGCGCTCCGGGGCCTGGACAAAACGTTGCGGCCCCCTCCGGGCTGGGGAGTGTGGTCTCCATTCTCCAGCGCAGCAGCGAACTCCCGGGAAGAAAGAACAGCGAGGGTCCCAAGCTGCAGAACACCTGACGATTTTAAGGTGCTCCGGGGCCTGGATGAAATGTTACGGCCCGCTCCGGGCCAGGAATGCTGGGGAGTGTAGTCTCCCTTCCCCAACGCAGCAGCAAACTCCCGAGCAGAAAGAACAGCGAGGGACCCACGCTGCGGGACACCTCTGACGATTTTAACGCGCTCCGGGGCTTGGACAAAACATTGCGGCCCCCTCTGGGCCAGGAATGCTGGGGAGTGTAGTCTCCCTTCCCCAGCGCAGCAGCAGCAAACTCCCAGGCAGAAAGAACAGTGAGGGTCCCAGGCCACCAGACATCTCTGATAATTTTAAGGCGCTCCGGGGCCTCGACAAAATGTTGCAGCCCCCTCCAGGCCAAGATTGCTGGGGAGTGTAGTCTCCCTTCTCCAGCGCAGCAGCAGTAGCAAACTCCCGGGCAGGAAGAACAGCGAGGGTCCCACGCTGCGGGACACCTGACGATTTTAAGGCGCTCTGGGGCCTGGACAAAACGCTGTGGCCCCCTCTGGGCCAGGAATGCTGGGGAGTGTAGTCTCCCTTCCCCAGTGCAGCAGCAGCACCAGCAGCAAACACCAGCAGCAAACACCCGAGCAGAAAGAACAGCGAGGGTCCCACGCTGCGGAACACCTCTGACGATTTTAAGGCACTTCGGGGCCTGGACAAAACGTAGCGACCCCCTCCGGGCCAGGAATGCTGGGGAGTGTAGTCTCCCTTTCCCAGCGCAGCAGCAGCATACTCCCGGGCAGAAAGAACAGCGAGGGTCCCATGCTGCGGGACACCTCTGACGATTTTAAGGCACTTCGGGGCCTGGACAAAACGTAGCGACCCCCTCCGGGCCAGGAATGCTGGGGAGTGTAGTCTCCCTTCCCCAGCGCAGCAGCAACAGGAGGAGCAAACTCCTGGGCAGAAATAACAGCGAGGGTCCCACGCTGCGGGACACCTGATGATTTTAAGGCCCTCCGGGGCATGGACAAAACATTGCGGCCCCTCCTGGCCAGGAATGCTGGGGAGTGTAGTCTCCCTTCCCTAGCGCAGCAACAAACTCCCAGGTAGAAAGAACAGCAAGGGTCCCACGCTGCGGAACACCTCTTATAATTTTAAGGCGCTCAGGGCCTGGACAAAATGTGCGGCCCCCTCCGGGCCAGGAATGCTGGGGAGTGTAGTCGCCCTTCTCCAGCGCAGCAGCAGTACACTCCGGGGAAGAAAGAACAGCGAGGGTCTCACGCTGCGGGACACCTGACGATTTTGAGGCACTCCGGGGACTGGACAAAATGTTGCAGCCCTCTCCGGGCCAGGAATGCTAGGGAGTGTAGTCTCCCTTCCCCCGCATAGCAGCAGCATACTCCCGGGCAGAAAGAACAGCGAGGGTCTCACGCTGCGGGACACCTGACGATTTTAAGGCGCTCCGGGCCTGGACAAAACGCTGCGGCCCCCTCTGGGCCAGGAATGCTGGGGAGTGTAGTCTCCCTTCTCCAGCGCAGCAGCTGCACCAACCTCCCGGGCAGAAAGAACAGCGAGGGTCTCACGCTGCAGAACACCTGACGATTTTAAAGCGCTCCGGGCCCTGGACAAAACGTTGCGGCCCGCTCCGGGCCAGGAATGCTGGGGAGTGTAGTCTCCCTTCTCCAGCACAGCAGCAGCACACTCCCGGGCAGAAAGAACAGCGAGGGTCCCACGCTGTGGGACACCTGACGATTTTAAGGTGCTCTGGGCCCTGGACAAAACGTTGCAGCCCCCTTCGGGCCAGGAATGCTAGGGAGTGTAGTCTCCCTTCCCCCGCATAGCAGCAGCAAACTCCCGGGCAGAAAAAAAAAAGCGAGGGTCCCACGCTACCGGACATCTGACAATTTTAAGGCACTCCGGGGCCTGCACAAAATGTTGCGGCCCCCTCTGGGCCAGGAATGCTGGGGAGTGTAGTCTCCCTTCCCCAGTGCAGCAGCAGCACACTCCAGGGCAGAAAGAACAGCGAGGGTCCCACGCTGCGGGACACATCTGACGATTTTAAGGCACTCCGTGGCCTTGGCAAAACATTGCGGCCCTCTCCGGGCCAGGAATGCTGGGGAGTGTAGTCTCCCTTCCCCAGCGCAGCAGCAAACTCTCGGGCAGAAAGAACAGCGAGGGTCCCACGCTGCGGGACACCTGACGATTTTAAGGCGCTCCAGGGCCTGGACAAAACGTGCGGCCCCCTCAGGGCAAGGAATGCGAGGGAGTGTAGTCTCCCTTCCCCCAGCGGAGCAGCAGCAGCAAACTACCGGGCAGAAAGAACAGCGAGGGTTCCACGCTGCGGGACACCTGACGATTTTAAAGTGCTCCGGGCCTGGACAAAACGTTGCAACCCCCTCCGGGCCAGGAATGCAGTCTCCCTTCCCCAGCGCAGCAGCAGCACACTCCCAGGCAGAAAGAACAGCGAGGGTCCCACGCTGCGGGACACCTCTGATGATTTTAAGGTGCTCCGGGGCCTGGACAAAATGCTGCGACCCCCTCCGGGCCAGGAATGCTGGGGAGTGTAGTCTCCCTTCCCCAGCGCAGCAGCAACAGCAGGAGCAAACTCCTGGGCAGAAATAACAGCGAGGGTCCCACGCTGTGGGACACCTCTGACAATTTAAGGCCCTCCGGGGCATGGACAAAACATTGCGGCCCCCTCCGGGCCAGGAATGCTGGGGAGTGTAGTCTCCCTTCTCCAGCACAGCAGCAAACTCCCGGGCAGAAAGAACAGCGAGGGTCCCACGCTGCGGGACACATCTGACGATTTTAAGGCGCTCCAGGGCCTGGACAAAACGTTGTGGCCCCCTCCGTGCCAGGAATGCTTGGGAGTGTAGTCTCCCTTCCCTAGCGCAGCAGCAAACTCCCAGGCAGAAAGAACAGCGAGGGTCCCACGCTGCGGGACGCCTGACCATTTAAAGGCACTCCGGGGCCTGGAAAAGCGTTGTGGCCCCCTCCGGGCCAGGAATGCTGGGGAGTGTAGTCTCCCTTCCCCAGCGCAACAGTAGCAAACTCCCGGGCAGACAGAACAGCAAGGGTCCCACGCTGCGGAACACCTCTTACAATTTTAAGACGCCCAGGGCCTGGACAAAATGTGCGGCCCCTCCGGGCCAGGAATGCTGGGGAGTGTAGTCTCCCTTCTCCAGCGCAGCAGCAAACCCCCGAGCAGAAAGAACAGCTAGGGTCCCACGCTGCAGGACATCTGACGATTTTAAGGCACTCCGGGGCCTGGACAAAACGTTGCGGCCCCCTCCGGGCCAGGAATACTGGGGAGTGTAGTCTCCCTTCTCCAGCGCAGCAGCAGCAGCAAACCCCGAGCAGAAAGAACAGCTAGGGTCCCACGCTGCTGGACACCTGATGATTTTAAGGCGCTCAGGGCCTGGACAAAACGTGCGGCCCCCTCCGGGCCAGGCATGCTGGGGAGTGTAGTCTCCCTTCCCCAGTGCAGCACCAGCAGCAAACTCCCGAGCAGAAAGAACAGCGAGGGTCCCACTATGCAGAACACCGGATTAATTTAAGGTGCTCCGGGGCCTGGACAAAGCGTTGCGGCCCCCTGCGGGCCAGGAATGCTGGGGAGTGTAGTCGCCCTTCTCCAGCGCAGCAGCAGCAAACTCCCGGGCAGAAATAACAGCGAGGGTCCCACGCTGCGGGACACCTGATGATTTTAAGGCGCTCCAGGGCCTGGACAAAACGTGCGGCCCCCTCAGGGCAAGGGAATGCGAGGGAGTGTAGTCTCCTTCCCCCAGCGGAGCAGCAGCAGCAAACTACCGGGCAGAAAGAACAGCGAGGGTTCCACGCTGCGGGACACCTGACGATTTTAAAGTGCTCCGGGCCTGGACAAAACGTTGCAACCCCCTCCGGGCCAGGAATGCAGTCTCCCTTCCCCAGCGCAGCAGCAGCACACTCCCGGGCAGAAAGAACAGCGAGGGTCCCACGCTGCGGGACACCTCTGATGATTTTAAGGTGCTCCGGGGCCTGGACAAAATGCTGCGACCCCCTCCGGGCCAGGAATGCTGGGGAGTGTAGTCTCCCTTCCCCAGCGCAGCAGCAACAGCAGGAGCAAACTCCTGGGCAGAAATAACAGCGAGGGTCCCACGCTGTGGGACACCTCTGACAATTTAAGGCCCTCCGGGGCATGGACAAAACATTGCGGCCCCCTCCGGGCCAGGAATGCTGGGGAGTGTAGTCTCCCTTCTCCAGCACAGCAGCAAACTCCCGGGCAGAAAGAACAGCGAGGGTCCCACGCTGCGGGACACATCTGACGATTTTAAGGCGCTCCAGGGCCTGGACAAAGCGTTGTGGCCCCCTCCGTGCCAGGAATGCTTGGGAGTGTAGTCTCCCTTCCCTAGCGCAGCAGCAAACTCCCAGGCAGAAAGAACAGCGAGGGTCCCACGCTGCGGGACGCCTGACCATTTAAAGGCACTCCGGGGCCTGGAAAAAGCGTTGTGGCCCCCTCCGGGCCAGGAATGCTGGGAGTGTAGTCTCCCTTCCCCAGCGCAACAGTAGCAAACTCCCGGGCAGACAGAACAGCAAGGGTCCCACGCTGCGGAACACCTCTTACAATTTTAAGACGCCCAGGGCCTGGACAAAATGTGCGGCCCCTCCGGGCCAGGAATGCTGGGGAGTGTAGTCTCCCTTCTCCAGCGCAGCAGCAAACCCCCGAGCAGAAAGAACAGCTAGGGTCCCACGCTGCAGGACATCTGACGATTTTAAGGCACTCCGGGGCCTGGACAAAACGTTGCGGCCCCCTCCGGGCCAGGAATACTGGGGAGTGTAGTCTCCCTTCTCCAGCGCAGCAGCAGCAGCAAACCCCGAGCAGAAAGAACAGCTAGGGTCCCACGCTGCTGGACACCTGATGATTTTAAGGCGCTCAGGGCCTGGACAAAACGTGCGGCCCCCTCCGGGCCAGGCATGCTGGGGAGTGTAGTCTCCCTTCCCCAGTGCAGCACCAGCAGCAAACTCCCGAGCAGAAAGAACAGCGAGGGTCCCACTATGCAGAACACCGGATTAATTTAAGGTGCTCCGGGGCCTGGACAAAGCGTTGCGGCCCCCTGCGGGCCAGGAATGCTGGGGAGTGTAGTCGCCCTTCTCCAGCGCAGCAGCAGCAAACTCCCGGGCAGAAATAACAGCGAGGGTCCCACGCTGCGGGACACCTGATGATTTTAAGGCCCTCCGGGGCATGGACAAAACATTGCGGCCCCCTCCTGGCCAGGAATGCTGGGGAGTGTAGTCTCCCTTCCCTAGCGCAGCAGCAAACTCCCAGGTAGAAAGAACAGCAAGGGTCCCACGCTGCGGAACACCTCTTATAATTTTAAGGCGCTCAGGGCCTGGACAAAATGTGCGGCCCCCTCCGGGCCAGGAATGCTGGGGAGTGTAGTCGCCCTTCTCCAGCGCAGCAGCAGTACACTCCGGGGAAGAAAGAACAGCGAGGGTCTCACGCTGCGGGACACCTGACGATTTTGAGGCACTCCGGGGACTGGACAAAATGTTGCAGCCCTCTCCGGGCCAGGAATGCTAGGGAGTGTAGTCTCCCTTCCCCGCATAGCAGCAGCATACTCCCGGGCAGAAAGAACAGCGAGGGTCTCACGCTGCGGGACACCTGACGATTTTAAGGCGCTCCGGGCCTGGACAAAACGCTGCGGCCCCCTCTGGGCCAGGAATGCTGGGGAGTGTAGTCTCCCTTCTCCAGCGCAGCAGCTGCACCAACCTCCCGGGCAGAAAGAACAGCGAGGGTCTCACGCTGCAGAACACCTGAGCGATTTTAAAGCGCTCCGGGCCCTGGACAAAACGTTGCGGCCCGCTCCGGGCCAGGAATGCTGGGGAGTGTAGTCTCCCTTCTCCAGCACAGCAGCAGCACACTCCCGGGCAGAAAGAACAGCGAGGGTCCCACGCTGTGGGACACCTGACGATTTTAAGGTGCTCTGGGCCCTGGACAAAACGTTGCAGCCCCCTTCGGGCCAGGAATGCTAGGGAGTGTAGTCTCCCTTCCCCCGCATAGCAGCAGCAAACTCCCGGGCAGAAAAAAAAAAGCGAGGGTCCCACGCTACCGGACATCTGACAATTTTAAGGCACTCCGGGCCTGCACAAAATGTTGCGGCCCCCTCTGGGCCAGGAATGCTGGGGAGTGTAGTCTCCCTTCCCCAGTGCAGCAGCAGCACACTCCAGGGCAGAAAGAACAGCGAGGGTCCCACGCTGCGGGACACATCTGACGATTTTAAGGCACTCCGTGGCCTTGGCAAAACATTGCGGCCCTCTCCGGGCCAGGAATGCTGGGGAGTGTAGTCTCCCTTCCCCAGCGCAGCAGCAAACTCTCGGGCAGAAAGAACAGCGAGGGTCCCACGCTGCGGGACACCTGACGATTTTAAGGCGCTCCAGGGCCTGGACAAAACGTGCGGCCCCCTCAGGGCAAGGAATGCGAGGAGTGTAGTCTCCCTTCCCCCAGCGGAGCAGCAGCAGCAAACTACCGGGCAGAAAGAACAGCGAGGGTTCCACGCTGCGGGACACCTGACGATTTTAAAGTGCTCCGGGCCTGGACAAAACGTTGCAACCCCCTCCGGGCCAGGAATGCAGTCTCCCTTCCCCAGCGCAGCAGCAGCACACTCCCGGGCAGAAAGAACAGCGAGGGTCCCACGCTGCGGGACACCTCTGATGATTTTAAGGTGCTCCGGGGCCTGGACAAAATGCTGCGACCCCCTCCGGGCCAGGAATGCTGGGGAGTGTAGTCTCCCTTCCCCAGCGCAGCAGCAACAGCAGGAGCAAACTCCTGGGCAGAAATAACAGCGAGGGTCCCACGCTGTGGGACACCTCTGACAATTTAAGGCCCTCCGGGGCATGGACAAAACATTGCGGCCCCCTCCGGGCCAGGAATGCTGGGGAGTGTAGTCTCCCTTCTCCAGCACAGCAGCAAACTCCCGGGCAGAAAGAACAGCGAGGGTCCCACGCTGCGGGACACATCTGACGATTTTAAGGCGCTCCAGGGCCTGGACAAAACGTTGTGGCCCCCTCCGTGCCAGGAATGCTTGGGAGTGTAGTCTCCCTTCCCTAGCGCAGCAGCAAACTCCCAGGCAGAAAGAACAGCGAGGGTCCCACGCTGCGGGACGCCTGACCATTTAAAGGCACTCCGGGGCCTGGAAAAAACGTTGTGGCCCCCTCCGGGCCAGGAATGCTGGGGAGTGTAGTCTCCCTTCCCCAGCGCAACAGTAGCAAACTCCCGGGCAGACAGAACAGCAAGGGTCCCACGCTGCGGAACACCTCTTACAATTTTAAGACGCCCAGGGCCTGGACAAAATGTGCGGCCCCTCCGGGCCAGGAATGCTGGGGAGTGTAGTCTCCCTTCTCCAGCGCAGCAGCAAACCCCGAGCAGAAAGAACAGCTAGGGTCCCACGCTGCAGGACATCTGACGATTTTAAGGCACTCCGGGGCCTGGACAAAGCGTTGCGGCCCCCTCCGGGCCAGGAATACTGGGGAGTGTAGTCTCCCTTCTCCAGCGCAGCAGCAGCAGCAAACCCCCGAGCAGAAAGAACAGCTAGGGTCCCACGCTGCTGGACACCTGATGATTTTAAGGCGCTCAGGGCCTGGACAAAACGTGCGGCCCCCTCCGGGCCAGGCATGCTGGGGAGTGTAGTCTCCCTTCCCCAGTGCAGCACCAGCAGCAAACTCCCGAGCAGAAAGAACAGCGAGGGTCCCACTATGCAGAACACCGGATTAATTTAAGGTGCTCCGGGGCCTGGACAAAACGTTGCGGCCCCCTGCGGGCCAGGAATGCTGGGGAGTGTAGTCGCCCTTCTCCAGCGCAGCAGCAGCAAACTCCCGGGCAGAAAAAACAGCAAGGGTCCCACGCTGCGGGACACCTGACGATTTTAAGGTGCTCCTGGGCCTGGACAAAACATTGCGGCCCCCTCCGGGCCAGGAATGCTGGGGAGTGTAGTCTCCCTTCCCCAGCGCAGCAGCAGCACACTCCCGGGCAGAAAGAACAGCGAGGGTCCCACGCTGCGGGACACCTGATGATTTTAAGGTGCTCTGGGGCCCTGGACAAATCGTTGCAGCCCCCTTCGGGCCAGGAATGCTGGGTAGTGTAGTCTCCCTTCTCCAGCGCAGCAGCAGCAAACTCCCGGGCAGAAAAAACAGCGAGGGTCCCACGCTACAGGACACCTGACGATTTTAAGGCGCTCCGGGCCTGGACAAAACGCTGCGGCCCCCTCTGGGCCAGGAATGCTGGGGAGTGTAGTCTCCCTTCTCCAGCGCAGCAGCAGCACCAAACTCCTGGGCAGACAGAACAGCGAGGGTCCCACGCTGCGGAACACCTGACGATTTTAAAGCGCCCTGGGGCCTGGACAACACGTTGCGGCCCCCTCCGGGCCAGGAATGCAGGGGAGTGTAGTCTCCCTTCTCCAGCGCAGCAGCTGCACCAACCTCCCGGGCAGAAAGAACAGCGAGGGTCTCACGCTGCGGAACACCAGACGATTTTAAACGGTCCGGGCCCTGGACAAAACGTTGCGGCCCCCTCTGGGCCAGGAATGCTGGGGAGTGTAGTCTCCCTTCCCCCGCATAGCAGCAGCACCAAACTCCCGGGCAGAAAGAACAGCGAGGGTCCCACGCTGCGGAACACCTGGCGATTTTAAGGTGCTCCGGGGCATGGACAAAACGTTGCGGCCCCCTCTGGGCCAGGAATGCTGGGGAGTGTAGTCTCCCTTCCCCAGCGCAGCAGCAGCACACTCCCGGGCAGAAAGAACAGCGAGGGTCCCACGCTGCGGGACACCTGATGATATTAAGGTGCTCTGGGGCCCTGGACAAAACGTTGCAGCCCCCTTCGGGCCAGGAATGCTAGGGAGTGTAGTCTCCCTTCCCCCGCATAGCAGCAGCAGTCTCCCGGGCAGAAAAAAAAAAGCGAGGGTCCCACGCTGCGGAACAACTTTTACGATTTTAAAGCGCTCCGGGGCCTGGACAAAACGTTGCGGCCCCCTCCGGGCCAGGAATGCTGGGGAGTGTAGTCTCCCTTCCCCAGCATAGCAGCAGCAGCAAACTCCCAGGCAGAAAGAACAGCGAGGGTCCCACGCTACCGCACATCTGACAATTTTAAGGCGCTCCGGGGCCTGCACAAAATGTTACATCCCTCTGGGCCAGGAATGCTGGGGAGTGTAGTCTCCCTTCCCCAGCGCAGCAGCGAACTCCCGGGCAGAAAGAACAGCGAGGGTCCCACACTACCGGACATCTCTGATAATTTTAAGGCGCTCCGGGGCCTCGAAAAATGTTGCAGCCCCCTCCAGGCCACGAATGCTGGGGAGTGTAGTCTCCCTTCTCCAGCGCAGCAGCAGTAGCAAACCGGGCAGAAAGAACAGCGAGGGTCCCACGCTGCGGGACACCTGACGATTTTAAAGCACTCCGTGGCCTTGGCAAAACATTGCGGCCCCCTCCGGGCCAGGAATGCTGGGGAGCGTAGTCTCCCTTCTCCAGCACAGCAGCAAACTCCCGGGCAGAAAGAACAGCGAGGGTCCCACGCTCCGGGACACCTGACGATTTTAAAGCACTCCGGGGCCTGGACAAAATGTTGCAGCCCCCTCCGGGCCAGGAATGCTGGGGAGTGTAGTCTCCCTTCCCCAGCGCAGCAGCAACAGCAGCAGCAAACTCCCCAGCAGAAAGAACAGCGAGGGTCCCACGCTGCGGGACAGCTCTTACGATTTTAAGGCGCTCAGGGCCTGGGCAAAACGTTGCAGCCCCATCCGGGCCAGGAATGCTGGGCAGTGTAGTCTCCCTTCTCCAGCGCAGCAGGAAACTCCCCAGCAGAAAGAACAGCGAGGGTCCCACGCTGCAGAACACCTGACGATTTTAAAGTGCTCCGGGCCTGGACAAAACGTTGCAACCCCCTCCGGGCCAGGAATGCAGTCTCCCTTCCCCAGCGCAGCAGCAGCATCAAACTCCCGGGCAGAAAGAAGAGCGAGGGTCTCATGCTGCGGAACACCTGACGATTTTAAAGTGCTCCGGGGCCTGGACAAAACGTTGCGGCCCCCTCCGGGCCAGGAATGGTGGGGAGTGTAGTCTCCCTTCCCCAGCGCAGCAGCAGGAGCAAACTCTCGGGCAGAAAGAACAGCGAGGGTCCCACGCTGCGGGACACATCTGACGATTTTAAGGCGCTCCAGGGCCTGGACAAAACGTTGTGGCCCCCTCCGTGCCAGGAATGCTGGGGAGTGTAGTCTCCCTTCCCCAGCGCAGCACCAGCACCAGCAGCAAACACCCGAGCAGAAAGAACAGGAAGGGTCCCACGCTGCGGAACACCTGATGATTTTAAGGCGCTCCGGGGCCTGGACAAAACGCTGTGGCCCCCTCTGGGCCAGGAATGCTGGGGAGTGTAGTCTCCCTTCCCCAGTGCAGCAGCAGCACACTCCCGGGCAGAAAGAACAGTGAGGGTCCCACGCTGCGGAACACCTGACGATTTTAAGGTGCTCCGGGGCCTGGACAAAACGTAGCGGCCCCCTCCAGGCCAGGAATGCTGGGGAGTGTAGTCTCCCTTCCCTAGCGCAGCAGCAAACTCCCAGGCAGAAAGAACAGCGAGGGTCCCACGCTGCGGGACGCCTGACCATTTTAAGGCACTCCCGGGCCTGGAAAAACGTTGTGGCCCCCTCCGGGCCAGGAATGCTGGGGCGTGTAGTCTCCCTTCCCCAGCGCAGCAGTAGCAAACTCCCGGGCAGACAGAACAGCAAGGGTCCCACGCTGCGGAACACCTCTTATAATTTTAAGGCGCCCAGGGCCTGGACAAAACGTGCGGCCCCCTCCGGGCCAGGCATGCTGGGGAGTGTAGTCTTCCTTCCCCAGGGAAGTAGCAGCAGCAAACTCCCGGGCAGAAAGAACAGCGAGGGTCCCACGCTGTGGGACACATGTGACTATTTTAAGGCGCTCCAGGGCCTGGACAAAACGTTGCGGCACCCTCCATGCCAGGAATGGTGGGGAGTGTAGTCTCCCTTCCCCAGCGCAGCAGCAGTACACTCCGGGGAAGAAAGAACAGCGAGGGTCTCACGCTGCGGGACACCTGACGATTTTAAGGCACTCCGGGGCCTGGACAAAACGTGCGGCCCCCTCCGGGCCAGGCATGCTGGGGAGTGTAGTCTTCCTTCCCCAGGGAAGTAGCAGCAGCAAACTCCCGGGCAGAAAGAACAGCGAGGGTCCCACGCTGTGGGACACATGTGACTATTTTAAGGCGCTCCAGGGCCTGGACAAAACGTTGCGGCACCCTCCATGCCAGGAATGGTGGGGAGTGTAGTCTCCCTTCTCCAGCGCAGCAGCAAACTCCCGGGCAGAAAAAACAGCGAGGGTCGCACGCTGCAGGACACCTGACGATTTTAAGGCGCTCCGGGCCTGGACAAAACGCTGCGGCAACCTCTGGGCCAGGAATGCTGGGGAGTGTAGTCTCCCTTCTCCAGCGCAGCAGCAGCACCAAACTCCCGGGCAGACAGAACAGCGAGGGTCCCACGCTGCCGAACACCTCTTATGATTTTAAAGCGCCCTGGGGCCTGGACAAAACGTTGCGGCTCCCTCCGGGCCAGGAATGCTGGGGAGTGTAGTCTCCCTGCCCCAGTGCAGCAGCAGCACCAGCAGCAAACACCCGAGCAGAAAGAACAGCGAGGGTCCCACGCTGCGGAACACCTAATGATTTTAAGGCGCTCCGGGGCCTGGACAAAACGCTGTGGCCCCCTCTGGGCCAGGAATGCTGGGGAGTGTAGTCTCCCTTCCCCAGTGCAGCAGCAGCACACTCACGGGCAGAAAGAACAGCGAGGGTCCCACGCTGCGGAACACCTGACGATTTTAAGGCGCTCCGGGGCCTGGACAAAACGCTGTGGCCCCCTCTGGGCCAGGAATGCTGGGGAGTGTAGTCTCCCTTCCCCAGTGCAGCAGCAGCACACTCCCGGGCAGAAAGAACAGCAAGGGTCCCACGCTGCGGGACACCTGACGATTTTAAGGTGCTCCTGGGCCTGGACAAATCGTTGCAGCCCCCTTCGGGCCAGGAATGCTAGGGAGTGTAGTCTCCCTTCCCCCGCATAGCAGCAGCAAACTCCCGGGCAGAAAAAAAAAAGCGAGGGTCCCACGCTACCGGACATCTGACAATTTTAAGGCGCTCCGGGGCCTGCACAAAATGTTGCGGCCCCCTCTGGGCCAGGAATGCTGGGGAGTGTAGTCTCCCTTCTCCAGCGCAGCAGCAGGAGCAAACTCCCGGGCAGAAAGAACAGCAAGGGTCCCACGCTGCGGGACACCTCTGATGATTTTAAGGCACTCCGTGGCCTTGGCAAAACATTGCGGCCCTCTCCGGGCCAGGAATGCTGGGGAGTGTAGTCTCCCTTCCCCAGCGCAGTAGCAAACTCCTGGGCAGAAAGAACAGCAAGGGTCCCACGCTGCAGGACACCTGACGATTTTAAGGCACTCCGGGGACTGGACAAAACATAGCAGCCCCTCCCGGTCAGGAATGCTGGGGAGTGTAGTCTCCCTTCCCCAGCAGAGCAGCAGCAAACTCCCGGGCAGAAAGAACAGAGAGGGTCCCACGCTGCGGGACACCTGATGATTTTAAGGCACTCCGGGGCCTGGACAAGACGTGCGGCCCCCTCCGGGCCAGGAATGCTGGGGAGTTTAGTCTCCCTTCTCCAGCGCAGCAGCAGGAGCAAACTCTCGGGCAGAAAGAACAGCGAGGGTCCCACGCTGCGGAACACCTCTTACGATTTTAAGGCGCTCCGGGGCCTGGACAAAACGTTGCGGCCCCCTCTGGGCCAGGAATGCTGGGGAGTTTAGTCTCCCTTCTCCAGCGCAGCAGCAGGAGCAAACTCTCGGGCAGAAAGAACAGCGAGGGTCCCACGCTGCGGGACACCTGACGATTTTAAGGCGCTCCAGGGCCTGGAAAAAACGTGCGGCCCCCTCGGGCAAGGAATGCGAGGGAGTGTAGTCTCCCTTCCCCCAGCGGAGCAGCAGCAGCAAACTCCCGGGCAGAAAGAACAGCGAGGGTTCCACGCTGCGGGACAGATCTGACGATTTTAAGGCGCTCCAGGGCCTGGACAAAATGTTGTGGCCCCGTCCGTGCCAGGAATGCTGGGAGTGTAGTCTCCCTTCCCCAGCGCAGCAGCAGCACCAGCAGCAAACACCAGCAGCAAACACCCGAGCAGAAAGAACAGCGAGGGTCCCACGCTGCGGAACACCTGACGATTTTAAGGCGCTCCGGGGCCTGGACAAACGCTGTGGCCCCCTCTGGGCCAGGAATGCTGGGGAGTGTAGTCTCCCTTCCCCAGTGCAGCAGCAGCACACTCCCGGGAAGAAAGAACAGCGAGGGTCCCACGCTGCGGGACACCTGATGATTTTAAGGTGCTCTGGGGCCCTGGACAAATCGTTGCAGCCCCTTCGGGCCAGGAATGCTAGGGAGTGTAGTCTCCCTTCCCCCGCATAGCAGCAGCAAACTCCCGGGCAGAAAAAAAAGCGAGGGTCCCACGCTACCGGACATCTGACAATTTTAAGGCGCTCCGGGGCCTGCACAAAATGTTGCGGCCCCCTCTGGGCCAGGAATGCTGGGGAGTGTAGTCTCCCTTCTCCAGCGCAGCAGCAGGAGCAAACTCCTGGGCAGAAAGAACAGCGAGGGTCCCACGCTGCGGGACACCTCTGATGATTTTAAGGCACTCCGTGGCCTTGGCAAAACATTGCGGCCCTCTCCGGGCCAGGAATGCTGGGGAGTGTAGTCTCCCTTCCCCAGCGCAGTAGCAAACTCCTGGGCAGAAAGAACAGCAAGGGTCCCACGCTGCAGGACACCTGACGATTTTAAGGCACTCCGGGGCCTGGACAAAAAGTTCCGGCCCCCTCCGGGCCAGGAAAGCTAGGGAGTGTAGTCTCCCTTCTCCAGCGCCACAGCAGCAAACTATCGGGCAGAAAGAACAGCGAAGGGCCCACGCTGCAGAACACCTCTTACGATTTTAAGGCGCTCTGGGGCCTGGGCAAAATGTTGCGGCCCCTTCCGGGCCAGGAGTGCTGGGGTGTGCAGTCTCCCTTCCCCAGCGCAGCAGCAAACTCCCGGGCAGAAAGATCAGCGAGGGTCCCACGCTGCGGGACACCTGACGATTTTAAGGCGCTCCGAGGCCTGGACAAAACATTGTGGCCCCCTCCAGGCCAGGAATACTGAGGAGTGTAGTCTCCCTTCTCCAGCACAGCAGCAAACTCCCAGGCCAAAAGAACAGCGAGGGTCCCACGCTGCCGGACATCTGACAATTTTAAGGTGCTCCGGGGCCTGCACAAAATGTTGCGGCCCCCTCCGGGCCAGGAATGCTGGAGAGTGTAGTCTCCCTTCCCCAGCGGAGCAGCAGCAGCAAACTCCCGGGCAGAAAGAACAGCAAGGGTCCCACGCTACGGAACAACTTTTACGATTTTCCAGCGCTCCGGGGCCTAGACAAAATGTTGCGTCACCCTCCGGGCCAGGAATGCTGGAGAGTGTAGTCTCCCTTCCCCAGCATAGCAGCAGCAGCAAACTCCCAGACAGAAAGAACAGCGAGGGTCCCACACTGCGGGACACCTGATGATTTTAAGGCACTCCGGGGACTGGACAAAACATGGCAGCCCCCTCCCGGTCAGGAATGCTGGGGAGTGTAGTCTCCCTTCCCCAGCAGAGCAGCAGCAAACTCCCGGGCAGAAAGAACAGAGAGGGTCCCACGCTGCGGGACACCTGATGATTTTAAGGCACTCCGGGGCCTGGACAAACGTGCGGCCCCCTCCGGGCCAGGAATGCTGGGGAGTGTAGTCTCCCTTCTCCAGCGCAGCAGCAAACCCCCGAGCAGAAAGAACAGCTAGTGTCCCACGCTTGAACACCGTTGACGATTTTAAGGCACTCCGGGGCCTGGACAAAACGTTGCGGCCCCCTCCGGGCCAGGAATACTGGGGAGTGTAGTCTCCCCTCTCCAGCGCAGCAGCAGCAGCAGCAAACCCCCGAGCAGAAAGAACAGCTAGGGTCCCACGCTGCGGGACACCTGACGATTTTAAGGCGCTCCAGGGCCTGGACAAAACGTGCGGCCCCCTCCGGGCAAGGAATGCGAGGGAGTGTAGTCTCCCTTCCCCCAGCGGAGCAGCAGCAGCAAACTCCCGGGCAGAAAGAACAGCGAGGGTTCCACGCTGCGGGACACATCTGACGATTTTAAGGCGCTCCAGGGCCTGGACAAAATGTTGTGGCCCCCTCCGTGCCAGGAATGCTGGGGAGTGTAGTCTCCCTTCCCAGCGCAGCAGCAGCACCAGCAGCAAACACCAGCAGCAAACACCCGAGCAGAAAGAACAGCGAGGGTCCCACGCTGCGGAACACCTGACGATTTTAAGGCGCTCCGGGGCCTGGACAAAACGCTGTGGCCCCCTCTGGGCCAGGAATGCTGGGGAGTGTAGTCTCCCTTCCCCAGTGCAGCAGCAGCACACTCCCGGGAAGAAAGAACAGCGAGGGTCCCACGCTGCGGGACACCTGATGATTTTAAGGCGCTCCGGGGCCTGGACAAAACGCTGTGGCCCCCTCTGGGCCAGGAATGCTGGGGAGTGTAGTCTCCCTTCCCCAGTGCAGCAGCAGCACACTCCCGGGAAGAAAGAACAGCGAGGGTCCCACGCTGCGGGACACCTGATGATTTTAAGGTGCTCTGGGGCCCTGGACAAATCGTTGCAGCCCCCTTCGGGCCAGGAATGCTAGGGAGTGTAGTCTCCCTTCCCCCGCATAGCAGCAGCAAACTCCCGGGCAGAAAAAAAAAAGCGAGGGTCCCACGCTACCGGACATCTGACAATTTTAAGGCGCTCCGGGGCCTGCACAAAATGTTGCGGCCCCCTCTGGGCCAGGAATGCTGGGGAGTGTAGTCTCCCTTCTCCAGCGCAGCAGCGGAGCAAACTCCTGGGCAGAAAGAACAGCGAGGGTCCCACGCTGCGGGACACCTCTGATGATTTTAAGGCACTCCGTGTCCTTGGCAAAACATTGCGGCCCTCTCCGGGCCAGGAATGCTGGGGAGTGTAGTCTCCCTTCCCCAGCGCAGTAGCAAACTCCTGGGCAGAAAGAACAGCAAGGGTCCCACGCTGCAGGACACCTGACGAGTTTAAGGCACTCCGGGGCCTGGACAAAAAGTTGCGGCCCGCTCCGGGCCAGGAAAGCTGGGGAGTGTAGTCTCCCTTCCCCAGCGCAGCAGCAACAGCAGCAAACTCCCGGGCAGAAAAACCAGCGAGGGTCCCACGCTGCAGGACACCTGACGAGTTTAAGGCACTCCGGGGCCTGGACAAAAAGTTGCGGCCCCCTCCGGGCCAGGAAAGCTGGGGAGTGTAGTCTCCCTTCTCCAGCGCCACAGCAGCAAACTCCCGGGCAGAAAGAACAGCGAAGGGCCCACGCTGCGGAACACCTGACGATTTTAAGGCGCTCCGAGGCCTGGACAAAACATTGTGGCCCCCTCCAGGCCAGGAATACTGAGGAGTGTAGTCTCCCTTCCCCAGTGCAGTACCAGCAGCAAACTCCCGAGCAGAAAGAACACAGAGGGTCCCACGCTGCGGGACACCTCTGATGATTTTAAGGTGCTCAGGGCCTGGACAAAACGTTGTGGCCCCCTCCGTGCCAGGAATGCTGGGGAGTGTAGTCTCCCTTCCCTAGCGCAGCAGCAAACTCCCAGGCAGAAAGAACAGCGAGGGTCCCACGCTGCGGAACACCTCTTATAATTTTAAGACGCCCAGGGCGTGGACAAAATGTGCGGCCCCTCCGGGCCAGGAATGCTGGGGAGTGTAGTCTCCCTTCTCCAGCGCAGCAGCAGCAGCAAACCCCCGAGCAGAAAGAACAGCTAGGGTCCCACGCTGCTGGACACCTGATGATTTTAAGGTGCTCAGGGCCTGGACAAAACGTGCGGCCCCCTCCGGGCCAGGCATGCTGGGGAGTGTAGTCTCCCTTCCCCAGTGCAGCACCAGCAGCAAACTCCCGAGCAGAAAGAACAGCGAGGGTCCCACTATGCATAACACCTGATTAATTTAAGGTGCTCCGGGGCCTGGACAAAACGTTGCGGCCCCCTGCGGGCCAGGAATGCTGGGGAGTGTAGTCGCCCTTCTCCAGCGCAGCAGCAGTACACTCCGGGGAAGAAAGAACAGCGAGGGTCTCACGCTGCGGGACACCTGACGATTTTAAGGCACTCCGGGGGACTGGACAAAATGTTGCAGCCCTCTCCGGGCCAGGAATGCTGGGTAGTGTAGTCTCCCTTCTCCAGCGCAGCAGCAGCAAACTCCCGGGCAGAAAAAACAGCGAGGGTCCCACGCTGCAGGACACCTGACGATTTTAAGGCGCTCCGGGCCTGGACAAAATGCTGCGGCCCCCTCTGGGCCAGGAATGCTGGGGAGTGTAGTCTCCCTTTTCCAGCGCAGCAGCAGCACCAAACTCCCGGGCAGACAGAACAGCGAGGGTCCCACGCTGCGGAACACCTCTTATGATTTTAAAGCGCCCTGGGGCCTGGACAACACGTTGCGGCCCCCTCCGGGCCAGGAATGCTGGGGAGTGTAGTTTCCCTTCTCCAGCCAGCAGCTGCACCAACCTCCCGGGAAGAAAGAACAGCGAGGGTCCCACGCTGCGGGACACCTGACGATTTTAAGGCGCTCCGGGGCATGGACAAAACGTTGCGGCCCCCTCCGGGCCAGGAATGCTGTGAAGTGTAGTCTCCCTTCCCCAGTGCAGCAGCAGCACAATCCTGGGCAGAAAGAACAGCGAGGGTCCCACGCTGCGGGACACCTGACGATTTTAAGGCGCTCCGGGGCCTGGACAAAACGTTGCGGCCCCCTCCGGGCCAGGAATACTGGGGAGTGTAGTCTCCCTTCCCCAGCATAGCAGCAGCACCAAACTCCCGGGCAGAAAGAACAGAGAGGGTCTCACGCTGCAGGACACCCGACGGTTTTAAGGCACTCCGGGGCCTGGACAAAATGTTGCGGCCCCCTCCGGGCCAGGAAAGCTGGGGAGTGTAGTCTCCCTTCTCCAGCGGAGCAGCAAACTCCCGGGCAGAAAGAACAGCGAGGGTCCTACGCTGCGGGACACCGGACGATTGTAAGGCGCTCCGGGGCATGGACAAAACGTTGCGGCCCCCTCCGGGCCAGGAATGCTGTGAAGTGTAGTCTCCCTTCCCCAGTGCAGCAGCAGCACAATCCTGGGCAGAAAGAACAGCGAGGGTCCCACGCTGCGTGACACCTCTGATGATTTTAAAGCACTCCGTGGCCTTGGCAAAACATTGCGGCCCTCTCCGGGCCAGGAATGCTGGGGAGTGTAGTCTCCCTTCCCCAGCGGAGCAGCAGCAGCAAACTCCCGGGCAGAAAGAACAGCAAGGGTCCCACGCTATGGAACAACTTTTACGATTTTCCAGCGCTCCGGGGCCTAGACAAAATGTTGCGTCACCCTCCCGGTCAGGAATGCTGGGGAGTGTAGTCTCCCTTTCCCAGCGCAGCAGGAGCAAACTCCCGGGCAGAAAGAACAGCGAGGGTCCCACGCTTGAACACCTTTGACTATTTTAAGGCGCTCTGGGGCCTGGACAAAACGTTGTGGCCCCTTCCTGGCCAGGAATGCTGGGGAGTGTAGTCTCCCTTCTCCAGCGCAGCAGCAGTAGCAAACTCCTGGGCAGAAAGTACAGCGAGGGTCCCACGCTGCGGGACACCTGACGATTTTAAAGTGCTCCGGGCCTGGACAAAACGTTGCAACCCCCTCCGGGCCAGGAATGCAGTCTCCCTTCCCCAGCGCAGCAGCAGCATCAAACTCCCGGGCAGAAAGAAGAGCGAGGGTCCCACGCTTGAACACCTTTGACTATTTTAAGGCGCTCTGGGGCCTGGACAAAACGTTGTGGCCCCTTCCTGGCCAGGAATGCTGGGGAATGTAGTCTCCCTTCCCCAGCGCAGCAGCAGGAGCAAACTCTCGGGCAGAAAGAACAGCGAGGGTCCCACGCTGCGGGACACCTGACGATTTTAAGGCGCTCCAGGGCCTGGACAAAACGTTATGGTCCACTCCGTGCCAGGAATGCGAGGGAGTGTAGTCTCCTTCTCCAGTGCAGCAGCAGCAGCAAACACCAGCAGCAAACACCCGAGCACAAAGAACAGCGAGGGTCCCACGCTGCGGGACACCTCTGATGATTTTAAGGTGCTCCGGGGCCTGGACAAAACGTAGCGACCCCCTCCGGGCCAGGAATGCTGGGGAGTGTAGTCTCCCTTCCCCAGCGCAGCAGCAACAGCAGGAGCAAACTCCTGGGCAGAAAGAACAGCAAGGGTCCCACGCTGAGGGACACCTGACTATTTTAAGGCACTCAGGGGCCTGGACAAAACGTTGCGGCCCCCTCCGGGCCAGGAATACTGGGGAGTGTAGTCTCCCTTCCCCAGCATAGCAGCAGCACCAAACTCCCGGGCAGAAAGAACAGAGAGGGTCTCACGCTGCAGGACACCCGACGGTTTTAAGGCACTCCGGGGCCTGGACAAAATGTTGCGGCCCCCTCCGGGCCAGGAAAGCTGGGGAGTGTAGTCTCCCTTCCCCAGCGCAGCAGCAAACTCCCGGGCAGAAAGAACAGCAAGGGTCCCACGCTGCGGAACACCTTTTACGATTTTAAAGCACTCCGGGGCCTGGACAAAACGTTGCGGGCCCCTCCGGGCCAGGAATGCTGGGGAGTGTAGTCTCCCTTCCCCAGCGCAGCAGCAACAGCAGCAGCAAACTCCCCGGCAGAAAGAACAGCGAAGGTCCCACGCTGCGGGACAGCTCTTACGATTTTAAGGCGCTCCGGGGCCTGGGCAAAACGTTGCAGCCCCATCCGGGCCAGGAATGCTGGGCAGTGTAGTCTCCCTTCTACAGCGCAGCAGCAGTAGCAAACTCCTGGGCAGAAAGTACAGCGAGGGTCCCACGCTGCGGGACACCTGACTATTTTAAAGTGCTCCGGGCCTGGACAAAACGTTGCAACCCCCTCCGGGCCAGGAATGCAGTCTCCCTTCCCCAGCGCAGCAGCAGCATTAAACTCTCGGGCAGAAAGAACAGCGAGGGTCCCACGCTGCGGGACACCTGACGATTTTAAGGCGCTCCAGGGCCTGGACAAAACGTGCGGTCCCCTCCGGGCAAGGAATGCGAGGGAGTGTAGTCTCCCTTCCCCCAGCGGAGCAGCAGCAGCAAACTCCCGGGCAGAAAGAACAGCGAGGGTCCCACGCTGCGGGACACCTCTGATGATTTTAAGGTGCTCCGGGGCCTGCACAAAACTTTGCGGCCCCCTCCAGGCCAGGAATGCTGGGGAGTGTAGTCTCCCTTCTCCAGCACAGCAGCAAACTCCGGGGCAGAAAGAACAGTGAGGGTCCCACGCTCCGGGACACCTGACGATTTTAAGGCACTCCGGGGCCTGGACAAAATGTTGCGGCCCCCTCCGGGCCAGGAATGCTGGGGAGTGTAGTCTCCCTTCCCCAGCGCAGCAGCAACAGCAGCAGCAAACTCCCCGGCAGAAAGAACAGCGAAGGTCCCACGCTGCGGGACAGCTCTTACGATTTTAAGGCGCTCCGGGGCCTGGGCAAACGTTGCAGCCCCATCCGGGCCAGGAATGCTGGGCAGTGTAGTCTCCCTTCTACAGCGCAGCAGCAGTAGCAAACTCCTGGGCAGAAAGTACAGCGAGGGTCCCACGCTGCGGGACACCTGACGATTTTAAAGTGCTCCGGGCCTGGACAAAACGTTGCAACCCCCTCCGGGCCAGGAATGCAGTCTCCCTTCCCCAGCGCAGCAGCAGCATCAAACTCCCGGGCAGAAAGTACAGCGAGGGTCTCATGCTGCGGAACACCTGACGATTTTAAAGTGCTCCGGGGCCTGGACAAAACGTTGCGGCCCCCTCCGGGCCAGGAATGCTGGGGAGTGTAGTCTCCCTTCCCCAGCGCAGCAGCAAACTCTCGGGCAGAAAGAACAGCGAGGGTCCCACGCTGCGGGACACCTGACGATTTTAAGGCGCTCCAAGGCCTGGACAAAACATGCGGCCCCCTCCGGGCAAGGAATGCGAGGGAGTGTAGTCTCCCTTCCCCAGCGCAGCAGCAACAGCAAACCCCCGAGCAGACAGAACAGCGAGGGTCCCACTATGCAGAACACCTGATTAATTTAAGGTGCTCCGGGGCCTGGACAAAACGTTGCGGCCCCCTGCGGGCCAGGAATGCTGGGGAGTGTAGTCTTCCTTCCCCAGGGAAGTAGCAGCAGCAAACTCCCGGGCAGAAAGAACAGCGAGGGTCCCACGCTGTGGGACACATGTGACTATTTTAAGGCGCTCCAGGGCCTGGACGAAATGTTGCGGCCCCCTCCGGGCCAGGAATGCTGGGGAGTGTAGTCTCCCTTCCCCAGCGCAGCAGCAGCATACTCCCGGGCAGAAACAACAGCGAGGGTCCCATGCTGAGGGACACCTCCGATGATTTTAAGGCGCTCCAGGGCCTGGACGAAATGTTGCGGCCCCCTCCGGGCCAGGAATGCTGGGGAGTGTAGTCTCCCTTCCCCAGCGCAGCAGCAGCATACTCCCGGGCAGAAAGAACAGCGAGGGTCCCACGCTGTGGGACACATGTGACTATTTTAAGGCGCTCCAGGGCCTGGACGAAACGTTGCGGCCCCCTCCGGGCCAGGAATGCTGGGGAGTGTAGTCTCCCTTCTCAAGCGCAGCAGCAGTACACTCCGGGGAAGAAAGAACAGCGAGGGTCTCACGCTGCGGGACACCTGACGATTTTAAGGCACTCCGGGGACTGGACAAAATGTTGCAGCCCTCTCCGGGCCAGGAATGCTGGGTAGTGTAGTCTCCCTTCTCCAGCGCAGCAGCAGCACCAAACTCCTGGGCAGACAGAACAGCGAGGGTCCCACGCTGCGGAACACCTGACGATTTTAAACGGTCCGGGCCCTGGACAAAACGTTGCGGCCCCCTCCGGGCCAGGAATGCTGGGGAGTGTAGTCTCCCTTCTCCAGCGCAGCAGCTGCACCAACCTGCCGGGCAGGAAGAACAGCGAGGGTCTCACGCTGCGGAACACCTGACGATTTTAAACGGTCCGGGCCCTGGACAAAACGTTGCGGCCCTCTCCGGGCCAGGAATGCTGGGGAGTGTAGTCTCCCTTCCCCCGCATAGCAGCAGCAAACTCCCGGGCAGAAAAAAAAAAAGCGAGGGTCCCACGCTGCGGAACAACTTTTACGATTTTACAGCGCTCCGGGGCCTAGACAAAATGTTGCGGCCCCCTCCGGGCCAGGAATGCTGGGGAGTGTAGTCTCCCCTCCCCAGCATAGCAGCAGCAGCAAACTCCCAGGCAGAAAGAACAGCGAGGGTCCCACGCTGCAGAACACCTGACAATTTTAAGGCGCTCCGGGGCCTGCACAAAATGTTGCAGCCCCCTCCCGGCCAGGAATGCTGGGGAGTGTAGTCATCCTTCTCCAGCGCAGCAGGAAACTCCCGGGCAGAAAGAACAGCGAGGGTCCCACGCTGCAGAACACCTGACGATTTTAAGGTGCTCCGGGGCCTGGACGAAATGTTGCGGCCCCCTCCGGGCCAGGAATGCTGGGGAGTGTAGTCTCCCTTCCCCAACGCAGCAGCAAACTCCCGGGCAGAAATAACAGCGAGGGTCCCGCGCTGCGGGACACCTGACGATTTTAAGGCGCTCAAAGGCCTGGACAAAATGTTGCGGGCCCCCTCCGTGCCAGGAATGCTGGCAAGTGTAGTCTCCCTTCCCCAGCGCAGCATCAAACTCCTGGGCAGAAAGAACAGCGAGGGTCCCACGCTGCGGGACACATCTGACGATTTTAAGGCACTCCGGGGACTGGACAAAACGTTGCAGCCCCCTCTGGGCCAGGAATGCTGGGGAGTGTAGTCTCCTTTCCCCAGCGCAGCAGCAGCAAACTCCCGAGCAGAAAGAACAGCGAGGGTCCCACGCTGCGGAACACCTGGCGATTTTAAGGTGCTCCGGGGCATGGACAAAACGTTGCGGCCCCCTCTGGGCCAGGAATGCTGGGGAGTGTAGTCTCCCTTCCCCAGCGCAGCAGAAGCAAACTCCCGGGCAGAAAAAAAAAAGCGAGGGTCCCACGCTGCGGAACAACTTTTACGATTTTACAGCGCTCCGGGGCCTAGACAAAATGTTGCGGCCCCCTCCGAGCCAGGAATGCTGGGGAGTGTAGTCTCCCTTCCCCAGCATAGCAGCAGCAGCAAACTCCCAGGCAGAAAGGGTCCCACGCTACCGGACATCTCTGATAATTTTAAGGCGCTCCGGGGCCTCGACAAAATGTTGCAGCCCCCTCCAGGCCACGAATGCTGGGGAGTGTAGTCTCCCTTCTCCAGCGCAGCAGCAGCAGTAGCAAACTTCCGGGCAGGAAGAACAGCGAGGGTCCCACGCTGCGGGACACCTGACGATTTTAAGGTGCGCCGGGGCCTGGACAAAACGCTGCGGCCCCCTCTGGGCCAGGAATGCTGGGGAGTGTAGTCTCCCTTCTCCAGTGCACCAGCAGCAGTAGCAAACTCCCGGGCAGAAAGAACAGCGAGGGTCGCACGACGCGGAACACCTGACGATTTTAAGGTGCGCCGGGGCCTGGACAAAACATTGCGGCCCCCTCTGGGCCAGGAATGCTGGGGAGTGTAGTCTCCCTTCTCCAGCGCAGCAGCAGCAGTAGCAAACTCCCGGGCAGAAAGAACAGCGAGGGTCGCACGACGCGGAACACCTGACGATTTTAAGGTGCGCCGGGGCCTGGACAAAACGTTGCGGCCCCCTCCGGGCCAGGAATGCTGGAGAGTGTAGTCTCCCTTCCCCCGCATAGCAGCAGCAAACTCCCGGGCAGAAAAAACAGCGAGGGTTCCACGCTACGGAACAACTTTTACGATTTTCCAGCGCTCCGGGGCCTAGACAAAATGTTGCGTCACCCTCCGGGCCAGGAATGCTGAGGAGTGTAGTCTCCATTCCCCAGCATAGCAGCAGCAGCAAACTCCCAGACAGAAAGAACAGCGAGGGTCCCACGCTGCGGAACACCCGACGATTTTAAAGGGCTCCGGGGCTTGGACAAAACATTGCGGCCCCTCTGGGCCAGGAATGCTGGGGAGTGTAGTCTCCTTTCCCCAGCGCAGCAGCAGCAAACTCCCGAGCAGAAAGAACAGCGAGGGTCCCACGCTGCGGAACACCTGGCGATTTTAAGGTGCTCCGGGGCATGGACAAAACGTTGCGGCCCCCTCTGGGCTAGGAATGCTGGGGAGTGTAGTCTCCCTTCCCCCGAATAGCAGCAGCAAACTCCCGGGCAGAAAAAAAAAAGTGAGGGTCCCACGCTACCGGACATCTGACAATTTTAAGGCGCTCCGGGGCATGGACAAAACGTTGCGGCCCCCTCCGGGCTGGGGAGTGTGGTCTCCATTCTCCAGCGCAGCAGCGAACTCCCGGGAAGAAAGAACAGCGAGGGTCCCAAGCTGCAGAACACCTGACGATTTTAAGGTGCTCCGGGGCCTGGACGAAATGTTACGGCCCCTCTGGGCCAGGAATGCTGGGGAGTGTAGTCTCCCTTCCCCAGCGCAGCAGCAGCAAACTCCCAGGCAGAAAGAACAGTGAGGGTCCCACGCTACCGGACATCTGATAATTTTAAGGCGCTCCGGGGCCTCGACAAAATGTTGCAGCCCCCTCCAGGCCAGGAATGCTGGGGAGTGTAGTCTCCCTTCACCAGTGCACCACCAGCAAACTCCCGGGCAGAAAGAACAGTGAGGGTCCCACGCTACAGGACATCTCTGATAATTTTAAGGCGCTCCGGGGCCTCGACAAAATGTTGCAGCCCCCTCCAGGCCACGAATGCTGGGGAGTGTAGTCTCCCTTCTCCAGCGCAGCAGCAGCAGTAGCAAACTCCCGGGCAGGAAGAACAGCGAGGGTCCCACGCTGCGGGACACCTGACGATTTTAAGGTGCTCCGGGGCCAGGACAAAACGTTCTGGCCCCCTCCGGGCCAGGAATGCTGGGGAGTGTAGTCTCCCTTCCCCAGCACAGCACCAGCAGCAAACTCATGGGCAGAAAGAACAGAGAGGGTCCCACTCTGCCGGACATCTGACAATTTTAAGGCGCTCCGGGGCCTGCACAAAATGTTGCGGCCCCCTCCGGGCCAGGAATGCTGGGGAGTGTAGTTTCCCTTCCCCAGTGCACCAGCAGCAGTAGCAAACTCCCGGGCAGAAAGAACAGCGAGGGTCGCACGCTGCCGGACATCTGACAATTTTAAGGCGCTAGGGGGCCTGGACAAAAAATTGGGGCCCCCTCCAGGCAAGGATTGCGAGGGAGTGTAGTCTCCCTTCCCCCCGTGGAGCAGCAGCAGCAAACACCCGAGCAGAAAGAACAGCGAGGGTCTCACGCTGCGGAACACCTGACGATTTTAAAGCGCTCCGGGCCCTGGACAAAACGTTGCGGCCCCCTCCGGGCCAGGAATGCTGGGGAGTGTAGTCTCCCTTCTCCAGCGTAGCAGCAGCACACTCCCGGGCAGAAATAACAGCGAGGGTCCCACGCTACGGAACAACTTTTACGATTTTCCAGCGCTCCGGGGCCTAGACAAAATGTTGCGGCCCCCTCCGGGCCAGGAATGCTGGGGAGTGTAGTCTCCCTTCTCCAGCGCAGCAGCTGCACCAACCTCCCGGGCAGAAAGAACAGCGAGGGTCCCACACTGCGGGACACCTGACGATTTTAAGGCACTCCGGGGACTGGACAAAACGTTGCAGCCCCCTCCCGGTCAGGAATGCTGGGGAGTTTAGTCTCCCTTCTCCAGCGCAGCAGCAGCAGACTCCCGGGCAGAAAGAACAGCGAGGGTCCCACACTGCACAACACCTCTTACGATTTTAAGGCGCTCCGGGGCCTGGACAAAACGTTGCGGCCCCCTCCGGGCAATGAATGCTGGGGAGTGTAGTCTCCCTTCTCCAGCGTAGCAGCAGCAGGAGCAAACTCCTGGGCAGAAAGAACAGCGAGGGTCCCACGCTGCGGGACACCTGACGATTTTAAGGCGCTACAGGGCATGGACAAAATGTTGCAGCCCCCTCCGGGCCAGGAATGCTGGGGAGTGTAGTCTCCCTTCCCCAGCATAGCAGCAGCAGCAAACTCCCAGGCAGAAAGAACAGTGAGGGTCTCACGCAGCGGAACACCTTACTATTTTACAGCGCTCCGGGGCCTAGACAAAATGTTGCAGCCCCCTCCGGGCCAGGAATGCTGGGGAGTGTAGTCTCCCTTCTCCAGCGCAGCAGTAGCAAACTCCAGGGCAGAAAGAACAGCGAGGGTCCCACGCTGCGGGACACATCTGACGATTTTAAGGCACTCCGGGGCCTGGACAAAATGTGCGGCCCACTCCGGGCCAGGAATGCTGGGGAGTGTAGTCTCCCTTCCGCAGCAGCAAACTCCTGGGCAGAAAGAACAGCAAGGGTCCCACGCTGCGGGACACCTGATGATTTTAAGGCGCTCCGGGGCATGGACAAAACGTTGCGGCCCCCTCCGGGCCAGGAATGCTGGGGAGTGTAGTCTCCCTTCTCCAGCGCAGCCGCTAACTCCCAGAAAAAGAACAGCGAGGGTCCCACGCTGTGGGACACCTCTGACAATTTTAAGGCACTCCGGGGCCTGGACAAAATGTTGCGGCCCCCTCCGGGCCAGGAAAGATGGGGAGTGTAGTCTCCCTTCCCCAGAATAGCAGCAGCACCAAACTCCCGGGCAGAAAAAACAGCGAGGGTCCCACGCTGCGGACCAACTTTTACGATTTTAAAGCGCTCCGGGGCCTGGACAAAATGTTGCGGCCCCCTCCAGGCCAGGAATGCTGGGGAGTGTAGTCTCCCTTCCACAGTGCAGCAGCAGCATCAAACTCCCGGGTAGAAAGAACAGCGAGGGTCCCACGCTGCGGGACACCTGACGATTTTAAAGCACTCCGTGGCCTTGGCAAAACATTGCGGCCCTCTACGGGCCAGGAATGCTGGGGAGTGTAGTCTCCCTTCCCGCAGCGGAGCAGCAGCAGCAAACTCCCGGGCAGAAAGAACAGCGAGGGTCCCACGCTCCGGGACACCTGACGATTTTAAAGCACTCCGGGGCCTGGACAAAATGTTGCGGCCCCCTCCGGGCCAGGAATGCTGGGGAGTGTAGTCTCCCTTCCACAGCGCAGCAGCAACAGCAGCAGCAAACTCCCCAGCAGAAAGAACAGCGAGGGTCCCACGCTGCGGGACAGCTCTTACGATTTTAAGGCGCTCCGGGGCCTGGGCAAAACGTTGGAGCCCCATCCGGGCCAGGAATGCTGGGCAGTGTAGTCTCCCTTCTCCAGCGCAGCAGGAAACTCCCGGGCAGAAAGAACAGCGAGGGTCCCACGCTGCAGAACACCTGATGATTTTAAAGTGCTCCGGGCCTGGACAAAACGTTGCAACCCCCTCCGGGCCAGGAATGCAGTTCTCCCTTCCCCAGCGCAGCAGCAGCATCAAACTCCCGGGCAGAAAGAAGAGCGAGGGTCTCATGCTGCGGAACACCTGACGATTTTAAAGTGCTCCGGGGCCTGGAAAAAACGTTGCGGCCCCCTCCGGGCCAGGAATGGTGGGGAGTGTAGTCTCCCTTCCCCAGCGCAGCAGCAGGAGCAAACTCTCGGGCAGAAAGAACAGCGAGGGTCTCACTCTGCGGAACACCTCTTACGATTTTAAGGCGCTCCGGGGCCTGGACAAAACGTTGCGGCCCCCTCTGGGCCAGGAATGCTGGGGAGTGTAGTCTCCCTTACCCAGGGCAGTAGCAAACTCTCGGACAGAAAGAACAGCGAGGGTCCCACGCTGCGGGGCACCTGACGATTTTAAGGCGCTCCAGGGCCTGGACAAAACGTGCGGCCCCCTCCGTGCCAGGAATGCTGGGGAGTGTAGTCTCCCTTCCCCAGCGCAGCAGCAGCACCAGCAGCAAACACCAGCAGCAAACACCCGAGCAGAAAGAACAGCGAGGGTCCCACGCTGCGGAACACCTGACGATTTTAAGGCGCTCCGGGGCCTGGACAAAACGCTGTGGCCCCCTCGGGGCCAGGAATGCTGGGGAGTGTAGTCTCCCTTCCCCAGTGCAGCAGCAGCACACTCCCGGGCAGAAAGAACAGCGAGGGTCCCACGCTGCGGAACACCTGACGATTTTAAGGTGCTCCGGGGCCTGGACAAAACGTTGTGGCCCCCTCCGGGCCAGGAATGCTGGGGAGTGTAGTCTCCCTTCCCTAGCGCAGCAGCAAACTCCCAGGCAGAAAGAACAGCGAGGGTCCCACGCTGCGGGACGCCTGACCATTTTAAAGCACTCCGGGGCCTGGAAAAAACGTTGTGGCCCCCTCCGGGCCAGGAATGCTGGGGCGTGTAGTCTCCCTTCCCCAGCGCAGCAGTAGCAAACTCCCGGGCAGACAGAACAGCAAGGGTCCCACGCTGCGGAACACCTCTTATAATTTTAAGGCGCCCAGGGCCTGGACAAAACGTGCGGCCCTCTCCGGGCCAGGAATGCTGGGAAGTGTAGTCTCCCTTCTCCAGCGCAGCAGCAAACTCCCGGGCAGAAAAAACAGCGAGGGTCCCACGCTGCAGGACACCTGACGATTTTAAGGCGCTCCGGGCCTGGACAAAACGCTGCGGCCCCCTCTGGGCCAGGAATGCTGGGGAGTATAGTCTCCCTTCTCCAGCGCAGCAGCAGCACCAAACTCCCGGGCAGACAGAACAGCGAGGGTCCCACGCTGCGGAACACCTGACGATTTTAAGGCGCTCCGGGGCCTGGACAAAACGCTGTGGCCCCCTCTGGGCCAGGAATGCTGGGGAGTGTAGTCTCCCTTCCCCAGTGCAGCAGCAGCACCAGCAGCAGCAAACACCAGCAGCAAACACCTGAGCAGAAAGAACAGCGAGGGTCCCACGCTGCGGAACACCTCTTATAATTTTAAGGCGCTCAGGGCCTGGACAAAATGTGCGGCCCCCTCCGGGCCAGGAATGCTGGGGAGTGTAGTCTCCCTTCTCCAGCGCAGCAGCAAACCCCCGAGCAGAAAGAACAGCTAGGGTCCCACGCTGCTGGACACCTGATGATTTTAAGGCGCTCAGGGCCTGGACAAAACGTGCGGCCCCCTCCGGGCCAGGCATGCTGGGGAGTGTAGTCTCCCTTCCCCAGTGCAGCACCAGCAGCAAACTCCCAAGCAGAAAGAACAGCGAGGGTCCCACTATGCAGAACACCTGATTAATTTAAGGTGCTACGGGGCCTGGACAAAACGTTGCGGCCCCCTGCGGGCCAGGAATGCTGGGGAGTGTAGTCTTCCTTCCCCAGGGAAGTAGCAGCAGCAAACTCCCGGGCAGAAAGAACAGCGAGGGTCCCCACGCTGTGGGACACATGTGACTATTTTAAGGCGCTCCAGGGCCTGGACAAAACGTTGCAGCCCCCTCCATGCCAGGAATGGTGGGGAGTGTAGTCTCCCTTCCCCAGCGCAGCAGCAGCATACTCCCGGGCAGAAAGAACAGCGAGGTCCCATGCTGAGGGACACCTCCGATGATTTTAAGGCGCTCCGGGGCCTGGACAAAACGTTGCGGCCCCCTCCGGGCCAGGAATGCTGGGGAGTGTAGTCGCCCTTCTCCAGCGCAGCAGCAGTACACTCCGGGGAAGAAAGAACAGCGAGGGTCTCACGCTGCGGGACAGCTGACGATTTTAAGGCACTCCGGGGACTGGACAAAATGTTGCAGCCCTCTCCGGGCCAGGAATGCTGGGTAGTGTAGTCTCCCTTCTCCAGCGCAGCAGCAGCAAACTCCCGGGCAGAAAAAACAGCGAGGGTCCCACGCTGCAGGACACCGGACGATTGTAAGGCACTCCGGGGCCTGCACAAAATGTTGCGGCCCTCTCCGGGCTAGGAATGCTGTGAAGTGTAGTCTCCCTTCCCCAGTGCAGCAGCAGCAAACTCCCGGGCAGAAAGAACAGCGAGGGTCCCAAGCTGCAGGACACCTGACGATTTTAAGGCACTCCGGGGCCTGGACAAAAAGTTGCGGCCCGCTCCGGGCCAGGAAAGCTGGGGAGTGTAGTCTCCCTTCCCCAGCGCAGCAGCAAACTCCTGGGCAGAAAGAACAGCAAGGGTCCCACGCTGCAGGACACCTGACGATTTTAAGGCACTCCGGGGCCTGGACAAAAAGTTGCGGCCCGCTCCGGGCCAGGAAAGCTGGGGAGTGTAGTCTCCCTTCCCCTGCGCAGCAGGAAACTCCCAGGCAGAAAGAACAGCGAAGGTCCCACGCTGCGGGACACCTGACGATTTTTAGGCGCTCCGGGGCCTGGACAAAACATGGCAGCCCCCTCCGGGCCAGGAATGCTGGGGAGTGTAGTCTCCCTTCCCCAGCAGAGCAGCAGCAAACTCCCGGGCAGAAAGAACAGCGAGGGTCCCACGCTGCGGGACACCTGACGATTTTAAGGCGCTCTGGGGCATGGACAAAATGTTGCAGCCCCCTCCGGGCCAGGAATGCTGGGGAGTGTAGTCTCCCTTCCCCAGCATAGCAGCAGCAGCAAACTCCCAGGCAGAAAGCACAGTGAGGGTCTCACGCTGCGGAACACCTTACTATTTTACAGCGCTCCGGGGCCTAGACAAAATGTTGCAGCCCCCTCCGGGCCAGGAATGCTGGGGAGTGTAGTCTCCCTTCTCCAGCGCAGCAGTAGCAAACTCCAGGGCAGAAAGAACAGCGAGGGTCCCACGCTGCGGGACATCTGACGATTTTAAGGCGCTCCGGGGCCTGGACAAAACGTTGTGGCCCCCTCTGGGCCAGGAATGCTGGGGAGTGTAGTCTCCCTTCCCCAGCGCAGGAGCAAACTCCTGGGCAGAAAGAACAGCGAGGGTTCCACGCTGCGGGACACCTCTGACAATTTTAAGGCGCTCTGGGGCCTGGACAAAACGTTGTGGCCCCTTCCTGGCCAGGAATGCTGGTGTGTGTAGTCTCCCTTATCCAGCGCAGCAGCAAACTCCCGGACAGAAAGAACAGCGAGGGTCCCACACTGCGGAACACATCTTACGAATTTTAAGGCGCTCCGGGGCCTGGACAAAACGTTGCGGCCCCCTCCGGGCAATGAATGCGAGGGAGTGTAGTATCCCTTCCCCCAGCGGAGCAGCAGCAGCAAACTCCTGGGCAGAAAGAACAGCAAGGGTCTCACGCTGCGGACCAACTTTTACGATTTTAAAGCGCTCCGGGGCCTGGACAAAATGTTGCGGCCCCCTCCAGGCCAGGAATGCTGGGGAGTGTAGTCTCCCTTCCCCAGCGCAGCAGCAGCAAACTCCCGAGCAGAAAGAACAGCGAGGGTCCGACGCTGCGGACCAACTTTTACGATTTTAAAGCGCTCCGGGGCCTGGACAAAATGTTGCGGCCCCCTCCGGGCAATGAATGTGAGGGAGTGTAGTATCCCTTCCCCCAGCGGAGCAGCAGCAGCAAACTCCTGGGCAGAAAGAACAGCAAGGGTCTCACGCTGCGGACCAACTTTTACGATTTCAAAGCGCTCCGGGGCCTGGACAAAATGTTGCGGCCCCCTCCAGGCCAGGAATGCTGGAGAGTGTAGTCTCCCTTCCCCAGCGCAGCAGCAAACTCCCAGGCAGAAAGAACAGCAAGGGTCCCACGCTGCTGGACACCCGACTATTTTAAGGCGCTCCGGGGCCTGGACAAAACGCTGCGGCAACCTCCGGCCAGGAATGCTGGGGAGTGTAGTCTCCCTTCCCCAGCACAGCAGCAACAGCAGCAAACTCCCCGGCAGAAAGAACAGCGAGGGTCCCACGCTGTGGGACAGCTCTTACGATTTTAAGGCGCTCCGGGGCCTGGACAAAACACTGCGGCCCCCTCTGGGCCAGGAATGCTGGGGAGTGTAGTCTCCCTTCTCCAGCACAGCAGCAAACTCCCGGGCAGAAAGAACAGCAAGGGTCCCACGCTGCGGAACACCTTTTACGATTTTAAAGCGCTCCGCGGCCTGGACAAAACGTTGCGGCCCCCTCCGGGCCAGGAATGCTGGGGAGTGTAGTCTCCCTTCTCCAGCACAGCAGCAAACTCCCCGGCAGAAAGAACAGTGAGGGTTCCACGCTGCGGGACACATCTGACGATTTTGAGGTGCTCCGGGGCCTGGACAAAACGTTGCAGGCCCCTCCCGGCAAGGAATGCTGGGGAGTGTAGTCTCCCTTCTCCAGCGCAGCAGCAAACTCCCGGGCAGAAAGAACAGTGAGGGTTCCACGCTGCGGGACACATCTGACGATTTTGAGGTGCTCCGGGGCCTGGACAAAACGTTGCAGGCCCCTCCCGGCCAGGAATGCTGGGGAGTGTAGTCTCCCTTCTCCAGCGCAGCAGCAAACTCCCGGGCAGAAAGAACAGTGAGGGTTCCACGCTGCGGGACACATCTGACGATTTTGAGGTGCTCCGGGGCCTGGACAAAACGTTGCAGGCCCCTCCCGGCCAGGAATGCTGGGGAGTGTAGTCTCCCATCTCCAGCGCAGCAGGAAACTCCCGGGCAGAAAGAACAGCGAGGGTCCCACGCTGCATAACACCTGACGATTTTAAGGTGCTCCGGGGCCTGGACAAAACGTTGCAACCCCCTCCGGGCCAGGAATGCAGTCTCCCTTCCCCAGCGCAGCAGCAGCATCAAACTCCCGGGCAGAAAGAAGAGCGAGGGTCTCATGCTGCGGAACACCAGACGATTTTAAAGTGCTCCGGGGCCTGGACAAAACATTGCGGCCCCCTCCGGGCCAGGAATGGTGGGGAGTGTAGTCTCCATTCCCCAGCGCAGCAGCAAACTCTCGGGCAGAAAGAACAGCGAGGGTCCCACGCTGCGGGACACCTGACGATTTTAAGGCGCTCCAGGGCCTGGACAAAACGTGCAGCCCCCTCCGGGCAAGGAATGCGAGGAAGTGTAGTCTCCCTTCCCCAGCGCAGCAGCAGCACCAGCAGCAAACACCAGCAGCAAACACCCGAGCAGAAAGAACAGCAAGGGTCCCACGCTGCGGAACACCTGATGATTTTAAGGCGCTCCGGGGCCTGGACAAAACGCTGTGGCCCCCTCTGGGCCAGGAATGCTGGGGAGTGTAGTCTCCCTTCCCCAGTGCAGCAGCAGCACACTCCCGGGCAGAAAGAACAGCGAGGGTCCCACGCTGCGGAACACCTCTTATAATTTTAAGGCGCCCAGGGCCTGGACAAAATGTGCGGCCCCTCCGGGCCAGGAATGCTGGGGAGTGTAGTTTCCCTTCTCCAGCGCAGCAGCAAACCCCCGAGCAGAAAAAACAGCTAGGGTCCCACGCTTGAACACCGTTGACGATTTTAAGGCACTCCGGGGCCTGGACAAAACGTTGCGGCCCCCTCCGGGCCAGGAATACCGGGGAGTGTAGTCTCCCGTCCCCAGCGCAGCAGCAACAGCAGGAGCAAACTCCTGGGCAGAAATAACAGCGAGGGTCCCACGCTGCGGGACACCTCTGACAATTTAAGGCCCTCCGGGGCATGGACAAAACATTGCGGCCCCCTCCGGGCCAGGAATGCTGGGGACTGTAGTCTCCCTTCCCCAGCGCAGCAGTAGCAAACTTCCGGGCAGAAAGAACAGCGAGGGTCCCACGCTGCGGAACACCTCTTATAATTTTAAGGCGCCCAGGGCCTGGACAAAATGTGCGGCCCCTCCGGGCCAGGAATGCTGGGGAGTGTAGTTTCCCTTCTCCAGCGCAGCAGCAAACCCCCGAGCAGAAAGAACAGCTAGGGTCCCACGCTTGAACACAGTTGACGATTTTAAGGCACTCCGGGGCCTGGACAAAACGTTGCGGCCCCCTCCGGGCCAGGAATACCGGGGAGTGTAGTCTCCCTTCTCCAGCGCAGCAGCAACAGCAGCAGCAAACTCCCGGGCAGAAAAAACAGCGAGGGTCCCACGCTGCAGGACGCCTGACGATTTTAAGGCACTCCGGGGCCTGGAAAAAACGTTGTGGCCCCCCCGGGCCAGGAATGCTGGGGAGTGTAGTCTCCCTTCTCCAGCGCAGCAGCAGCAAACCCCCGAGCAGAAAGAACAGCTAGGGTCCCACGCAGCTGGACACCGGATGATTGTAAGACGCTCCGGGGCATGGACAAAACGTTGCGGCCCCCTCCTGGCAAGGAATGTGAGGGAGTGTAGTCTCCCTTCCCCAGCGGAGCAGCACACTCCTGGGCAGAAAGAACAGCGAGGGTCCCACGCTGCGGGACACCTCTGATGATTTTAAGGCACTCCGTGGCCTTGGCAAAACATTGCGGCCCTCTCCGGGCCAGGAATGCTGGGGAGTGTAGTCTCCCTTCCCCAGCGCAGCAGCAAACTCCTGGGCAGAAAGAACAGCAAGGGTCCCACGCTGCAGGACACCTGACGATTTTAAAGCACTCCGGGGCCTGGACAAAAAGTTGCGGCCCGCTCCGGGCCAGGAAAGCTGGGGAGTGTAGTCTCCCTTCCCCAGCGCAGCAGCAACAGCAGCAGCAAACTCCTGGGCAGAAAGAACAGCAAGGGTCCCACGCTGAAGAACACCTGACGATTTTAAAGCACTCCGGGGCCTGGACAAAAAGTTGCGGCCCCCTCTGGGCCAGGAATGCTGGGGAGTGTAGTCTCCCTTCTCCAGCGCAGCAGCAGCACCAAACTCCCGGGCAGACAGAACAGCGAGGGTCCCACGCTGCGGAACACCTCATGATTTTAAAGCGCCCTGGGGCCTGGACAAAACATTGCGGCCCCCTCCGGGCCAGGAATGCTGGGGAGTGTAGTCTCCCTTCCCCAGCGCAGCAGCAACAGCAGCAGCAAACTCCTGGGCAGAAAGAACAGCAAGGGTCCCACGCTGCAGGACACCTGACTATTTTAAAGCACTCCGGGGCCTGGACAAAAAGTTGCGGCCCCCTCCGGGCCAGGAATGCTGGGGAGTGTAGTCTCCCTTCCCCAGCGCAGGAGCAAACTCCTGGGCAGAAAGAACAGCGAGGGTCCCACGCTGCGGGACACCTGACGATTTTAAGGCGCTCCGGGGCATGTACAAAACGTTGCGGCCCCCTCCGGGCCAGGAATGCTGGGGAGTGTAGTCTCCCTTAACCAGCACAGCAGTAGCAAACTCCCGGGCAGACAGAACAGCAAGGGTCCCACGCTGCGGAACACCTCTTATAATTTTAAGGCGCCCAGGGCCTGGACAACACGTTGCGGCCCCCTCCGGGCCAGGCATGCTGGGGAGTGTAGTCTCCCTTCCCCAGTGCAGCACCAGCAGCAAACTCCCGAGCAGAAAGAACAGCGAGGGTCCCACTATGCAGAACACCTGATTAATTTAAGGTGCTCCGGGGCCTGGACAAAACGTTGCGGCCCCCTGCGGGCCAGGAATGCTGGGGAGTGTAGTCTTCCTTCCCCAGGGAAGTAGCAGCAGCAAACTCCCGGGCAGAAAGAACAGCGAGGGTCCCAAGCTGTGGGACACATGTGACTATTTTAAGGCGCTCCAGGGCCTGGACAAAACGTTGCGGCCCCCTCCATGCCAGGAATGGTGGGGAGTGTAGTCTCCCTTCCCCAGCGCAGCAGCAGTACACTCCGGGGAAGAAAGAACAGCGAGGGTCTCACGCTGCGGGACACCTGACCATTTTAAGGCACTCCGGGGACTGGACAAAATGTTGCAGCCCTCTCCGGGCCAGGAATGCTGGGTAGTGTAGTCTCCCTTCTCCAGCGCAGCAGCAGCACCAAACTCCCGGGCAGACAGAACAGCGAGGGTCCCACGCTGCGGAACACCTCTTATGATTTTAAAGCGCCCTGGGGCCTGGACAACACGTTGCGGCCCCCTCAGGGCCAGGAATGCTGGGGAGTGTAGTCTCCCTTCTCCAGCGCAGCAGCTGCACCAACCTCCCGGGCAGAAAGAACAGCGAGGGTCTCACGCTGCGGGACACCTGACGATTTTAAGGTGCTCCTGGGCCTGGACAAAACGTTGCAGCCCCCTTCGGGCCAGGAATGCTAGGGAGTGTAGTCTCCCTTCCCCCGCATAGCAGCAGCAAACTCCCGAGCAGAAAGAACAGCGAGGGTCCCACGCTGCGGAACACCTTTAACGATTTAAAAGCGTCAGGGGCCTGGACAAAACGTTGCGGCCCCCTCCGTGCCAGGAATGCTGGGGAGTGTAGTCTCCCTTCCCCAGCGCAGCAGCAGCACCAGCAGCAAACACCAGCAGCAAACACCCGAGCAGAAAGAACAGCGAGGGTCCCATGCTGCGGGACACCTGACGATTTTAAGGCGCTTCGGGGCCTGGACAAAACGTAGCGACCCCCTCTGGGCCAGGAATGCTGGGGAGTGTAGTCTCCCTTCCCCAGCGCAGCAGCAACAGCAGGAGCAAACTCCTGGGCAGAAATAACAGCGAGGGTCCCATGCTGCGGGACACCTCTGACGATTTTAAGGCCCTCCGGGGCATGGACAAAACATTGCGGCCCCCTCTGGGCCAGGAATGCTGGGGAGTGTAGTCTCCCTTCTCCAGCACAGCAGCAGCACCAAACTCCCGGGCAGACAGAACAGCGAGGGTCCCACGCTTGAACACCTTTGACTATTTTAAGGCACTCCGGGGCCTGGACAAAATGTTGCGGCCCACTCCGGGCCAGGAATGCTGGGGAGTGTAGTCTCCCTTCTCCAGCGCAGCAGCAAACTCCCGGACAGAAAGAACAGCGAGGGTCCCACACTGCGGAACACCTCTTACGATTTTAAGGCGCTCCGGGGCCTGGACAAAACGTTGCGGCCCCCTCCGGGCCAGGAATGCTGGGGAGTGTAGTCTCCCTTCCCCAGCGCAGCAGCAACAGCAGGAGCAAACTCCCGGGCAGAAAGAACAGCGAGGGTCCCACGCTGCGGGACACATCTGACGATTTTAAGGCGCTCCAGGGCCTGGACAAAACGTTGTGGCCCCCTCCGTGCCAGGAATGCTGGGGAGTGTAGTCTCCCTTCCCTAGCGCAGCAGCAAACTCCCAGGCAGAAAGAACAGCAAGGGTCCCACGCTGCGGAACACCTCTTATAATTTTAAGGCGCCCAGGGCCTGGACAAAATGTGCGGCCCCTCCGGGCCAGGAATGCTGGGGAGTGTAGTCTCCCTTCTCCAGCGCAGCAGCAAACTCCCGAGCAGAAAGAACAGCAAGGGTCCCACGCTGCGGAACACCTCTTATAATTTTAAGGCGCCCAGGGCCTGAACAAAATGTCCGGCCCCTCCGGGCCAGGAATGCTGGGGAGTGTAGTCTCCCTTCTCCAGTGCAGCACCAGCAGCAAACTCCCGAACAGAAAGAACAGCGAGGGTCCCACTTTGCAGAACACCTGATTAATTTAAGGTGCTCCGGGGCCTGGACAAAACGTTGCGGCCCCCTGCGGGCCAGGCATGCTGGGGAGTGTAATCTTCCTTCCCCAGGGAAGTTGCAGCAGCAAACTCCCGGGCAGAAAGAACAGCGAGGGTCCCATGCTGAGGGACACCTCCGATGATTTTAAGGGGCTCCGGGGCCTGGACAAAACGTTGCGGGCCCCCTCCGGGCCAGGAATGCTGGGGAGTGTAGTCGCCCTTCTCCAGCGCAGCAGCAGCACCAAACTCCCGGGCAGACAGAACAGCGAGGGTCCCACGCTGCGGGACACCTGACGATTTTAAGGCACTCCGGGGACTGGACAAAATGTTGCAGCCCTCTCCGGGCCAGGAATGCTGGGTAGTGTAGTCTCCCTTCTCCAGCGCAGCAGCAGCAAACTCCCGGGCAGAATAAACAGCGAGGGTCCCACGCTGCAGGACACCTGACGATTTTAAAGCGCTCCGGGCCTAGACAAAACGCTGCGGCCCCCTCTGGGCCAGGAATGCTGGGGAGTGTAGTCTCACTTCTCCAGCGCAGCAGCAGCACCAGCACCAAACTCCCGGGCAGACAGAACAGCGAGGGTCCCACTCTGCGGAACACCTCTTATGATTTTAAAGCGCCCTGGGGCCTGGACAACACGTTGCGGCCCCCTCCGGGCCAGGAATGCTGGGGAGTGTAGTCTCCCTTCTCCAGCACAGCAGCAGCACACTCCCGGGCAGAAAGAACAGCGAGGGTCCCACGCTGCGGGACACCTGACGATTTTAAGGTGCTCCTGGGCCTGGACAAAACGTTGCAGCCCCCTTCGGGCCAGGAATGCTAGGGAGTGTAGTCTCCCTTCCCCCGCATAGCAGCAGCAAACTCCCGGGCAGAAAGAACAGCGAGGGTCCCACGCTGCGGGACACCGGACGATTGTTAGGCGCTCCGGGGCATGGACAAAACGTTGCGGCCCCCTCCGGGCCAGGAATGTTGTGAAGTGTAGTCTCCCTTCCCCAGTGCAGCAGCAGCACACTCCCGGGCAGAAAGAACAGCGAGGGTCCCACACTGCGGGACACCGGACGATTGTAAGGCGCTCCGGGGCATGGACAAAACGTTGCGGCCCCCTCCGGGCCAGGAATGTGAGGGAGTGTAGTCTCCCTTCCCCAGCGCAGCAGCAAACTCCTGGGCAGAAAGAACAGCAAGGGTCCCACGCTGCAGGACACCTGACGATTTTAAAGCACTCCGGGGCCTGGACAAAAAGTTGCGGCCCGCTCCGGGCCAGGAAAGCTGGGGAGTGTAGTCTCCCTTCCCCAGCGCAGCAGTAAACTCCCAGGAAGAAAGAACAGCGAAGGTCCCACGCTGCGGGACGCCTGACGATTTTAAGGCACTCCGGGGCCTGGACAAAACGTGCGGCCCCCTCCGGGCCAGGCATGCTGGGGAGTGTAGTCTCCCTTCCCCAGTGCAGCAGCAGCACACTCCCGGGCAGAAAGAACAGCGAGGGTCCCACGCTGCGGGACACCGGACGATTGTAAGGCGCTCCGGGGCATGGACAAAACGTTGCGGCCCCCTCCTGGCAAGGAATGTGAGGGAGTGTAGTCTCCCTTCCCCAGCGGAGCAGCACACTCCTGGGCAGAAAGAACAGCGAGGGTCCCACGCTGCAGGACACCTGACGATTTTAAGGCACTCCGGGGCCTGGAAAAAACGTTGCGGCCCCCTCCGGGCCAGGAATGCTGGGGAGTGTAGTCTCCCTTCTCCAGCACAGCAGCAAACTCCGGGGCAGAAAGAACAGTGAGGGTTCCACGCTCCGGGACACCTGACGATTTTAAGGCACTCCGGGGCCTGGACAAAATGTTGCGGTCCCCTCCGGACCAGGAATGCTGGGGAGTGTAGTCTCCCTTCCCCAGCGCAGCAGCAAACTCCCGGGCAGAAAGAACAGCGAGGGTTCCACGCTGCGGGACACATCTGACGATTTTGAGGTGCTCCAGGGCCTGGACAAAACGTTGTGGCCCCCTTCGGGCCAGGAATGCTGGGGAGTTTAGTCTCCCTTCTCCAGCGCAGCAGCAGCAGCAAACTCCCGGGCAGAAAGAACAGCGAGGGTTCCACGCTGCGGGACACATCTGACGATTTTGAGGTGCTCCGGGGCCTGGACAAAACGTTGCAGCCCCCTCCCGGCCAGGAATGCTGGGGAGTGTAGTCTCCCTTCTCCAGCGCAGCAGGAAACTCCCGGGCAGAAAGAACAGCGAGGGTCCTACGCTGCGGGACACCTGACGATTTTAAAGTGCTCCGGGCCTGGACAAAACGTTGCAACCCCCTCCGGGCCAGGAATGCAGTCTCCCTTCCCCAGCGCAGCAGCAGCATCAAACTCCCGGGCAGAAAGAAGAGCGAGGGTCTCATGCTGCGGAACACCTGACGATTTTAAAGTGCTCCGGGGCCTGGACAAAACGTTGCGGCCCCCTCCGGGCCAGGAATGGTGGGGAGTGTAGTCTCCCTTCCCCAGCGCAGCAGCAGGAGCAAACTCTCGGGCAGAAAGAACAGCGAGGGTCCCACGCTGCGGGACACCTGACGATTTTAAGGCGCTCCAGGGCCTGGACAAAACGTGCGGCCCCCTCCGGGCAAGGAATGCGAGGGAGTGTAGTCTCCCTTCCCCCAGCGCAGCAGCAGCACCAGCAGCAAACACCCGAGCAGAAAGAACAGCGAGGGTCCCACGCTGCGGAACACCTGACGATTTTAAGGCGCTCCGGGGCCTGGACAAAACGCTGTGGCCCCCTCTGGGCCAGGAATGCTGGGGAGTGTAGTCTCCCTTTCCCAGCGCAGCAGCAGCATACTCCCGGGCAGAAAGAACAGCGAGGGTCCCACGCTGCGGAACACCTGACGATTTTAAGGCCCTCCGGGGCATGGACAAAACATTGCGGCCCCCTCCGGGCCAGGAATGCTGGGGAGTGTAGTCTCCCTTCCCAGGCGCAGCAGCAACAGCAACCTCCCGGGCAGAAAGAACAGCGAGGGTCCCACGCTTGAACACCTTTGACTATTTTAAGGCGCTCCGCGGCCTGGACAAAATGTTGCGGCCCACTCCGGGCCAGGAATGCTGGGGAGTGTAGTCTCCCTTCCGCAGCAGCAAACTCCTGGGCAGAAAGAACAGCAAGGGTCCCACGCTGCGGGACACCTGACGATTTTAAGGCGCTCCGGGGCATGGACAAAACGTTACTGCCCCCTCCGGCCCAGGAATGCTGGGGAGTGTAGTCTCCCTTCTCCAGCGCAGCCGCAAACCCCCAGAAAAAGAACAGCGAGGGTTCCACGCTGCGGGACACCTTTGACTATTTTAAGGCGCTCTGGGGCCTGGACAAAACGTTGTGGCCCCTTCCTGGCCAGGAATGCTGGTGTGTGTAGTCTCCCTTCTCCAGCGCAGCAGCAAACTCTCGGACAGAAAGAACAGCGAGGGTCCCACACTGCGGAACACCTCTTACGATTTTAAGGCGCTCCGGGGCCTGGACAAAACGTTGCGGCCCCCTCCGGGCAATGAATGCGAGGGAGTGTAGTCTCCCTTCCCCAGCATAGCAGCAGCACCAAACTCCCGGGCAGAAAGAACAGAGGGTCTCACGCTGCAGGACACCTGACGGTTTTAAGGCACTCCGGGGCCTGGACAAAATGTTGCGGCCCCCTCCGGGCCAGGAAAGCTGGGGAGTGTAGTCTCCCTTCTCCAGCACAGCAGCAAACTCCGGGGCAGAAAGAACAGTGAGGGTCCCACGCTGCGGGACACATCTGACGATTTTAAGGCGCTCCAGGGCCTGCAAAAACGTTGTGGCCCCCTCCGTGCCAGGAATGCTGGGGAGTGTAGTCTCCCTTCCCCAGCGCAGCAGTAGCAAACTCCCGGGCAGACAGAACAGCAAGGGTCCCACGCTGCGGAACACCTCTTATAATTTTAAGGCGCCTGTTGGACTTGGCCCTTTTTGGCCGGTTCACCCCTAAACTTTTTGCCTTGTATGTCAGTAGTTTTAAGTCTCTGGGCACTTTAGCACTGTGGGCCAGTGTAAAGTGCGTGCGCGCTGAGTGCGTGTGGTGAGATTGTCCTGCCCTCCCATAGGAATGCATGGGGGATATGTGTCCATGGTAATTCCTGGTGTGAGAGGAGTACAGGGGCGAGTTTAGTATGTGCGAACTCGTGAGAATAAATGCTGCGCAATGGTGTGCGCAGATTTATTGTGACTGGTGTAGAAATGCCACTTTTAGAAGTAGGCATTTATGTGTGCTCTGTGTCTGCCTGCCTGATGTGAATTGCATGTCTGGCTTGTGAGTGACAGGGGCTGGGAGGTGTGTGTGGCTCCCGGAGAGGCAGGGTGAGTCAGCGCAGGGCTGAATAGGGAGATCTGCACATAGAGTGAGGGGACGAGTGTCACCTGGGTCTGAATAGGGCTGTGCCTTCCCTCCACAATGCTGGCTCCACCTCCTGTGGTGCGTCTGATGTCCCTAGCCCCCACCTGACAAAGGAGAGAGGAGCTGAGCAAAACAAAGGGCTCCAAAGCTCCCCATAACCAGTTGTATCTGGTTCCCCCAAACCCTGCACCTTTACACAAAGGAAAAGGGTGTATAAAAGAAGGGGCTGTGACCCCATGTTTGTTGTTCAGTTCTGGTGCTGGTCCTGATCCTGCGGGGGCGTGCTGCTGCTGGGGCCCAGGAGGAACCGCCATGAGGGCTTGCCTCCCTGGGCCCAGCTATGCCCCAGGGACCTTTTGCTTCTTTTCTTCATCTCCCAGGACTTTGGCTGCCTCCTGCGCCCTGTGAGCGCTGTGCTCCAATTCTTTAATTGACTCAAGCAGGAGGAGAGCGTGGGCTTCGCAGCGCGGCGCTGCAGCCCTTAGCGAGGGAATCCCGGTGTGAGGGATTCCCCCGTGATGCCTGAATTGCGGGTGCCCACCCCGCTTATGCTGCATTTTTCGCGGGTGCCTACCCCGCATTTTGCCGCTTTAGGTTTATTCTTCTATGCGGGTGCCCACCCCGCGTTGTCTGCCTTAGCGGGAGCCCACCCCGCGTTCTACTTTTGAAATTCACCGCCGCAGCCCGAGCGACCCGGAAGTCAGGCGCGCCCGCCTGACTATGGGCGGAGCCTGCAGCGGATGTCCGGAAGCGAGGGGAAGCTCCGCTGCGGGTGGAAAGGAGAACGGGAGCCTACCCCGCCTCCACGAGCACCGATGCAAAATCCCGGGTCCCAGGAGGGGGCCCGGGTGAAGCGAGGACAGACCGGAGCAGGATTCCAGGCGGGGCTCCCGTGATGAAGACGGAGCCCCGCGTGCGGTGAAGAGAGAAGGTGAGAGGAGTCCCCCAAGGAGTGGGGGCTCCCCTGTTGCCTGCCGCCTGGACCGGAGGTGCCCGATCCAAGCCCCGGTGAGTAGGGGCTTCGTCCGTGTTGTGGTGCCTTTTGAGGCACAGTGTCGGTGTCCATTTCTTGAGCGGCCCCGCCTGATAGAGGGCCGCTCCAACGAAGGGGGCAATTCTTTCCAGGAGTCCCTGTTGGGGGGGGGGTGCATCGGGGCATATTGTCGATGCCCGCCCTCCGTGGCCACATTGTTGTTGGGGGCCTAGAGGGCCCAGGGGGGGGCCCGTGCTCCTTCCAGTTTGGGCATTTTTACAGCTGCCCCGCCTGCAAGGGGGCAGCTGCTAAGATGGGGCAGATTGAGGCGCATTGTCGGCGCCTGGGCGTTCCCGCCGGAGAGCGGGCCGCCCCCGACGATGGTGGCAGGTGTTCAATGCCACGTGGGGGTCCAGAGGGCACAGAGGTGCCGGGCCCCCTTTATGCAAAGTGCCACAGCTGCGCCGCACCAGCGCGGGCAGCTGCAACGAGAGGGGCATGAGATGTCCCTGAGAGGGACCAGAGGCACAGTGAGTGCCAGTGAGTTTCTCAGCTGCCCAGCAATTAGTGGGCAGCTGCCACGTTTAGTTTTGCGCAGTGGCGCACTGTGGATTCAGCTGCTAGGCAGCAGCCCTGACATTCTGGACACGGGGCATTTGAGCCCCTTTTGAGATGGCCAGTTGGCCAGGGGGACTGGTGGGTTTATAGGGCGCCAGGCCCTAAATGTGATTTATACCTCTAATATGGTTCTTACTGTGAGGTCATGTGCTCATGTGATCAGGTGGTGTTAGGAAATGTGATGCTCTACTATGATTCATGCCGCTAAATGTGTTTAGGGATGAGATTATGTGCATAATGTGGTTATGCTGGTGAGGTTATTTCCTACTGTGAGTTACGCCCCTAATGTGAGTTATACTTAGGAGGTTAGGGTCTAATGTGTTTAGACTTATGAGAGGATTGCATAATGTATTTATGCTGGTGAGGTTGGCGCAGAATGTAATCCGCGCCTAAATGTGATACTGTGCATAATGTGGTTTATGTTACAGGATGATGCGGAGTACAGTGGTTACCAGTGATTACTGGTTGTACGTTTAGGATCTGTTTTACATTTACTAAGTTCGCTTTGTGCTGGTCCTGACAGTGGTCCAGTTGGACCTGTCGGGTGTAAATAATCCCTTGTAAATATGACCTAGTGCCAGGTGGCACCATGTATATTATGTGAGTACTATTCTAATGTGTTATGAGAATACAAAGGCTATTTTTGATATAACCTTGTGTGGAGTTCCTTCTTGTGGTGTGCCTGGTATGTTGTTGCTGTGTGCGTGCGCAAACGCTTTACACATTGCCTCCGGGATAAGCCTGACTGCTCGTGCCAAGCTACCAAGGGGGTGAGCAGGGGTTATCTTTGGCGTGTAACTCCCTTGCCCTGACTAGAGTGGTGGTCTCTGCCTGGCTTTGGCGCAAGCCTTAGCCAACCAGAGATCCCATTTCTAACAGCGCCCAGGGCCTGGACAAAATGTGCGGCCCCTCCGGGCCAGGAATACTGGGGAGTGTAGTCTCCCTTCTCCAGCGCAGCAGCAGCAAACCCCCGAGCAGAAAGAACAGCTAGGGTCCCACGCTGCTGGACACCTGATGATTTTAAGGCGCTCAGGGCCTGGACAAAACGTGCGGCCCCCTCCGGGCCAGGCATGCTGGGGAGTGTAGTCTCCCTTCCCCAGTGTAGCACCAGCAGCAAACTCCCGAGCAGAAAGAACAGCGAGGGTCCCACTATGCAGAACACCTGATTAATTTAAGGTGCTCCGGGGCCTGGACAAAACGTTGCGGCCCCTGCGGGCCAGGAATGCTGGGGAGTGTAGTCTTCCTTCCCCAGGGAAGTAGCAGCAGCAAACTCCCGGGCAGAAAAAACAGCGAGGGTCCCACGCTGTGGGACACATGTGACTATTTTAAGGCGCTCCAGGGCCTGGACAAAACGTTGCGGCCCCCTCCATGCCAGGAATGGTGGGGAGTGTAGTCTCCCTTCCCCAGCGCAGCAGCAGCATACTCCCGGGTAGAAACAACAGCGAGGGTCCCATGCTGAGGGACACCTCCGATGATTTTAAGGCGCTCCGGGGCCTGGACAAAACGTTGCGGGCCCCCTCCGGGCCAGGAATGCTGGGGAGTGTAGTCTCCCTTCTCCAGCGCAGCAGCAGCACACTCCCGGGCAGAAAGAACAGCGAGGGTCCCACGCTGCGGAACACCTCTGATTAATTTAAGGTGTTCTGGGGCCTGGACAAAACGTTGCGGCCCCCTGCGGGCCAGGAATGCTGGGGAGTGTAGTCTTCCTTCCCCAGGAAAGTAGCAGCAGCAAACTCCCGGGCAGACAGAACACCGAGGGTCCCACGCTGTGGGACACATGTGACGATTTTAAGGCGCTCCAGGGCCTGGACAAAACGTTGCGGGCCCCCTCCGGGCCAGGAATGCTGGGGAGTGTAGTCTCCCTTCTCCAGCGCAGCAGCAACACCAAACTCCCGGGAAGACAGAACAGCGAGGGTCCCACGCTGCGGAACACCTCTTATGATTTTAAAGCGCCCTGGGGCCTGGACAACACGTTGCGGCCCCCTCCGGGCCAGGAATGCTGGGTAGTGTAGTCTCCCTTCTCCAGCACAGCAGCAGCACACTCCCGGGCAGAAAGAACAGCGAGGGTCCCACGCTGCGGGACACCTGACGATTTTAAGGTGCTCCGGGGCATGGACAAAATGTTGCGGCCCCCTCTGGGCCAGGAATGCTGGGGAGTGTAGTCTCCCTTCTCCAGCGGAGCAGCAGCAGCAAACTCCCGGGCAGAAAGAACAGCGAGGGTCCCACGCTGCGGAACACCTCTGATTAATTTAAGGCGCTCCGGGGCCTGGACAAAACGCTGCGGCCCCCCTCTGGGCCAGGAATGCTGGGGAGTGTAGTCTCCCTTCCCCAGTGCAGCAGCAGCAAACTCCCGAGCAGAAAGAACAGCGAGGGTCCCACTCTGCGGAACAACTCTGATTAATTTAAGGTGTTCTGGGGCCTGGACAAAATGTTGCGGCCCCCTGCGGGCCAGGAATGCTGGGGAGTGTAGTCTTCCTTCCCCAGGAAAGTAGCAGCAGCAAACTCCCGGGCAGACAGAACACCGAGGGTCCCACGCTGTGGGACACATGTGACGATTTTAAGGCGCTCCGGGGCCTGGACAAAATGTTGCAGCCCACTCCGGGCCAGGAATGCTGGGGAGTGTAGTCTCCCTTCCGCAGCAGCAAACTCCTGGGCAGAAAGAACAGTGAGGGTCCCACGCTGCGGGACACCTGACGATTTTAAGGCGCTCCGGGGCATGGACAAAACGTTGCGGCCCCCTCCGGCCCAGGAATGCTGGGGAGTGTAGTCTCCCTTCTCCAGCGCAGCCGCAACCTCCCGGACAGAAAGAACAGCGAGGGTCCCACACTGCGGAACACCTCTTACGATTTTAAGGCGATCCGGGGCATGGACAAAACGTTGCGGCCCCCTCCGGGCAATGAATGCGAGGGAGTGTAGTATCCCTTCCCCCAGCGGAGCAGCAGCAGCAAACTCCCGGGCAGAAAGAACAGCGAGGGTCCCACGCTGCGGAACACCTGACTATTTTAAGGCGCTTCGGGGCCTGGACAAAACGTAGCGACCCCCTCCGTGCCAGGAATGCTGGGGAGTGTAGTCTCCCTTCCCCAGCGCAGCAGCAGCATACTCCCGGGCAGAAACAACAGCGAGGGTCCCATGCTGAGGGACACCTCCGATGATTTTAAGGCGCTCCGGTGCCTGGACAAAACGTTGCGGGCCCCCTCCGGGCCAGGAATGCTGGGGAGTGTAGTCGCCCTTCTCCAGCGCAGCAGCAGTACACTCCGGGGAAGAAAGAACAGCGAGGGTCTCACGCTGCGGGACACCTGACGATTTTAAGGCACTCCGGGGACTGGACAAAATGTTGCAGCCCTCTCCGGGCCAGGAATGCTGGGTAGTGTAGTCTCCCTTCTCCAGCGCAGCAAACTCCCGAGCAGAAAAAACAGCGAGGGTCCCACGCTGCGGAACACCTCTTATGATTTTAAAGCGCCCTGGGGCCTGGACAACACGTTGCGGCCCCCTCCGGGCCAGGAATGCTGGGGAGTGTAGTCTCCCTTCTCCAGCGCAGCAGCTGCACCAACCTCCCGGGCAGAAAGAACAGCGAGGGTCCCACGCTGCGGGACACCTGACGATTTTAAGGTGCTCCTGGGCCTGGACAAAACATTCCTGGCCCGGAGGGGGCCGCAATGCTGGGGAGTGTAGTCTCCCTTCCCCAGCGCACCAGCAGCAAACTCCTAGGCAGAAAGAACAGCAAGGGTCCCACGCTGCGGGACACCTGATGATTTTAAGGTGCTGTGGGGCCCTGGACAAAACGTTGCAGCCCCCTTCGGGCCAGGAATGCTAGGGAGTGTAGTCTCCCTTCCCCCGCATAGCAGCAGCAAACTCCCGGGCAGAAAGAACAGCGAGGGTCCCACGCTACCGGACATCTGACAATTTTAAGGCGCTCCGGGGCCTGCACAAAATGTTGCGGCCCCCTCTGGGCCAGGAATGCTGGGGAGTGTAGTCTCCCTTCTCCAGCGGAGCAGCAGCAGCAAACTCCCGGGCAGAAAGAACAGCGAGGGTCCCACGCTGCGGGACACCGGACGATTGTAAGGCGCTCCGGGGCATGGACAAAACGTTGCAGCCCCTTCCGGGCCAGGAATGCTGTGAAGTGTAGTCTCCCTTCCCCAGTGCAGCAGCAGCACACTCCCGGGCAGAAAGAACAGCGAGGGTCCCACGCTGCGGGAGACCTGACGATTTTAAGGCGCTCCAGGGCCTGGACAAAACGTTGCGGCCCCCTCCATGCCAGGAATGGTGGGGAGTGTAGTCTCCCTTCTCCAGCGCAGCAGTACACTCCGGGGAAGAAAGAACAGCGAGGGTCCCACGCTGCGGGAGACCTGACGATTTTAAGGCGCTCCGGGCCTGGACAAAACGCTGCGGCCCCCTCTGGGCCAGGAATGCTGGGGAGTGTAGTCTCCCTTCTCCAGCGCAGCAGCAGCACCAAACTCCCGGGCAGAAAGAACAGCGAGGGTCCCACGCTGCGGGACACCTGACGATTTTAAGGTGCTCCTGGGCCTGGACAAAACATTGCGGCCCCCTCTGGGCCAGGAATGCTGGGAGTGTAGTCTCCCTTCCCCAGCGCAGGAGCAAACTCCTGGGCAGAAAGAACAGCAAGGGTCCCACGCTGCGGGACACCTGACGATTTTAAGGCGCTCCGGGGCATGGACAAAACGTTGCGGCCCCCTCCGGGCCAGGAATGCTGGGGAGTGTAGTCTCCCTTCTCCAGCACAGCAGCAGCACACTCCCGGGCAGAAAGAACAGCGAGGGTCCCACGCTGCGGGACACCTGACGATTTTAAGGTGCTCCTGGGCCTGGACAAAACATTGCGGCCCCCTCCGGGACAGGAATGCTGGGGAGTGTAGTCTCCCTTCCCCAGCGCAGCACACATTCCCGGGCAGAAAGAACAGCGAGGGTCCCACGCTGCGGGACACCTGACGATTTTAAGGTGCTCCTGGGCCTGGACAAAACATTGCGGCCCCCTCCGGGACAGGAATGCTGGGGAGTGTAGTCTCCCTTCCCCAGCGCAGCAGCAGCACACTCCCGGGCAGAAAGAACAGCGAGGGTCCCACGCTGCGGGACACCGGACGATTGTAAGGCGCTCCGGGGCATGGACAAAACGTTGCGGCCCCCTCCTGGCAAGGAATGTGAGGGAGTGTAGTCTCCCTTCCCCAGCGCAGCAGCAACAGCAGAAGCAAACCCCCGGGCAGAAAGAACAGCAAGGGTCCCACGCTGCGGAACACCTGACGATTTTAAAGCGCTCCGGGCCCTGGACAAAACGTTGCGGCCCTCTCCGGGCCAGGAATGCTGGGGGAGTGTAGTCTCCCTTCCCCAGCGCAGCAGTAGCAAACTCCCGAGCAGACAGAACAGCAAGGGTCCCATGCTGCGGAACACCTGACGATTTTAAGGTGCTCCTGGGCCTGGACAAAACGTTGCAGCCCCTCCGGGCCAGGAATGCTGGGGAGTGTAGTCTCCCTTCCCCAGCATAGCAGCAGCAGCAAACTCCCAGACAGAAAGAACAGCGAGGGTCCCACACTGCGGGACACCTGATGATTTTAAGGCACTCCGGGGCCTGGACAAAATGCTGTGGCCCCCTCCGGGCCAGGAATACTGGGGAGTGTAGTCTCCCTTCCCCAGCGCAGCAGCAGCAACAGCAGCAGCAGGAGCAAACTCCTGGGCAGAAAGAAGAGCGATGGTCCCACGCTGCGGGACACCTCTGATGATTTTAAGGCGCTAGGGGGCCTGGACAAAACGTTGGGGCCCCCTCCAGGCAAGGAATGCTGGGGAGTGTAGTCTACCTTCCCCCCGCGGAGCAGCAGCAGCAAACACCCGAGCAGAAAGAACAGCGAGGGTCACACTCTGCGGAACACCTCTGATTAATTTAAGGCGCTCCAGTCCTGGACAAAACGCTGCGGCCCCCTCTGGGCCAGGAATGCTGGGGAGTGTAGTCTCCCTTCTCCAGCGCAGCAGCAGCACCAAACTCCCGGGCAGACAGAACAGCGAGGGTCCCACGCTGCGGAACACCTCTTATGATTTTAAAGCGCCCTGGGGCCTGGACAAAACGTTGCGGCCCCCTCCGGGCCAGGAATGCTGGGGAGTGTAGTCTCCCTTCTCCAGCGCAGCAGCAGGAGCAAACACCCGGGCAGAAAGAACAGCGAGGGTCCCATGCTGCGGACCACCTCTTATGATTTTAAGGCGCTCCGGGGCCTGGACAAAATGTTGCGGCCCACTCCGGGCCAGGAATGCTGGGGAGTGTAGTCTCCCTTCCGCAGCAGCAAACTCCTGGGCAGAAAGAACAGCAAGGGTCCCACGCTGCGGAACACCTCTTACGATTTTAAGGCGCTCTGGGGCCTGGACAAAACGTTGTGGCCCCTTCCTGGCCAGGAATGCTGGTGTGTGTAGTCTCCCTTCTCCAGCGCAGCAGCAAACTCCCGGACAGAAAGAACAGCGAGGGTCCCACACTGCGGAACACCTCACTATTTTAAGGCGCTCCGGGGCCTGGACAAAACGTTGCGGCCCCCTCCGGGCCAGGAATGCTGGGGAGTGTAGACTCCCTTCCCCAGCATAGCAGCAGCACCAAACTCCCGGGCAGAAAGAACAGAGAGGGTCTCACGCTGCAGGACACCTGACGGTTTTAAGGAACTCCGGGGCCTGGACAAAATGTTGCGGCCCCCTCCGGGCCAGGAAAGCTGGGGAGTGTAGTCTCCCTTCCCCAGCATAGCAGCAGCACCAAACTCCCGGGCAGAAAAAACAGCGAGGGTCCCACGCTGCGGACCAACTTTTACGATTTTAAAGCGCTCCGGGGCCTGGACAAAATGTTGCGGCCCCCTCCAGGCCAGGAATGCTGGGGAGTGTAGTCTCCCTTCCCCAGCGCAGCAGCAAACTCCCAGGCAGAAAGAACAGCAAGGGTCCCACGCTGCGGGACACCCGACGATTTTAAGGCACTCCGGGGCCTGGGCAAAACGTTGCAGCCCCATCCGGGCCAGGAATGCTGGGGAGTGTAGTCTCCCTTCCCCAGCGCACCAGCAGCAAACTCCTAGGCAGAAAGAACAGCAAGGGTCCCACGCTGCGGAACACCTTTTACAATTTTAAAGCGCTCCGGGGCCTGGACAAAATGTTGCGGCCCCCTCCGGGCCAGGAATGCTGGGGAGTGTAGTCTCCCTTCTCCAGCACAGCAGCAGCACACTCCCGGGCAGAAAGAACAGCGAGGGTCCCACGCTGCGGGACACCTGACGATTTTAAGGTGCTCCTGGGCCTGGACAAAACATTGCGGCCCCCTCCAGGACAGGAATGCTGGGGAGTGTAGTCTCCCTTCCCCAGCGCAGCACACTCCCGGGCAGAAAGAACAGCGAGGGTCCCACGCTGCGGGACACCTGACTATTTTAAGGTGCTCCTGGGCCTGGACAAAACATTGCGGCCCCCTCCGGGACAGGAATGCTGGGGAGTGTAGTCTCCCTTCCCCAGCGCAGCAGCACACTCCCGGGCAGAAAGAACAGCGAGGGTCCCACGCTGCGGGACACCGGACGATTGTAAGGCGCTCCGGGGCATGGACAAAACGTTGCGGCCCCCTCCTGGCAAGGAATGTGAGGGAGTGTAGTCTCCCTTCCCCAGCGCAGCAGCAACAGCAGAAGCAAACTCCCGGGCAGAAAGAACAGCAAGGGTCCCACGCTGCGGAACACCTGACGATTTTAAAGCGCTCCAAGCCCTGGACAAAACGTTGCGGCCCCCTCCGGGCCAGGAATGGTGGGGAGTGTAGTCTCCTTCCCCAGCGCAGCAGGAGCAAACTCTCGGGCAGAAAGAACAGCGAGGGTCCCACGCTGCTGGACACCTGATGATTTTAAGGCACTCAGGGCCTGGCCAAAACGTGCGGCCCCCTCCGGGCCAGGCATGCTGGGGAGTGTAGTCTCCCTTCCCCAGTGCAGCACACTCCCGAGCAGAAAGAACAGCGAGGGTCCCACTATGCAGAACACCTGATTAATTTAAGGTGCTCCGGGGCCTGGACAAAACGTTGCGGCCCCCTCCATGCCAGGAATGGTGGGGAGTGTAGTCTCCCTTCCCCAGCACAGCAGCAAACTCCCGGGCAGAAAGAACAGCGAGGGTCCCACACTGCGGAACACCTCACTATTTTAAGGCGCTCCGGGGCCTGGACAAAACGTTGCGGCCCCCTCCGGGCCAGGAATGCTGGGGAGTGTAGACTCCCTTCCCCAGCATAGCAGCAGCACCAAACTCCCGGGCAGAAAGAACAGAGAGGGTCTCACGCTGCAGGACACCTGACGGTTTTAAGGAACTCCGGGGCCTGGACAAAATGTTGCGGCCCCCTCCGGGCCAGGAAAGCTGGGGAGTGTAGTCTCCCTTCCCCAGCATAGCAGCAGCACCAAACTCCCGGGCAGAAAAACAGCGAGGGTCCCACGCTGCGGACCAACTTTTACGATTTTAAAGCGCTCCGGGGCCTGGACAAAATGTTGCGGCCCCCTCCAGGCCAGGAATGCTGGGGAGTGTAGTCTCCCTTCCCCAGCGCAGCAGCAAACTCCCAGGCAGAAAGAACAGCAAGGGTCCCACGCTGCGGGACACCCGACGATTTTAAGGCACTCCGGGGCCTGGGCAAAACGTTGCAGCCCCATCCGGGCCAGGAATGCTGGGGAGTGTAGTCTCCCTTCCCCAGCGCACCAGCAGCAAACTCCTAGGCAGAAAGAACAGCAAGGGTCCCACGCTGCGGAACACCTTTACAATTTTAAAGCGCTCCGGGGCCTGGACAAAATGTTGCGGCCCCCTCCGGGCCAGGAATGCTGGGGAGTGTAGTCTCCCTTCTCCAGCACAGCAGCAGCACACTCCCGGGCAGAAAGAACAGCGAGGGTCCCACGCTGCGGGACACCTGACGATTTTAAGGTGCTCCTGGGCCTGGACAAAACATTGCGGCCCCCTCCAGGACAGGAATGCTGGGGAGTGTAGTCTCCCTTCCCCAGCGCAGCACACTCCCGGGCAGAAAGAACAGCGAGGGTCCCACGCTGCGGGACACCTGACTATTTTAAGGTGCTCCTGGGCCTGGACAAAACATTGCGGCCCCCTCCGGGACAGGAATGCTGGGGAGTGTAGTCTCCCTTCCCCAGCGCAGCAGCAGCACACTCCCGGGCAGAAAGAACAGCGAGGGTCCCACGCTGCGGGACACCGGACGATTGTAAGGCGCTCCGGGGCATGGACAAAACGTTGCGGCCCCCTCCTGGCAAGGAATGTGAGGGAGTGTAGTCTCCCTTCCCCAGCGCAGCAGCAACAGCAGAAGCAAACTCCCGGGCAGAAAGAACAGCAAGGGTCCCACGCTGCGGAACACCTGACGATTTTAAAGCGCTCCAAGCCCTGGACAAAACGTTGCGGCCCCCTCCGGGCCAGGAATGGTGGGGAGTGTAGTCTCCCTTCCCCAGCGCAGCAGGAGCAAACTCTCGGGCAGAAAGAACAGCGAGGGTCCCACGCTGCTGGACACCTGATGATTTTAAGGCACTCAGGGCCTGGCCAAAACGTGCGGCCCCCTCCGGGCCAGGCATGCTGGGGAGTGTAGTCTCCCTTCCCCAGTGCAGCACACTCCCGAGCAGAAAGAACAGCGAGGGTCCCACTATGCAGAACACCTGATTAATTTAAGGTGCTCCGGGGCCTGGACAAAACGTTGCGGCCCCCTCCATGCCAGGAATGGTGGGGAGTGTAGTCTCCCTTCCCCAGCACAGCAGCAAACTCCCGGGCAGAAAGAACAGCGAGGGTCCCACGCTGCAGAACACCTGACGATTTTAAAGTGCTCAGGGGCCTGGACAAAACGTTGCGGCTCCCTCCGGGCCAGGAATGGTGGGGAGTGTAGTCTCCCTTCCCCAGCATAGCAGCAGCACCAAACTCCCGGGCAGAAAAAACAGCGAGGGTCCCACGCTGCGGACCAACTTTTACGATTTTAAAGCGCTCCGGGGCCTGGACAAAATGTTGCGGCCCCCTCCAGGCCAGGAATGCTGGGGAGTGTAGTCTCCCTTCCCCAGCGCAGCAGCAAACTCCCAGGCAGAAAGAACAGCAAGGGTCCCACGCTGCGGGACACCCGACGATTTTAAGGCACTCCGTGGCCTGGGCAAAACGTTGCAGCCCCATCCGGGCCAGGAATGCTGGGGAGTGTAGTCTCCCTTCCCCAGCGCACCAGCAGCAACCTCCTAGGCAGAAAGAACAGCAAGGGTCCCACGCTGCGGAACACCTTTTACAATTTTAAAGCGCTCCGGGGCCTGGACAAAATGTTGCGGCCCCCTCCGGGCCAGGAATGCTGGGGAGTGTAGTCTCCCTTCTCCAGCACAGCAGCAGCACACTCCCGGGCAGAAAGAACAGCGAGGGTCCCACGCTGCGGGACACCTGACGATTTTAAGGTGCTCCTGGGCCTGGACAAAACATTGCGGCCCCCTCCAGGACAGGAATGCTGGGGAGTGTAGTCTCCCTTCCCCAGCGCAGCACACTCCCGGGCAGAAAGAACAGCGAGGGTCCCACGCTGCGGGACACCTGACTATTTTAAGGTGCTCCTGGGCCTGGACAAAACATTGCGGCTCCCTCCGGGACAGGAATGCTGGGGAGTGTAGTCTCCCTTCCCCAGCGCAGCAGCAGCACACTCCCGGGCAGAAAGAACAGCGAGGGTCCCACGCTGCGGGACACCGGACGATTGTAAGGCGCTCCGGGGCATGGACAAAACGTTGCGGCCCCCTCCTGGCAAGGAATGTGAGGGAGTGTAGTCTCCCTTCCCCAGCGCAGCAGCAACAGCAGAAGCAAACTCCCGGGCAGAAAGAACAGCAAGGGTCCCACGCTGCGGAACACCTGACGATTTTAAAGCGCTCCGGGCCCTGGACAAAACGTTGCGGCCCCTCCGGGCCAGGAATGGTGGGGAGTGTAGTCTCCCTTCCCCAGCGCAGCAGGAGCAAACTCTCGGGCAGAAAGAACAGCGAGGGTCCCACGCTGCTGGACACCTGATGATTTTAAGGCACTCAGGGCCTGGCCAAAACGTGCGGCCCCTCCGGGCCAGGCATGCTGGGGAGTGTAGTCTCCCTTCCCCAGTGCAGCACACTCCCGAGCAGAAAGAACAGCGAGGGTCCCACTATGCAGAACACCTGATTAATTTAAGGTGCTCCGGGGCCTGGACAAAACGTTGCGGCCCCCTCCATGCCAGGAATGGTGGGGAGTGTAGTCTCCCTTCCCCAGCACAGCAGCAAACTCCCGGGCAGAAAGAACAGCGAGGGTCCCACGCTGCAGAACACCTGACGATTTTAAAGTGCTCAGGGGCCTGGACAAAACGTTGCGGCCCCCTCCGGGCCAGGAATGGTGGGGAGTGTAGTCTCCCTTCCCCAGCACAGCAGCAGCAGCAAACTCCCAGGCAGAAAGAACAGCGAGGGTCCCACGCTGCGGGACGCCTGACCATTTTAAGGCACTCCGGGGCCTGGAAAAAACGTTGTGGCCCCCTCCGGGCCAGGAATGCTGGGGAGTGTAGTCTCCCTTCCCCAGCGCAGCAGTAGCAAACTCCCGGGCAGAAAAAACAGCGAGGGTCCCAAGCTGCAGGACACCTGACGATTTTAAGGCGCTCCGGGCCTGGACAAAACGCTGCGGCCCCCTCTGGGCCAGGAATGCTGGGGAGTGTAGTCGCACTTCTCCAGCGCAGCAGCAGCAAACTCCCGGGCAGAAAAAACAGCGAGGGTCCCAAGCTGCAGGACACCTGACGATTTTAAGGCGCTCCGGGCCTGGACAAAACGCTGCGGCCCCCTCTGGGCCAGGAATGCTGGGGAGTGTAGTCTCCCTTCTCCAGCGCAGCAGCAGCACCAAACTCCCGGGCAGACAGAACAGCGAGCGTCCAACGCTGCGGAACACCTCTTATGATTTTAAAGCACCCTGGGGCCTGGACAACACGTTGCAGCCCCCTCTGGGCCAGGAATGCTGGGGAGTGTAGTCTCCCTTCTCCAGCGCAGCAGCAGCACACTCCCGGGCAGAAAGAACAGCGAGGGTCCCACGCTGCGGGACACCTGACGATTTTAAGGTGCTCCTGGGCCTGGACAAAACATTGCGGCCCCCTCCGGGCCAGGAATGCTGGGGAGTGTAGTCTCCTTCCCCAGCGCAGCAGCAGCACACTCCCGGGCAGAAAGAACAGCGAGGGTCCCACGCTGCGGGACACCTCTGATGATTTTAAGGCACTCCGTGGCCTTGGCAAAACATTGCGGCCCTCTCCGGGCCAGGAATGCTGGGGAGTGTAGTCTCCCTTCCCCAGCGCAGCAGCAAACTCCTGGGCAGAAAGAACAGCAAGGGTCCCACGCTGCAGGACACCTGACGATTTTAAGCCACTCCGGGGCCTGGACAAAAAGTTGCGGCCCGCTCCGGGCCAGGAAAGCTGGGGAGTGTAGTCTCCCTTCCCCAGCGCAGCAGCAACAGCAGCAGCAAACTCCCGGGCAGAAAAAACAGCGAGGGTCCCACGCTGCAGGACACCTGACGATTTTAAGGCACTCCGGGGCCTGGACAAAAAGTTGCGGCCCCCTCCGGGCCAGGAATGCTGGGGAGTGTAGTCTCCCTTCCCCAGCGCAGCAGTAAACTCCCAGGCAGAAAGAACAGCGAAGGTCCCACGCTGCGGGACGCCTGACGATTTTAAGGCACTCCGGGGCCTGGACAAAAAGTTGCGGCCCCCTCCTGGCCAGGAATGCTGGGGAGTGTAGTCTCCCTTCCCCAGCATAGCAGCAGCAGCCAACTCCCAGACAGAAAGAACAGCGAGGGTCCCACGCTGCGGGACACCTGACGATTTTAAGGTGCTCCTGGGCCTGGACAAAACGCTGTGGCCCCCTCTGGGCCAGGAATACTGGGGAGTGTAGTCTCCCTTCTCCAGGGCAGCAGCAGTACACTCCGGGGCAGAAAGAACAGCGAGGGTGCCACACTGCGGGACACCTGAATATTTTACGGCACTCCGGGGACTGGACAAAACGTTGCGGCCCCATCCGGGCCAGGAATGCTGGGTAGTGTAGTCTCCCTTCCCCAGCGCAGCAGCAACAGCAGTAGCAAACTCCCGGGCAGAAAGAACAGCAAGGGTCCCACGCTGCGGGACACCTGATGATTTTAAGGTGCGAGGGGGCCTGGACAAAACGTTGTGGCCCCCTCCAGGCAAGGAATGCGAGGGAGTGTAGTCTCCCTTCCCCCGCGGAGCAGCAGCAGCAAACACCCGAGCAGAAAGAACAGCGAGGGTCCCACGCTGCGGGACACCTCTGATGATTTTAAGGCGCTCCGGGGCCTGGACAAAACGCTGCGGCCCCCTCAGAGCCAGGAATGCTGGGGAGTGTAGTCTCCCTTCCCCAGTGCAGCAGCAGCAAACTCCCGAGCAGAAAGAACAGCGAGGGTCCCACTAGGCAGAACACCTGATTAATTGAAGGTGCTCCGGGGCCTGGACAAAACGTTGTGGCCCCCTGCGGGCCAGGAAGGCTGGCGAGTGTAGTCTTCCTTCCCCAGGTAAGTAGCAGCAGCAAACTCCCGGGCAGAAAGAACAGTGAGGGTCCCACGCTGTGGGACACATGTGACTATTTTAAGGCGCTCCAGGGCCTGGACAAAACGTTGCGGCCCCCTCCGGGCCAGGAATGCTGGGGAGTGTAGTCTCCCTTCTCCAGCGCAGCAGCAGCAAACTCCCGGGCAGAAAGAACAGCGAAGGGCCCACGCTGCGGAACACCTCTTATGATTTTAAGGCGCTCTGGGGCCTGGGCAAAATGTTGCTGCCCCTTCCGGGCCAGGAGTGCTGGGGTGTGCAGTCTCCCTTCCCCAGCGCAGCAGCAAACTCCCGGGCAGAAAGATCAGCGAGGGTCCCACGCTACGGAACACCTGATGATTTTAAGGCGCTCCGGGGCCTGGACAAAACGTTGCGGCCCCCTCCGGGCAAGGAATGCGAGGGAGTGTAGTCACCCTTCCCCCAGCGGAGCAGCAGCAGCAAACTCCCGGGCAGAAAGAACAGCGAGGGTCCCACGCTGCGGGACACCCGACTATTTTAAGGCGCTCCGGGGCCTGGACAAAACGCTGCAGCAACCTCCGTGCCAGGAATGCTGGGGAGTGTAGTCTCCCTTTCCCAGCGCAGCAGTAGCAAACTCCAGGTCAGAAAGAACAGCGAGGGTCCCACGCTGCGGGACATCTGACGATTTTAAGGCACTCCGGGGCCTGGACAAAATGTTGTGGATCCCTCCAGGTCAGAAATGCTGGGGAGTGTAGTCTCCCTTCCCAGGCGCAGCAGCAACAGCAACCTCCCGGGTAGAAATAACAGCGAGGGTCCCATGCTGCGGGACACCTGACTATTTTAAGGCACTCCGGGGCCTGGACAAAATGTTGCAGCCCACTCCTGGCCAGGAATGCTGGGGAGTGTAGTCTCCCTTCCGCAGCAGCAAACTCCTGGGCAGAAAGAACAGCAAGGGTCCCACGCTGCGGGACACCTGACGATGTTAAGGCGCTCCGGGGCATGGACAAAACGTTGCGGCCCCCTCCGGGCCAGGAATGCTGGGGAGTGTAGTCTCCCTTCTCCAGCGCAGCCGCAAACTCCCAGAAAAAGAACAGCGAGGGTCCCACGCTGCGGAACACCTCTTACGATTTTAAGGCGCTCCGGGGCCTGGACAAAACGTTGCGGCCCCCTCCGGGCAATGAAAGCGAGGGAGTGTAGTATCCCTTCCCCCAGCGGAGCAGCAGCAGCAAACTCCCGGGCAGAAAGAACAGCAAGGGTCCCACGCTGAGGGACACCTGACGATTTTAAGGCACTCCGGGGACTGGACAAAACGTTGCAGCCCCCTCCCGGTCAGGAATGCTGGGGAGTGTAGTCTCCCTTCCCCCGCATAGCAGCAGCAAACTCCCGGGCAGAAAGAACAGCGAGAGTCCCACGCTGCAGGACACCTGACGATTTTAAGGCACTCCGGGGACTGGACAAAACGTTGCAGCCCCCTCCCGGTCAGGAATGCTGGGGAGTGTAGTCTCCCTTCCCCCGCATAGCAGCAGCAAACTCCCAGGCAGAAAAAACAGCGAGGGTCCCACGCTGCGGACCAACTTTTACGATTTTAAAGCGCTCCGGGGCCTGGACAAAACGTTGCGGCCCCCTCCAGGCCAGGAATGCTGGGGAGTGTAGTCTCCCTTCCCCAGCGCAGCAGCAAACTCCCAGGCAGAAAGAACAGCAAGGGTCCCACGCTGCGGGACACCTGACGATTTTAAAGTGCTCCGGGCCTGGACAAAACGTTGCAACACCCTCCGGGCCAGGAATGCAGTCTCCCTTCCCCAGCGCAGCATCATACTCCCGGGCAGAAAGAAGAGCGAGGGTCTCATGCTGCAGAACACCTGATGATTTTAAGGTGCTCCTGGGCCTGGACAAAACGTTGCGGCCCCCTCCGGGCCAGGAATGCTGGGGAGTGTAGTCTCCCTTCTCCAGCGTAGCAGCAGCAAACTCCTGGGCAGAAATAACAGCGAGGGTCCCACGCTGCGGGACACCTCTGATGATTTTAAGGCACTCCGTGGCCTGGACAAAACGTTGCGGCCCCCTCCGGGCCAGGAATGCTGGGGAGTGTAGTCTCCCTTCTCCAGCGCAGCAGCAGCAAACTCCCGGGCAGAAAGAACAGCGAAGGGCCCACGCTGCGGAACACCTCTTACGATTTTAAGGCGCTCTGGGGCCTGGGCAAAATGTTGCTGCCCCTTCCGGGCCAGGAGTGCTGGGGTGTGCAGTCTCCCTTCCCCAGCGCAGCAGCAAACTCCCGGGCAGAAAGATCAGCGAGGGTCCCACGCTACGGAACACCTGATGATTTTAAGGCGCTCCGGGGCCTGGACAAAACGTTGCGGCCCCCTCCGGGCAAGGAATGCGAGGGAGTGTAGTCACCCTTCCCCCAGCGGAGCAGCAGCAGCAAACTCCCGGGCAGAAAGAACAGCGAGGGTCCCACGCTGCGGGACACCCGACTATTTTAAGGCGCTCCGGGGCCTGGACAAAACGTTGCGGCCCCCTCCGGGCCAGGAATGCTGGGGAGTGTAGTCTCCCTTCTCCAGCGCAGCAGCTGCACCAACCTCCCGGGCAGAAAGAACAGCGAGGGTCTCACGCTGCGGGACACACCTGACGATTTTAAAGCGCTCCGGGCCATGGACAAAACGTTGCGGCCCCCTCCGGGCCAGGAATGCTGGGGAGTGTAGTCTCCCTTCTCCAGCGCAGCAGCAGCAAACTCCCGGGCAGAAAGAACAGCGAGGGTCCCACGCTGCGGGACACACCTGACGATTTTAAGGCGCTCCGGGGCCTGGACAAAACGCTGCGGCAACCTCCGGGCCAGGAATGCTGGGGAGTGTAGTCTCCCTTTCCCAGCATATGGCCAAGTCTGAACTGGGGTGGTGGAGTGAGCTAAAGAATGAATGATTAAACCCAGATCACTTGACTGGGGGTGAGTGTTTGATTGGCTCAAACGTTCCGTCCATCATCCCCTTTTGTATCGCTTTGTTCGCCCTAAGTTGGCGGGGGTATGCCCAGACGTGGGTCCCTTGCTCACTTTGCCACTGGATTCAAGCAAGCCTGGCTGATGACGGCTGGAATGCCAGAAACCGGTCCTAGGATGCTTGTTTCCGGTCCAGGGAAGACATGGCTTGGCAGTTCGTGCTGGACTGTTCCCATGAGGCACAGGGTCAGACTGATTTGCATATGGCCATGTCTGAACTGGGGTGGTGGAGTGAGCTAAAGAATGATGATGGATTAAACCCAGATCAGTTGACTGGGGGTGAGTGTTTGATTGGCTCAAACGTTCCGTCCATCATCCCCTTTTGTATCGCTTTGTTCGCCCTAAGTTGGCGGGGGTATGCCCAGACGTGGGTCCCTTGCTCACTTTGCCACTGGATTCAAGCAAGCCTGGCTGATGACGGCTGGAATGCCAGAAACCGGTCCTAGGATGCTTGTTTCCGGTCCAGGGAAGACATGGCTTGGCAGTTCGTGCTGGACTGTTCCCATGAGGCACAGGGTCAGACTGATTTGCATATGGCCATGTCTGAACTGGGGTGGTGGAGTGAGCTAAAGAATGATGATGGATTAAACCCAGATCAGTTGACTGGGGGTGAGTGTTTGATTGGCTCAAACGTTCCGTCCTTCATCCCCTTTTGTATAGCTTTGTTCGCCCTAAGTTGGCGGGGGTTTGCCCAGACGTGGGTCCCTTGCTCACTTTGCCACTGGATTCAAGCAAGCCTGGCTGATGACGGCTGGAATGCCAGAAACCGGTCCTAGGATGCTTGTTTCCGGTCCAGGGAAGACATGGCTTGGCAGTTCGTGCTGGACTGTTCCCATGAGGCACAGGGTCAGACTGATTTGCATATGGCCATGTCTGAACTGGGGTGGTGGAGTGAGCTAAAGAATGATGATGGATTAAACCCAGATCAGTTGACTGGGGGTGAGTGTTTGATTGGCTCAAACGTTCCGTCCATCATCCCCTTTTGTATCGCTTTGTTCGCCCTAAGTTGGCGGGGGTATGCCCAGACGTGGGTCCCTTGCTCACTTTGCCACTGGATTCAAGCAAGCCTGGCTGATGACGGCTGGAATGCCAGAAACCGGTCCTAGGATGCTGGTTTCCGGTCCAGGGAAGACATGGCTTGGCAGTTCGTGCTGGACTGTTCCCATGAGGCACAGGGTCAGACTGATTTGCATATGGCCATGTCTGAACTGGGGTGGTGGCGTGAGCTAAAGAATGATGATGGATTAAACCCAGATCAGTTGACTGGGGGTGAGTGTTTGATTGGCTCAAACGTTCCGTCCTTCATCCCCTTTTGTATCCCTTTCCCAGCGCAGCAGCAGCAGGAGCAAACTCCTGGGCGGAAAGAACAGCGAGGATCGCACGCTGCGGGACAGCTGACCATTTTAAGGCGCTAGGGGGCCTGGACAAAACGTTGGGGCCTCCTCCAGGCAAGGAATGCGAGGGAGTGTAGTCTCCCTTCCCCAGTGCAGCAGCAGCAAACTCCCGAGCAGAAAGAACAGCGAGGGTCCCACTATGCAGAACGCACAAGTTACTAACTTGTGTAACGATATATCTGTAAGAGACAGTAGTTAGTGACAGATTCCTTACCTTAGAATATCCCCAGGCGTCAGGCTGGATCCGGAAAGTTTTTGCGTAGCAGTACCCTTGCGCGTCGGTAGGCGGCGTCGTGCGGCTCCGCGTCCGTCGTCGGCGTCGTGATCGCCGGGATGACGTTGCGGGCAGTACTTAGACGCCGCCCCTGCGCGCTGACGTCAGTTCTGTACACGACTTTCCGCGCCAGGAACGCAGAGCCATGCAAGAAGCTTACATAGGTGTCTGAAAAATACTAGGGCCCTGAAAGGGATGTCCTTCACCCTAGAAATCAGTTCGCAGAACGGGGAGGATGGGTGGGGCGGTAAGGAATCTGTCACTAACTACTGTCTCTTACAGATATATCGTTACACAAGTTAGTAACTTGTGCATCTGAAAGAGACACGTTAGTGACAGATTCCTTACCTTAGAATAGATACCCCAGCAATACCAACCCCGGTGGTGGGTCTGCGAACAAAGATCAGACAAGGAAGTCCTGGAGGACAGAACGGCCAAAGAAGCCGTCCCTCCGGACCGGACTGTCAAGGCAGTAATGTTTTGTAAACGTGTGCGAGGCCCACGTAGCTGCCTGACAGATAACTGGCAGCGGAACACCGCGGCCCAAGGCCGTGGTAGCAGCCGTTGCCCAGGTGGAATGGGCACGCAGCCCAACAGGAGGCTCTTTCTTAGCCAAAGAATAGCAGGTCTTGATGCACAAGGTAACCCAGCGGGAGATGGTTCGTTTGTGCACCGCCCGACCTTTTTTGGCGCCCACGTAGCCAACAAAGAGCTGGTCATCCACCCGGAAGTGTTTTGTGCGGTCGATATAGAAGGAGAGCGCACGTTTTGGGTCCAGACGGTGGAGCCTCTTCCTCTCTGGAAGGATGCGGAGGCGGAAAGAAGGTAGGCAAAGTGATGGTCTGCCCAATGTGGAAGGCAGTAACCACCTTTGGCAAGGACGGACGCGTCCGAAGAACAACCTTGTCTGGATGAACAGACAGAAAGGGAGGTTTGCAAGATAAAGCCTGGAGCTCACTCACCCGCCGAGCGGAGGTGATGGCCACCAGAAAGGCTGTCTTTAGAGTCAGAAGACGAAGAGGACAGTTATGCAGAGGCTCAAAGGGAGCGCACATTAAAAAGGTAAGAACCAAGTTCAAGTCCCACTGAGGCATCACAAATGGAACAGGAGGAAAGAGGTGTGTAATGCCTTTTAAGAACCTGTTAACAGGGGACTTGAAAAGGGAGGGCTGATCAGGGAGCCTGAGGAAGGCCGAGATAGCACAGAGATAACCCTTGATGGTACCCAGGGCAGAACCCTGTTGGGCCAGAGAAAGAAGGAACAGAAGGACCTCAGAAAGAGGGGCAGAAAGGGGGTTCACAGCCTTTGCTGTGCACCATGCCACAAATTTGTTCCACCTGCAGGCGTATACCACCTTAGTGGAGGGACGCCTGGCTGCCAGAATCACATCACAAACTTCGGGAGGCAAGTCGAAAGGAATCAACTGCCGCCGCTCAATCTCCACGCAAGCAGGTGTAGACTGGACAGGTTCGGGTGGAGGACCGTCCCCTGCTGCTGCGACAGAAGATCCTCCCGAAGAGGCAGACGGATCGGGGGTCTACGCTCATACTGAGTAGCTCGGGATACCAAACTCTTCGAGCCCAGTCCGGAGCCACAAGAATGACTTGGGCCCGGTCGTGCCGAATCTTCTTCAACACTCTGGGTAGAAGTGGTATAGGCGGAAAGGCGTACAATAGACCGCAACTCCACTCGTGACGAAAAGCGTCGCCGAGCGAGTGCCGCCTTGGAAATTCCAACGCGCAGAACTGATGACATTGCGCGTTCTCTTCGGTGGCGAATAGATCTAACCAAGGCTCTCCCCACTGTAGAAAGAGTCCTTGCGCCACTTCCGAGTGAAGACGCCATTCGTGATCCATCATGCACCTGCGGCTGAGTTCGTCCGCCCTGGCGTTCAGGGAACCTGCCAGGTGTTGAACCATCAGGAACATGCCCTGATGTTCCAGCCATGTCCAGAGGCGCAGAGCCTCCTGACAAAGGGTCCACGACCCCACCCGCCCTGTTTGTTGCAGTACCACATGGCAGTGGTGTTGTCGGTGAACACCTGTGTTGGAAATTGCCCTTTTTGCAGGGTCACCCCTAAACTTTTTGCCTGCCTCCTGTATTTTTGCTGACCTGTTTCTGTTGGTTTTATGACTCTGGGCACTTTACCACTGCTGTTCAGTGCTAAAGTGCATATGCTCTCCCTTGGTAAATATGTCTATGTGAATTGGTATATCCCTTATTGGCTTATTTGGTTTACCTGTTAGTCCCTAGTAGTGTGGCCTGTGCGTGCCCAGGGCTGGTAAACCAAATGCTGCTGGTGGGCATGCAGCGCTGGTTTGCGCCACCCACAGAAGCAGCTTTTAAAGTGTGTCTCAGACCTGCCACTGCAGTGTCTGTGTGCAGTCCAGAACTGCCATCTTGGCTGTGAAGTGCACCCACTTCCCAGCCCCTGAACCTTCCCTTGGCATCCTGTAAGTCGCCCCTCGGGTAGGGTGCATTGTATGTGTAAGGTAGGACATGCCTTGGTGTGTGTAGCATGTCATGGTAGTGAATTATGCACCATTTCGTTTTTCACTACTGTAAGGCTACCTGTTCCTCATAGGCTAGAATGGGCAGTTTGACTATTACATGCTATAGTCCTAACTGACCCCAGGAACATGGTAGAAAAACGAATTTAGTATGCCTGAGCTCAGAATATTAAAATACACCTTTTAGTGAAGTTTATTTTTATATTCTGTGTTTGAAAATACCACTTTTAGAAAGTAGGTATTTTCTTGCCTAAGCCTTCCAGTGTGCTCTGCCGTTGTGTATTGGCTGTCTGGTTTTAGAGGGGCAGGACAGGCTGAGTCAGACCTGGGTTGAATAGAGAGATCTGCATTTAGAGTGTGGGGAGGGGTGGCTCTTTGATCTGAATAGGGCTGTGCCTGGCAAGGTGAATGCTGGCTCCACCTCCCACTGTGTGTCTGCTAGCAGACCCCCTCTTTCTGAAAGGAAGGATGCAGCCTGGTAAACAAAGTGCTCCAGGCCTGAGCAGAACTGGTTCTGGCTAGGTTCAGGGACTGGTAGCTTCAAGGATCAAAGGCTTTTGGGGTATAAATATCTGTGCTCAAACCCCCTACTTTTGTATTGCTTTTGGATCTGGAGAGGAAACTCTGTCCGTGCCACTGGAGGAATCTGCAGGAAGTGACTGTCCTTGTGCGTTGTTTCTTGCACTGGCCTGCAGCAGTGACCACTGGACCTTGAAGAAGAGGAAAAGGAACTTTTGAGAGAACTTTTATTTTTGTTACAGCAATTACCCAAGGGCTAGGAAAAGAGCTAGCCTCCTGCTGGAGTCTCAGGCACATCTGACTCCACCACCAACCTCCTGCTTCCTCCCTGCGAGGATTGCTATCTGCTGATGAGGCTCCTGTGAGTTCTAGGGCCTCTAGTTTTGCTTCAGAGAAAAGAGTGCTGGAAATAGTCGCTAACGCACGTTTGCGAGCCGCTGCAGCCGAGAGCGCTGGAAAAATCATCGCGCTGCTGCCGCTGGGTACTCGCAACACGAAACCATCGCTAACGCCCCTTTGTGAGCCGCTGCAGCCGAGACGCGCTGGAAAAATCATCGCGCGGCTGTCGCCGAGCGCTCGCAACCCCTACAGAATCATTGCTTCAAGACATCGCATTGCGGACGCCGTGCGTCCGCCATTTTCATCGCATCGGATTTCGTCGCTCCTCGCGGAGCGCCATTTTTCGCATCGCAACACGATCGCACAACGCAACAGGCTCGTCGCATCGACTTCTCCCTCGCGGCAAGAAAGTCATCGCATCGGCGGCCTAGCGTGCAGAAGTTTGTCGCATCGTCTCCGCACACGCAACAGGATCGTCGCATCGCCTTCGCCCTCGCGGCAAGGTCTCAGCGCATCGGCGGCCTAGCGTGCAGAAGTTGGTCGCATCGTCTCCGCACGCATCAGCAGATCGGCGCATCATCCTCCCTTGCGGCAAGGATTTTAACGCATCGCCGGCCTCGCGTGAGGAAAATCATCGCTACCACTTCTTTGCGACATTTTGTTGGTTTTGCTACTAAACCCAGGTCTTATGAGAGAAAGGGTCGCAGAGACCACTGCCTTGAATTTGAACCTTATTTTTGCAACCTCTGAACGAGAAAGGGCGCAGAGACCCCTGCTTTGAATTTGAACCTTACTCTTGCAACCTTTGAACTATCTTTGACAGTCCTTCAACAGCTATCCTATCTTTGACAGTATTGTGGCTTTTACAGTTATTGGTCTTGTGATAAATCTGCCTTTATATAAAGATACTTATTTTTTTATAACTACTTGTGTGGTGTCCCTTTGTAGTGTTCCTCACTGTGTTACTGTGTATGGTCATAAATGCTTCACACCCTGCCTCTGAGATAAGCCTACCTGCTCTTGCTACGTTACCACAGGGTTGAGCAGGGGTATTAAAGAGGGTAGCCCTCTCACTCTGACTTAGGAAGAAGGGTCCCTACTTGGACAGTGGCCAGCCATTGCCAACTAGAGACCCCCATTTCTAACAACCTGCACTACCTTCCCTTTGACAGAGGGAAGGAATGCCTTGAGTGCAAGTCGGATCGCCCGGAGCTCCAGAAGGTTGATATGGAGCCGGGACTCCGCCGGAGACCAGAGGCCTCTGATCTCCGCCTCTCCCATGTGACCGCCCCATCCCAGAAGGGACGCGTCCGTCACAACTGTGTGCTCTGGCTGGGGAAGGGAGAGGGATCTGCCCATGACCCATTGCCGGTTCGAGAGCCACCACTGCAACTGTTTTGCAGTCCCCTCCGAGATCTGGACGTGATCGGACAGGTTGCCCTGGTGCTGCGCCCACTGGAACTTCAGATCCCACTGCAGAGCCCGCATATGCCATCTGGCATGATTGACCAGCAGGATGCAGGAGGCCATGAGGCCCAGCAGCCTCAGGGTCATCCGTACCGAAACCCAGGATAAAGGCTGAAAGATCGGAATCATAGCCTGAATATCCCGGACTCGCCGTTCGGGAGGATAGGCCCGAAACTGCGTCGTGTCCAGAACTGCTCCGATGAAAAGGAGCTGTGGAGAAGGAATCAGATGCGACTTCGGCACATTGATGGAGAACCCCAGCGAGTGCAGGAGTTCGGCCGTAGTCTGGAGGTGGGAGACGACTGCCTGGGACGAGCCCGCCTTCAGCAGCCAGTCATCGAGGTAGGGGAAGACTGAAACCCCTGCCCGGCGCAGATGAGCTGCGACCACCGCCATCACTTTCGTGAACACCCGAGGGGCACTGGTAAGGCCAAGGGGAAGCACGGTGAACTGAAAATGCTCGAGGCCTACCGTGAACTGAAGGTAACGCCGGTGGGCCGGCAGGACGGGGATGTGGAAATAGGCGTCCTGCAAGTCCAACGCTACCAACCAGTCTCCGGGGTCGAGGGCAGTCAAGACCTGAGCTAGGGTGAGCATCTTGAACTTCTCCTTCCGGAGGAAGCGATTGACGTTCCGGAGGTCCAAGATAGGACGCATGTCCTCCTTGTCCTTTTTGGGCACCAGAAAGTAGTGGGAGTAGCAACCACGCCCTACTTCTGGGGTCGGAACATGCTCGATGGCCCTCTTGGCCAAGAGGGCCGTGACTTCCTTCTGTAGAAGCACCAAGTGATCCCCTGACATGCGGTGGAATTGAGGTGGCATGGCTGGGGGGTGGTCTCGAAGGGGAGGGAGTAGCCCCTTCGGACAATGTCCAAGACCCACCTGTCCGAGGTGATGGGACGCCAGTGGTGAAGGTGATGGCGGACCCTGCCCCCGACTGGCGTGCTGTGCACCTGAAAGGAGGGACTAGGAGGGCTTGGAGGCCGCGGACGGGTTGGAGGTGGTGGCCTGACCCGCACGCTGGTTGCCCGAACCGCCACGGCGGTATCCACGTCCTCGGCCACGCGAAGACGCCTGCTGCGCGGGCCGGTGGCTGGGCTGCTGACGTGACTGGGCGCCCCTTCCGTGGCCACGATAGGGGCGAAAAGCAGAAGTTAGCGGAGGGCGTGTAGCAGAAAGGCCCAGGGGCTTGGCAGTAGCCCGTGAGTCCTTAAAGCGCTCCAACGCATGGTCTGCTTTGGACCCAAAAAGACGGACTCCATCAAAGGGCATGTCCATGAGAGAATTCTGGACATCCCCTGAAAAACCAGTGGTTCTCAGCCAGGCGTGGCGACGCAGCGCCACCGTCGTTGCAATAGACCTGCCCAGCGAGTCGGCGTTATCAAGGCCACATCGAATTGTGTATTTGGCCGCATCCCTTCCTTCCGCAATAGCGCGGGAAAGCAGTGTCTGGACCTCCTCAGAACACTGGGACAAGACATTCGCCACCGAATCCCACAAGGAGTGGGTATATCGGCCCAAAAGGCAAGCGGTGTTGATGGACCGCAAGCCTGCACTGGAGGAAGAAAAACCCTTCTTCCCAAATTGATCCAGGCGTTTGGATTCCCTATCCGGAGGGGCGGTAGGGAAGGCGGTTTGGGAAGCGGAGGCTTGGACAACCAAGCTCTCAGGAGTGGGGTGGACAGAGAGAAATAGGGGGTCGCCCGGAGCTGGGCGATGGCGTCGGGACACGTTCCTATCCACAGGAGCCCCTGTGTTGGGCTTGGACCAGGCGCCCAAAGAACGTCAGTGAGGGCTTCGTTAAACGGCAGCACAGTCTCCGTAGAGGAGGCTGCCGGCTGAAGCACCTCTGTCAAGAGATTAGTCTTGACCGCCACAGTAGGGAGTTGGAGATGTAAGGCTCCAGCCGCCCTACGCAACACCGTTGCAAAATTGGCTCCCTCCTCCGTAGCCACGGGAGGAGACAGCATGCCAGTGTCAGGGGAAGTATCTAGACCACTGGCGTCCTCTAGACCCTCTGTCCAGTCCTCATCAAACTGACACTGTTGTGCCAGAGGGTCATCAGACCCCTCCCAGTCCTCCTGGTCCTCCTCTGGTTCAAAATAAGGAGGAGGAGGGACATTTGGGATCCAAGGTCCCATCGGCGCCGGAACCGGCGTCGAGCGACGTCGGCCCGGTTCCATGTCCGGAGCCGGAAGGAACTGGGGGACGACGCCGCCCGGAGCCCCAGGCGGCGTCGTGAACGGCACCGGAGACATCAGCGCCGGTGGAGGTGTCGTTAGGTCGACCGGCGTCGATGGGGGTTGCGGAGCCGGGATCGAGGCCGGGGCCGGAATCGAGGCTGGAGGCAAGGGCGACGCCGGAGCCGTCGCCGGAGCAACCCCATCAGGGCCCGCGGGGCCCGAAGGCGCACCGGAGGGACTCTGAGGCCCGAAGAGGCGGGCCATGGCCGACAGGAATACCTGTATTTGGGCCGGATCCGCCCCCGAACCCGGAAAGGACTGGTATTGCGGGGGCGACTCCACAGGCATGTCCGGGGCCGCGGGGACGGTGCCGGGAGGGGCCTCAGCCGAGTCGCGAGACCGGCGAGGCGAAGTCCTAGAGCGACGATGCTTTTTGGACTTTTTGTGTTTTGACTTACCGGACGAAGAAGACTTCGACGCCGACGACCGGTGAGGAATCCGCGACCGACCCCTTGACCTCTCACGCGACCGGGGCTTGCGCGGAGCCGAATGCCGGGCCTCGAGGAGCTTTCGAGACCGCTCTCGCAAAGCTTTCGGGTTGAGGGCCCGGCAGTCGGAACACGACTCCGTGTCGTGGCCTCGGCCGAGGCAGAAGAGACACTCCCAATGCGGGTCTGTGATGGACATCATCCGAGCACAGGCGCCGCAACGTTTAAAGCCGGGCATCCCTACGACACCTTGAAGTCGATTCGAAAAACAGTGAAAGAATTCACCAAAAAAGCTAGTCAAAAAATGACTAGGGCACTGCTCTTCTCGGATCTGCGCTTGCTGGCGCGGAAAAAGAAGAACTGACGTCAGCGCGCAGGGGCGGCGTCTAAGTACTGGCCGCGACGTCATCCCGGCGATCACGACGCCGACGACGGACGCGGAGCCGCACGACGCGCAAGGGTACTGCTACGCAAAAACGTTCCGGATCCAGCCTGACGCCTGGGGATATTCTAAGGTAAGGAATCTGTCACTAACGTGTCTCTTTCAGATACCCGATTAATTTAAGGTGCTCCGGGGCCTGGACAAAACATTGCGGCCCCCTGCGGGCCAGGAATGCTGGGGAGTGTAGTCTTCCTTCCCCAGGTAAGTAGCAGCAGCAAACTCCCGGGCAGAAAGAACAGCGAGGGTCCCACGCTGTGGGACACATGTGACTATTTTAAGGCGCTCCGGGGCCTGGACAAAACGTTGCGGCCCTCTCTGGGCCAGGAATGCTGGGGAGTGTAGTCTCCCTTCCCCAGCGCAGGAGCAAACTCCTGGGCAGAAAGAACAGCGAGGGTCCCACGCTGCGGGACACATCTTACAATTTAAGGCCCTCCGGGGCCTGGACAAAACGCTGCGGCCCCCTCTGGGCCAGGAATGCTGGGGAGTGTAGTCTCCCTTCTCCAGCGCAGCAGCAGCACCAAACTCCCGGGCGGACAGAACAGCGAGGGTCCCACGCTGCGGAACACCTCTTATGATTTTAAAGCGCCCTGGGGCCTGGACAACACGTTGCGCCCCCCTCCAGGCCAGGAATGCTGGGGAGTGTAGTCTCCCTTCTCCAGCGCAGCAGCAGCAAACTCCCGGGCAGAAAGAACAGCGAGGGTCCCACGCTGCGGAACACCTCTTACGATTTTAAGGCGCTCTGGGGCCTGGGCAAAATGTTGCGGCCCCTTCCGGGCCAGGAGTGCTGGGGTGTGCAGTCTCCCTTACCCAGCGCAGCAGCAAACTCCCGGGCAGAAAGATCAGCGAGGGTCCCACACTGCGGGACACCTGATGATTTTAAGGCACTCCGGGGACTGGACAAAACGTTGCAGCCCCCTCCCGGTCAGGAATGCTGGGGAGTGTAGTCTCCCTTCCCCAGCATAGCAGCAGCAAACTACCAGACAGAAAGAACAGCGAGGGTCCCACACTGCGGGACACCTGATGATTTTAAGGCACTCCGGGGACTGGACAAAACGTTGCAGCCCCCTCCCGGTCAGGAATGCTGGGGAGTGTAGTCTCCCTTCCCCAGCAGAGCAGCAGCAAACTCCCGGGCAGAAAGAACAGCAAGGGTCCCACGCTGCGGAACACCTTTTACGATTTTAAAGTGCTCCGGGGCCTGGACAAAACGTTGCGGCCCCCTCCGGGCCAGGAATGCTGGGGAGTGTAGTCTCCCTTCTCCAGCACAGCAGCAAACTCCGGGGCAGAAAGAACAGCGAGGGTCCCACGCTCCGGGACACCTGACGATTGTAAGGCACTCCGGGGCCTGGGCAAAACGTTGCAGCCCCATCCGGGCCAGGAATGCTGGGCAGTGTAGTCTCCCTTCTCCAGCGGAGCAGCAGCAGCACTCTCCCGGGCAGAAAGAACAGCGAGGATCCCACGCTGCGGGACACCGGACGATTGTAAGGCACTCCGGGGCCTGGGCAAAACGTTGCAGCCCCATCCGGGCCAGGAATGCTGGGCAGTGTAGTCTCCCTTCTACAGCGCAGCAGCAGTAGCCAACTCCTGGGCAGAAAGAACAGCGAGGGTCCCACGCTCCGGGACACCTGACGATTTTAAGGCACTCCGGGGCCTGGGCAAAACGTTGCAGCCCCATCAGTGCCAGGAATGCTGGGGAGTGTAGTCTCCCTTCCCCAGCGCAGCAGCAGCACCAGCAGCAAACACCAGCAGCAAACACCCGAGCAGAAAGAACAGCGAGGGTCCCACGCTGCGGGACACCTCTGATGATTTTAAGGTGCTCCGGGGCCTGGACAAAACTTTGCAGCCCCCTCCAGGACAGGAATGCTGGGGAGTGTAGTCTCTCTTTCCCAGCGCAGCAGCAGCAAACACCCGAGCAGAAAGAACAGCGAGGGTCCCACGCTGCGGGACACCTCTGATGATTTTAAGGTGCTCCGGGGCCTGGACAAAACTTTGCAGCCCCCTCCGGGCCAGGAATGCTGGGGAGTGTAGTCTCCCTTCCCCAGCGCAGCAGCAACAGCAGGAGCAAACTCCTGGGCAGAAATAACAGCGAGGGTCCCACGCTGCGGGACGCCTGACCATTTTAAGGCACTCCGGGGCCTGGAAAAAACATTGTGGCCCCCTCCGGGCCAGGAATGCTGGGGAGTGTAGTCTCCCTTCCCCAGCGCAGCAGCAACAGCAGGAGCAAACTCCTGGGCAGAAATAACAGCGAGGGTCCCACGCTGCGGGACGCCTGACCATTTTAAGGCACTCCGGGGCCTGGAAAAAACATTGTGGCCCCCTCCATGCCAGGAATGCTGGGGAGTGTAGTCTCCCTTCCCCAGGGAAGTAGCAGCAGCAAACTCCCGGGCAGAAAGAACAGCGAGGGTCCCACTATGCAGAACACCTGATTAATTTAAGGTGCTCCGGGGCCTGGACAAAACGTCGGGGCCCCCTGCGGGCCAGGAATGCTGGGGAGTGTAGCCTTTCTTCCCCAGGGAAGTAGCAGCAGCAAACTCCCGGGCAGAAAGAACAGCGAGGGTCCCACGCTGTGGGACACATGTGACTATTTTAAGGCGCTCCAGGGTCTGGACAAAACGTTGCAGACCCCTTCGGGCCAGGAATGCTAGGGAGTGCAGTCTCCCTTCCACCGCATAGCAGCAGCAAACTCCCGGGCAGAAAGAACAGCGAGGGTCCCACGCTGCGGAACAACTTTTACGATTTTACAGCGCTCCGGGGCCTAGACAAAATGTTGCGGCCCCCTCCGGGCCAGGAATGCTGGGGAGTGTAGTCTCCCTTCCCCAGCATAGCAGCAGCAGCAAACTCCCAGGCAGAAAGAACAGCGAGGGTCCCACGCTACCGGACATCTGACAATTTTAAGGCGCTCCGGGGCCTGCACAAAATGTTACATCCCTCTGGGCCAGGAATGCTGGGGAGTGTAGTCTCCCTTCTCCAGCGGAGCAGCAGCAGCACTCTCCCGGGCAGAAAGAACAGCGAGGATCCCACGCTGCGGGACACCGGACGATTGTAAGGCGCTCCGGGGCATGGACAAAACGTTGCGGCCCCCTCCGGGCTGGGGAGTATGGTCTCCATTCTCCAGCGCAGCAGCGAACTCCCGGGCAGAAAGAACAGCGAGGGTCCCAAGCTGCAGAACACCTGACGATTTTAAGGTGCTCCAGGGCTTGGACAAAACATTGCGGCCCCCTCTGGGCCAGGAATGCTGGGGAGTGTAGTCTCCCTTCCCCAGCGCAGCAGCAGCAAACTCCCAGGCAGAAAGAACAGTGAGGGTCCCACGCTACCGGACATCTCTGATAATTTTAAGGCGCTCCGGGGCCTCGACAAAATGTTGCAGCCCCCTCCAGGGCAGGAATGCTGGGGAGTGTAGTCTCCCTTCACCAGTGCACCACCAGCAAACTCCCGGGCAGAAAGAACAGTGAGGGTCCCACACTACCGGACATCTCTGATAATTTTAAGGCGCTCCGGGGCCTCGACAAATGTTGCAGCCCCCTCCAGGCCACGAATGCTGCGGAGTGTAGTCTCCCTTCTCCAGCGCAGCAGCAGTAGCAAACTCCCGGGCAGGAAGAACAGCGAGGGTCCCACGCTGCGGGACACCTGACGATTTTAAGGTGCTCTGGGGCCAGGACAAAACGTTCTGGCCCCCTCCGGGCCAGGAATGCTGGGGAGTGTAGTCTCCCTTCTCCAGCGCAGCACCAGCAGCAAACTCCTGGGCAGAAAGAACAGCGAGGGTCCCACGCTGCGGGACACCTGACTATTTTAAGGTGCTCCGGGGCCAGGACAAAACATTGCAGCCCCCTCCGGGCCAGGAATGCTGGGGAGTGTAGTCTCCCTTCTCCAGCGCAGCAGCAGTAGCAAACTCCCAGGCAGAAAGAACAGTGAGAGTCCTACGCTGCACGACACCTGTGACAATTTTAAGGTGCTCGGGGCCTGGACAAAATGTTGCAGCACCCTCCGGGCCAGGAATGCTGGGAGTGTAGTCTCCCTACACCAGTGCACCACCAGCAAACTCCCGGGCAGATAGAACAGTGAGGGTCCCACACTACCGGACATCTCTGATAATTTTAAGGCGCTCCGGGGCCTCGACAAAATGTTGCAGCCCCCTCCATGCCACGAATGCTGGGGAGTGTAGTCTCCCTTCCCCAGCGCAGCAGCAGCACACTCCCGGGCAGAAAGAACAGCGAGGGTCCCACGCTGCGGGACACCTGATGATTTTAAGGTGCTCTGGGGCCCTGGACAAAACGTTGCAGCCCCCTACGGGCCAGGAATGCTAGGGAGTGTAGTCTCCCTTCCCCCGCATAGCAGCAGCACACTCCCGGGCAGAAAGAACAGCGAGGGTCCCACGCTGCGGGACACCTCTGATGATTTTAAGGCACTCCGGGGCCTGGAAAAAACGTTGTGGCCCCCTCCGGGCCAGGAATGCTGGGGAGTTTAGTCTCCCTTCCCCAGCGGAGCAGCAGCAGCAAACACCCGGGCAGAAAGAACAGCGAGGGTCCCCCGCTGCGGGACACCCAACTATTTTAAGGCGCTCCGGGGCCTGGACAAAACGCTGCGGCAACCTCCGGGCCAGGAATGCTGGGGAGTGTAGTCTCCCTTCTCCAGCGCAGCAGCAAATTCCCGGACAGAAAGAACAGCGAGGGTCCAACACTGCGGAACACCTAACGATTTTAAGGCGCTCCGGGGCCTGGACAAAACGTTGCGGCCCCCTCCGGGCAATGAATGCGAGGGAGTGTAGTATCCCTTCCCCCAGCGGAGCAGCAGCAGCAAACTCCCGGGCAGAAAGAACAGCAAGGGTCCCACGCTGAGGGACACCTGACGATTTTAAGGCACTCCGGGGACTGGACAAAATGTTGCAGCCCTCTCCGGGCCAGGAATGCTGGGGAGTGTAGTCTCCCTTCTCCAGCGCAGCAGCAGCAAACTCCCGAGCAGAAAGAACAGCGAGGGTCCCACGCTGCGGGACACCTGACGATTTTAAGGCACTCCGGGGCCTGGACAAAATGTTGCGGCCCCCACCAGGCCAGGAATGCTGGGGAGTGTAGTCTCTCTTCCCCAGCGTAGCAGCAACAGCAGCAGCAAACTCCCCGGCAGAAAGAACAGCGAGGGTCCCACGCTGCGGGACAGCTCTTACGATTTTAAGGCGCTCCGGGGCCTGGGCAAAACGTTGCAGCCCCATCCGGGCCAGGAATGCTGGGGAGTGTAGTCTCCCTTCTCCAGCGCAGCAGGAAACTCCCGGGCAGAAAGAACAGCGAGGGTCCCACGCTGCAGAACACCTGACGATTTTAAAGTGCTCCGGGGCCTGGACAAAACGTTGCAACCCCCTCCGGGCCAGGAATGCAGTCTCCCTTCCCCAGCGCAGCAGCAGCATCAAACTCCCGGGCAGAAAGAAGAGCGAGGGTCTCATGCTGCGGAACACCTGACGATTTTAAAGTGCTCCGGGGCCTGGACAAAACGTTGCGGCCCCTCCGGGCCAGGAATGGTGGGGAGTGTAGTCTCCCTTCCCCAGCGCAGCAGCAGCATCAAACTCCCGGGCAGAAAGAACAGCGAGGGTCCCACGCTGCGGAACACCTGACGATTTTAAGGCGCTCCGGGGCCTGGACAAAACGCTGTGGCCCCCTCTGGGCCAGGAATGCTGGGGAGTGTAGTCTCCCTTTCCCAGTGCAGCACATGCAGCAAACTCCCGAGCAGAAAGAACAGCGAGGGTCCCACTATGCAGAACACCTGATTAATTTAAGGTGCTCCGGGGCCTGGACAAAACGTTGCGGCCCCCTGCGGGCCAGGAATGCTGGGGAGTGTAGTCTTCCTTCCCCAGGGAAGTAGCAGCAGCAAGCTCCCGGGCAGAAAACAGCGAGGGTCCCACGCTGTGGGACACATGTGACTATTTTAAGGCGCTCCGGGGCCTGGACAAAACGCTGTGGCCCCCTCTGGGCCAGGAATGCTGGGGAGTGTAGTCACCCTTCTCCAGCGCAGCAGCTGCACCAACCTCCCGGGCAGAAAGAACAGCGAGGGTCTCACGCTGCGGGACACCTGACGATTTTAAGGTGCTCCTGGGCCTGGACAAAACATTGCGGCCCCCTCCGGGCCAGGAATGCTGGGGAGTGTAGTCTCCCTTCCCCAGCGCAGCAGCAGCAAACTCCAGAGCAGAAAGAACAGCGAGGGTCCCACGCTGCGGACCAACTTTTACGATTTTAAAGCGCTCCGGGGCCTGGACAAAATGTTGCGGCCCCCTCCAGGCCAGGAATGCTGGGGAGTGTAGTCTCCCTTCTCCAGCGCAGCAGCAAACTCCCGGGCAGAAAGAACAGCAAGGGTCCCACGCTGCGGAACACCTTTTACGATTTTAAAGCGCTCCGGGGCCTGGACAAAACGTTGCTGCCCCCTCCGGGCCAGGAATGCTGGGGAGTGTAGTCTCCCTTCTCCAGCACAGCAGCAAACTCCGGGGCAGAAAGAACAGTGAGGGTCCCACGCTCCGGGACACCTGACGATTTTAAGGCACTCCAGGGCCTGGAGAAAATGTTGCGGCCCCCTCCGGGCCAGGAATGCTGGGGAGTGTAGTCTCCCTTCCCCAGCGCAGCAGCAACAGCAGCAGCAGCAAACTCCCCGGCAGAAAGAACAGCGAGGGTCCCACGCTGCAGAACACCTGACGATTTTAAGGTGCTCCGGGGCCTGGACAAAACGTTGCAGCCCCCTCCCGGCCAGGAATGCTGGGGAGTGTAGTCTCCCTTCTCCAGCGCAGCAGGAAACTCCCAGTCAGAAAGAACAGCGAGGGTCCCACGCTGCAGAACACCTGACGATTTTAAAGTGCTCCGGGCCTGGACAAAACGTTGCAACCCCCTCCGGGCCAGGAATGCAGTCTCCCTTCCCCAGCGCAGCAGCAGCATCAAACTCCCGGGCAGAAAGAAGAGCGAGGGTCTCATGCTGCAGAACACCTGACGATTTTAAAGTGCTCCGGGGCCTGGACAAAACGTTGCGGCCCCCTCCGGGCCAGGAATGGTGGGGAGTGTAGTCTCCCTTCCCCAGCGCAGCAGCAAACTCTCGGGCAGAAAGAACAGCGAGGGTCCCACGCTGCGGGACACCTGACGATTTTAAGGCGCTCCAGGGCCTGGACAAAACGTGCGGCCCCCTCCGGGCAAGGAATGCGAGGGAGTGTAGTCTCCCTTCCCCCAGCGGAGCAGCAGCAGCAAACTCCCGGGCAGAAAGAACAGCGAGGGTCCCACGCTGCGGGACACCTGACGATTTTAAGGCGCTCCAGGGCCTGGACAAAACGTTGTGGCCCCCTCCGGGCCAGGAATGCTGGGGAGTGTAGTCTCCCTTCCCCAGCGCAGCAGCAAACACCCGAGCAGAAAGAACAGCGAGGGTCCCACGCTGCGGAACACCTGACGATTTTAAGGTGCTCCGGGGCCTGGACAAAACACTGTGGCCCCCTCTGGGCCAGGAATGCTGGGGAGTGTAGTCTCCCTTCCCCAGTGCAGCAGCACACTCCCGGGAAGAAAGAACAGCGAGGGTCCCACGCTGCGGGACACCTCTGATGATTTTAAGGTGCTCCGGGGCCTGGACAAAACTTTGCGGCCCCCTCCAGGCCAGGAATGCTGGGGAGTGTAGTCTCCCTTCCCCAGCGCAGCAGCAACAGCAGGAGCAAACTCCTGCGCAGAAATAACAGCGAGGGTCCCACGCTGTGGGACACGTGACTATTTTAAGGCGCTCCAGGGCCTGGACAAAACGTTGCGGCCCCCTCCATGCCAGGAATGGTGGGGAGTGTAGTCTTCCTTCCCCAGGGAAGTAGCAGCAGCAAACTCCCGGGCAGAAAGAACAGCGAGGGTCCCACGCTGTGGGACACGTGACTATTTTAAGGCGCTCCAGGGCCTGGACAAAACGTTGCGGCCCCCTCCATGCCAGGAATGGTGGGGAGTGTAGTCTTCCTTCCCCAGGGAAGTAGCAGCAGCAAACTCCCGGGCAGAAAGAACAGCGAGGGTCCCACGCTGCGGGAAACCTGACGATTGTAAGGCGCTCCGGGGCATGGACAAAACGTTGCGGCCCCCTCCGGGCTGGGGAGTGTGGTCTCCATTCTCCAGCGCAGCAGCGAACTCCCGGGCAGAAAGAACAGCGAGGGTCCCAAGCTGCAGAACACCTGACTATTTTAAGGTGCTCCGGGGCCAGGACAAAACGTTCTGGCCCCCTCCGGGCTAGGAATGCTGGTGTGTAGTCTCCCTTCTCCAGCGCAGCAGCAGAAAACTCCCAGGCAGAAAGAACAGTGAGAGTCCTACGCTGCACGACACCTCTGACAATTTTAAGGTGCTCGGGGCCTGGAAAAAACGTTGCAGCCCCCTCCGGGCCAGGAATGCTGGGGAGTGTAGTCTCCCTTCACCAGTGCACCACCAGCAAACTCCCGGGCAGAAAGAACAGTGAGGGTCCCACGCTGCGGAACACCTGACGATTTTAAGGCGCTCCGGGGCCTGGACAAAACGCTGTGGCCCCCTCTGGGCCAGGAATGCTGGGGAGTGTAGTCTCCCTTTCCCAGTGCAGCACCAAACTCCCGAGCAGAAAGAACAGCGAGGGTCCCACTATGCAGAACACCTGATTAATTTAAGGTGCTCCGGGGCCTGGACAAAACGTTGCGGCCCCTGCGGGCCAGGAATGCTGGGGAGTGTAGTCTTCCTTCCCCAGGGAAGTAGCAGCAGCAAACTCCCGGGCAGAAAACAGCGCGGGTCCCACGCTGTGGGACACATGTGACTATTTTAAGGCGCTCCAGGGCCTGGACAAAATGTTGCAGCCCTCTCCGGGCCAGGAATGCTGGGGAGTGTAGTCGCCCTTCTCCAGCGCAGCAGCAGTACACTCCGGGGAAGAAAGAACAGCGAGGGTCCCACGCTGCAGAACACCTGACGATTTTAAGGTGCTCCTCGGCCTGGACAAAACATTGCGGCCCCCTCCGGGCCAGGAATGCTGGGGAGTGTAGTCTGCCTTCCCCAGCGCAGCACCAGCACACTCCCGGGCAGAAAGAACAGCGAGGGTCCCACGCTGCAGGACACCTGACGATTTTAAGGTGCTCCTCGGCCTGGACAAAACATTGCGGCCCCCTCCGGGCCAGGAATGCTGGGGAGTGTAGTCTCCCTTACCCAGCGCAGCAGCAGCAAACTCCCGAGCAGAAAGAACAGTGAGGGTCCCACGCTCTGGGACACCTGACGATTTTAAGGCACTCCGGGGCCTGGACAAAATGTTGCGGCCCCCACCGGGCCAGGAATGCTGGGGAGTGTAGTCTCTCTTCCCCAGCGCAGCAGCAACAGCAGCAGCAAACTCTCCGGCAGAAAGAACAGCGAGGGTCCCACGCTGCGGGACAGCTCTTACGATTTTAAGGCGCTCCGGGGCCTGGGCAAAACGTTGCAGCCCCATCCGGGCCAGGAATGCTGGGGAGTGTAGTCTCCCTTCTCCAGCGCAGCAGGAAACTCCCAGGCAGAAAGAACAGCGAGGGTCCCACGCTGCAGAACACCTGACGATTTTAAAGTGCTCCGGGCCTGGACAAAACGTTGCAACCCCCTCCGGGCCAGGAATGCAGTCTCCCTTCCCCAGCGCAGCAGCAGCATCAAACTCCCGGGCAGAAAGAAGAGCGAGGGTCTCATGCTGCGGAACACCTGACGATTTTAAAGTGCTCCGGGGCCTGGACAAAACGTTGCGGCCCCCTCCGGGCCAGGAATGGTGGGGAGTGTAGTCTCCTTTCCCCAGCGCAGCAGCAGGAGCAAACTCTCGGCCAGAAAGAACAGCGAGGGTCCCACGCTGCGGAACACCGCTTACGATTTTAAGGCGCTCCGGGGCCTGGACAAAATGTTGTGGCTCCCTCCAGGTCAGAAATGCTGGGGAGTGTAGTCTCCCTTACCCAGCGCAGCAGCAGGAGCAAACTCCTGGGCAGAAAGAACAGCGAGGGTCCCACGCTGCGGGACACCTGACTATTTTAAGGCGCTCCGGGGCATGGGCAAAACGTTGTGGCCCCTTCCTGGCCAGGAATGCTGGTGTGTGTAGTCTCCCTTCTCCAGCGCAGCAGCAAACTCCCGGACAGAAAGAACAGCGAGGGTCCCACACTGCGGAACACCTCTTACGATTTTAAGGCGCTCCGGGGCCTGGACAAAACGTTGCGGCCCCCTCCGGGCAATGAATGCGAGGGAGTGTACTATCCCTTCCCCCAGCGGAGCAGCAGCAGCAAACTCCCGGGCAGAAAGAACAGCAAGGGTCCCACACTGAGGGACACCTGACGATTTTAAGGCACTCCGGGGCCTGGACAAAACGTTGCGGCCCCCTCCGGGCCAGGAAAGCTGGGGAGTGTAGTCTCCGTTCCCCAGCATAGCAGCAGCACCAAACTCCCGGGCAGAAAAAAACAGCGAGGGTCCCACGCTGCGGACCAACTTTTACGATTTTAAAGCGCTCCGGGGCCTGGACAAAATGTTGCGGCCCCCTCTAGGCCAGGAATGCTGGGCAGTGTAGTCTCCCTTCTCCAGCGCAGCAGCAAACTCCCGGGTAGAAAGAACAGCAAGGGTCCCACGCTGCGGAACACCTTTTACGATTTTAAAGCGCTCCGGGGCCTGGACAAAATGTTGCAGCCCCCTCCAGGCCAGGAATGCTGGGGAGTGTAGTCTCCCTTCCCCAGCGCAGCAGCAACAGCAGCAGCAAACTCCCCGGCAGAAAGAACAGCGAGGGTCCCACGCTGCAGAACACCTGACGATTTTAAGGTGCTCCGGGGCCTGGACAAAACGTTGCAGCCCCCTCCCGGCCAGGAATGCTGGGGAGTGTAGTCTCCCTTCTCCAGCGCAGCAGCAGCATCAAACTCCCGGGCAGAAAGAAGAGCGAGGGTCCCACGCTGCGGGACACCTGACGATTTTAAGGCGCTCCAGGGCCTGGACAAAACGTGCGGCCCCCTCCGGGCAAGGAATGCGAGGGAGTGTAGTCTCCCTTCCCCAGCGCAGCAGCAAACACCCGAGCAGAAAGAACAGCGAGGGTCCCACGCTGCGGGACACCTGACGATTTTAAGGCGCTCCGGGGCCTGGACAAAACGCTGTGGCCCCCTCTGGGCCAGGAATGCTGGGGAGTGTAGTCTCCCTTCCCCAGCGCAGCAGCAAACTCCCGGGCAGAAAAAACAGCGAGGGTCCCACGCTGCACGACACCTGACGATTTTAAGGCACTCCGGGGCCTGGACAAAAAGTTGCGGCCCCCTCCGGGCCAGGAATGCTGGGGAGTGTAGTCTCCCTTCTCCAGCGCCACAGCAGCAAACTCCCGGGCAGAAAGAACAGCGAAGGGCCCACGCTGCGGAACACCTCTTACGATTTTAAGGCACTCCGGGGCCTGGGCAAAATGTTGCGGCCCCTTCCGGGCCAGGAGTGCTGGGGTGTGCAGTCTCCCTTCCCCAGCGCAGCAGCAAACTCCCGGGCAGAAAGAACAGAGAGGGTCCCACACTGCGGAACACCTCTTACGATTTTAAGGCACTCCGGGGCCTGGACAAAACGTTGCGGCCCCCTCCGGGCAATGAATGCGAGGGAGTGTAGTCTCCCTTCCCCAGCAGAGCAGCAGCAAACTCCCGGGCAGAAAGAACAGCGAGGGTCCCACGCTGCGGGACACCTGATGATTTTAAGGCACTCCGGGGACTGGACAAAACGTTGCAGCCCCCTCCGGGCCAGGAATGCTGGGGAGTGTAGTCTCCCTTCTCCAGCGCAGCAGCAGCAGACTCCCGGGCAGAAAGAACAGCGAGGGTCCCACGCTGCGGGACACCCGACTATTTTAAGGCGCTCCGGGGCCTGGACAAAACGCTGCGGCAACCTCCGGGCCAGGAATGCTGGGGAGTGTAGTCTCCCTTTCCCAGCGCAGCAGCAGCAGGAGCAAACTCCTGGGCAGAAAGAACAGCGAGGGTCTCACGCTGCGGAACACCTTACTATTTTACAGCGCTCCGGGGCCTACACAAAATGTTGCAGCCCCCTCCGGGCCAGGAATGCTGGGGAGTGTAGTCTCCCTTCTCCAGCGCAGCAGCAGCAAACTCCAGGGCAGAAAGAACAGCGAGGGTCCCACGCTGCGGGACACCTGACGATTTTAAGGCGCTCCGGGGCATGGACAAAACGTTGCGGCCCCCTCCGGCCCAGGAATGCTGGTGTGTGTAGTCTCCCTTCTCCAGCACAGCAGCAAACTCCCGGACAGAAAGTACAGCGAGGGTCCCACACTGCGGAACACCTCTTACGATTTTAAGGCGCTCCGGGGCCTGGACAAAACGTTGCGGCCCCCTCCGGGCAATGAATGCGAGGGAGTGTAGTATCCCTTACACCAGCGGAGCAGCAGCACCAAACTCCCGGGCAGAAAGAACAGCGAGGGTTCCACGCTGCGGGACACATCTGACGATTTTAAGGCGCTCCAGGGCCTGGACAAAACGTTGTGGCCCCCTCCGTGCCAGGAATGCTGGGGAGTGTAGTCTCCTTTCCCTAGCGCAGCAGCAAACTCCCAGGCAGAAAGAACAGCGAGGGTCCCACGCTGCGGGACGCCGGACCATTTTAAGGCACTCCGGGGCCTGGAAAAAACGTTGCGGCCCCCTCCGGGCCAGGCATGCTGGGGAGTGTAGTCTCCCTTCCCCAGTGCAGCACCAGCAGCAAACTCCCGAGCAGAAAGAACAGCGAGGGTCCCACTATGCAGAACACCTGATTAATTTAAGGTGCACCGGGGCCTGGACAAAACGTTGCGGCCCCCTGCGGGCCAGGAATGCTGGGGAGTGTAGTCTTCCTTCCCCAGGGAAGTAGCAGCAGCAAACTCCCGGGCAGAAAGAACAGCGAGGGTCCCACGCTGTGGGACACATGTGACTATTTTAAGGTGCTCCAGGGCCTGGACAAAACGTTGCGGCCCCCTCCTGGCAAGGAATGTGAGGGAGTGTAGTCTCCCTTCCCCAGCGGAGCAGCACACTCCTGGGCAGAAAGAACAGCGAGGGTCTCACGCTGCGGGACACCTGACGATTTTAAGGCACTCCGGGGACTGGACAAAATGTTGCAGCGCTCTCCGGGCCAGGAAAGCTGGGGAGTGTAGTCTCCCTTCCCCAGCGGAGCAGCAAACTCCCGGGCAGAAAAAACAGCGAGGGTCCCACGCTGCAGGACACCTGACGATTTTAAGGGGCTCCGGGCCTGGACAAAACGCTGCGGCCCCCTCTGGGCCAGGAATGCTTGGGAGTGTAGTCTCCCTTCTCCAGCGCAGCAGCAGCACCAAACTCCCGGGCAGACAGAACAGCGAGGGTCCCACGCTGCGGGACACCTGACGATTTTAAGGTGCTCCTGGGCCTGGACAAAACGTTGCAGCCCCTTCGGGCCAGGAATGCTAGGGAGTGTAGTCTCCCTTCCCCCGCATAGCAGCAGCAAACTCCCGGGCAGAAAGAACAGCGAGGGTCCCACGCTGTGGGACACCGGACGATTGTAAGGCGCTCCGGGGCATGGACAAAACGTTGCAGCCCCCTCCGGACCAGGAATGCTGTGAAGTGTAGTCTCCCTTCCCCAGTGCAGCAGCAGCACACTCCCGGGCAGAAAGAACAGCGAGGGTCCCACCTTGCGGGACACCGGACGATTGTAAGGCGCTCCGGGGCATGGACAAAACGTTGCGGCCCCCTCCTGGCAAGGAATGTGAGGGAGTGTAGTCTCCCTTCCCCAGCGGAGCAGCACACTCCTGGGCAGAAAGAACAGCGAGGGTCCCACGCTGCGGGACACCTCTGATGATTTTAAGGCACTCCGTGGCCTTGGCAAAACATTGCGGCCCTCTCCGGGCCAGGAATGCTGGGGAATGTAGTCTCCCTTGCCCAGCGCAGCAGCAAACTCCTGGGCAGAAAGAACAGCAAGGGTCCCACGCTGCAGGACACCTGACTATTTTAAGGCACTCCGAGGCCTGGACAAAAAGTTGCGGCCCGCTCCGGGCCAGGAAAGCTGGGGAGTGTAGTCTCCCTTCCCCAGCGCAGCAGCAACAGCAGCAGCAAACTCCCGGGCAGAAAAAACAGCGAGGGTCCCACGCTGCAGGACACCTGACGATTTTAAGGCGCTCCGGGCCTGGACAAAACGCTGCGGCCCCTCTGGGCCAGGAATGCTGGGGAGTGTAGTCTCCCTTCTCCAGCGCAGCAGCAGCACCAAACTCCCGGGCAGACAGAACAGCGAGGGTCCCACGCTGCGGGACACCTGATGATTTTAAGGCACTCCGGGGCCTGGACAAAACGCTGTGGCCCCCTCTGGGCCAGGAATACTAGGGAGTGTAGTCTCCCTTCTCCAGGGCAGCAGCAGTACACTCCGGGGCAGAAAGAACAGCGAGGGTCCCACACTGCGGGACACCTCTGATGATTTTAAGGCGCTCCGGGGCCTGGACAAAACATGGCAGCCCCCTCCCGGTCAGGAATGCTGGGGAGTGTAGTCTCCCTTCCCCAGCATAGCAGCAGCAGCAAACTCCCAGGCAGAAAGAACAGCGAGGGTCCCACGCTACCGGACATCTGACAATTTTAAGGCGCTCCGGGGCCTGCACAAAATGTTACATCCCTCTGGGCCAGGAATGCTGGGGAGTGTAGTCTCCCTTCTCCAGCGGAGCAGCAGCAGCACACTCCCGGGCAGAAAGAACAGCGAGGATCCCACGCTGCGGGACACCGGACGATTGTAAGGCGCTCCGGGGCATGGACAAAACGTTGCGGCCCCCTCCGGGCTGGGCAGTGTGGTCTCCATTCTCCAGCGCAGCAGCACACTCCCGGGCAGAAAGAACTGTGAGGGTCCCACGCTACCGGACATCTCTGATAATTTTAAGGCGCTCCGGGGCCTCGACAAAATGTTGCAGCCCCCTCCAGGCCAGGAATGCTGGGGAGTGTAGTCTCCCTTCACCAGTGCACCACCAGCAAACTCCCGGGCAGAAAGAACAGTGAGGGTCCCACACTACCGGACATCTCTGATAATTTTAAGGCGCTCCGGGGCCTCGACAAAATGTTGCAGCCCCCTCCAGGCCACGAATGCTGGGTAGTGTAGTCTCCCTTCTCCAGCGCAGCAGTAGCAAACTCCCGGGCAGGAAGAACAGCGATGGTCCCACGCTGCGGGACACCTGACTATTTTAAGGTGCTCCGGGGCCAGGACAAAACGTTCTGGCCCCCTCCGGGCCAGGAATGCTGGGGAGTGTAGTCTCCCTTCCCCTGCACAGCACCAGCAGCAAACTCCTGGGCAGAAAGAACAGCGAGGGTCTCACGCTGCAGAACACCTGACTATTTTAAAGCGCTCCGGGCCCTGGACAAAACGTTGCGGTCCCCTCCGGGCCAGGAATGCTGGGGAGTGTAGTCTCCCTTCTCCAGCACAGCAGCACACTCCCGGGCAGAAAGAACAGCGAGGGTCCCACGCTGTGGGACACGTGACTATTTTAAGGCGCTCCAGGGCCTGGACAAAACGTTGCGGCCCCCTCCATGCCAGGAACAGTGGGGAGTGTAGTCTTCCTTCCCCAGGGAAGTAGCAGCAGCAAACTCCCGGGCAGAAACAACAGCGAGGGTCCCACGCTGCAGAACACCTGACGATTTTAAAGTGCTCCGCGCCTGGACAAAACGTTGCAGACCCCTTCGGGCCAGGAATGCTAGGGAGTGTAGTCTCCCTTCCCCCGCATAGCAGCAGCAAACTCCCGGGCAGAAAGAACAGCGAGGGTCCCACGCTGTGGGACACGTGACTATTTTAAGGCGCTCCAGGGCCTAGACAAAACGTTGTGGCCCCCTCCGTGCCAGGAATGCTGGGGAGTGTAGTCTCCCTTCTCCAGCGGAGCAGCAGCAGCACACTCCCGGGCAGAAAGAACAGCGAGGGTCCCACGCTGCGGGAAACCGGACGATTGTAAGGCGCTCCGGGGCATGGACAAAACGTTGCGGCCCCCTCCGGGCTGGGGAGTGTGGTCTCCATTCTCCAGCGCAGCAGCGAACTCCCGGGCAGAAAGAACAGCGAGGGTCCCACGCTGCGGGAAACCGGACAATTGTAAGGTGCTCCGGGGCCAGGACAAAATGTTGCGGCCCCTTCCGGGCCAGGAGTGCTGGGGTGTGCAGTCTCCCTTCCCCAGCGCAGCAGCAAACTCCCGGGCAGAAAGATCAGCGAGGGTCCCACGCTGCGGGACACCCGACTATTTTAAGGCGCTCCGAGGCCTGGACAAAACATTGTGGCCCCCTCCAGGCCAGGAATACTGAGGAGTGTAGTCTCTCTTCCCCAGTGCAGCACCAGCAGCAAACTCCCGAGCAGAAAGAACAGAGAGGGTCCCACGCTGTGGGACATCTGACAATTTTAAGGCGCTCCGGGGCCTGCACAAAATGTTGCGGCCCCCTCCGGGCCAGGAATGCTGGGAGTGTAGTTTCCCTTCTCCAGCGCAGCAGCAGTAGCAAACTCCCGGGCAGGAAGAACAGCGAGGGTCCCACACTGCGGAACACCTCTTACGATTTTAAGGCGCTCCGGGGGCCTGGACAAAACGTTGCGGCCCCCTCCGGGCAATGAATGCGAGGGAGTGTAGTATCCCTTACACCAGCGCAGCAGCAGCAGACTCCCGGGCAGAAAGAACAGCGAGGGTCCCACGCTGCGGGACACCCGACTATTTTAAGGCGCTCCGGGGCGTGGACAAAACGCTGCGGCAACCTCCGGGCCAGGAATGCTGGGGAGTGTAGTCTCCCTTTCCCAGCGCAGCAGCAGCAGGAGCAAACTCCTGGGCAGAAAGAACAGCGAGGGTCTCATGCTGCGGAACACCTTACTATTTTACAGCGCTCCGGGGCCTACACAAAATGTTGCAGCCCCCTCCGGGCCAGGAATGCTGGGGAGTGTAGTCTCCCTTCCCCAGCGCAGCAGCAGGAGCAAACTCCCGGGCAGAAAGAACTGCAAGGGTCCCACGCTGCGGGACACCTGACGATTTTAAGGCGCTCCGGGGCATGGACAAAACGTTGCGGCCCCCTCCGGCCCAGGAATGCTGGGGAGTGTAGTCTCCTTCTCCAGCGCAGCCGCAAACTCCCAGAAAAAGAACAGCTAGGGTCCCACACTGCGGAACACCTCTTACGATTTTAAGGCGCTCCGGGGCCTGGACAAAACGTTGTGGCCCCCTCCGTGCCAGGAATGCTGGGGAGTGTAGTCTCCCTTCCCTAGCGCAGCAGCAAACTCCCAGGCAGAAAGAACAGCGAGAGTCCCACGCTGCGGGACGCCGGACCATTTTAAGGCACTCCGGGGCCTGGAAAAAACGTTGCGGCCCCCTCCGGGCCAGGCATGCTGGGGAGTGTAGTCTCCCTTCCCCAGTGCAGCACCAGCAGCAAACTCCCAAGCAGAAAGAACAGCGAGGGTCCCACTATGCAGAACACCTGATTAATTTAAGGTGCTCCGGGGCCTGGACAAAACGTTGCGGCCCCCTGCGGGCCAGGAATGCTGGGGAGTGTAGTCTTCCTTCCCCAGGGAAGTAGCAGCAGCAAACTACCGGGCAGAAAGAACAGCGAGGGTCCCACGCTGCGGGAAACCGGACGATTGTAAGGCGCTCCGGGGCATGGACAAAACGTTGCGGCCCCCTCCGGGCTGGGGAGTGTGGTCTCCATTCTCCAGCGCAGCAGCGAACTCCCGGGCAGAAAGAACAGCTAGGGTCCCACACTGCGGAACACCTCTTACGATTTTAAGGCGCTCCGGGGCCTGGACAAAACGCTGTGGCCCCCTCCGGGCCAGGAATGCTGGGGAGTGTAGTCTCCCTTCACCAGTGCACCACCAGCAAACTCCCGGGCAGAAAGAACAGCGAGGGTCCCACGCTGCGGAACACCTGACGATTTTAAGGCGCTCCGGGGCCTGGACAAAACGCTGTGGCCCCCTCTGGGCCAGGAATGCTGGGGAGTGTAGTCTCCCTTTCCCAGTGCAGCACCAGCAGCAAACTCCCGAGCAGAAAGAACAGCGAGGGTCCCACTATGCAGAACACCTGATTAATTTAAGGTGCTCCGGTGCCTGGACAAAGCGTTGTGGCCCCCTGCGGGCCAGGGAATGCTGGGGAGTGTAGTCTTCCTTCCCAAGGGAAGTAGCAGCAGCAAACTCCCGGGCAGAAAACAGCGAGGGTCCCACGCTGTGGGACATGTGACTATTTTAAGGCGCTCCAGGGCCTGGACAAAATGTTGCAGCCCTCTCCGGGCCAGGAATGCTGGGGAGTGTAGTCGCCCTTCTCCAGCGCAGCAGCAGTACACTCCGGGGAAGAAAGAACAGCGAGGGTCCCACGCTGCGGAACACCTGACGATTTTAAGGTGCTCCTGGGCCTGGACAAAACATTGCGGCCCCCTCCGGGCCAGGAATGCTGGGGAGTGTAGTCTCCCTTCCCCAGCGCAGCAGCAGCACACTCCCGGGCAGAAAGAACAGCGAGGGTCCCACGCTGCGGGACACCTGATGATTTTAAGGTGCTCTGGGGCCCTGGACAAAACGTTGCAGCCCCCTTCGGGCCAGGAATGCTGGGGAGTGTAGTCTCCCTTCCCCAGCGCAGCAGCAGCACCAGCAGCAAACGCCAGCAGCAAACACCCGAGCAGAAAGAACAGAGAGGGTCCCACGCTGCGGAACACCTGACGATTTTAAGGCGCTCCGGGGACTGGACAAAATGTTGCAGCCCTCTCCGGGCCAGGAATGCTGGGTAGTGTAGTCTCCCTTCTCCAGCGCAGCAGCAGCAAACTCCCGGGCAGAAAAAACAGCGAGGGTCCCACGCTGCAGGACACCTGACGATTTTAAGGCGCTCCGGGCCTGGACAAAACGCTGCGACCCCCTCTGGGCCAGCAATGCTGGGGAGTGTAGTCTCCCTTCTCCAGCGCAGCAGCTGCACCAACCTCCCGGGCAGAAAGAACAGCGAGGGTCCCACGCTGCAGGACACCTGACGATTTTAAGGCACTCCGGGGCCTGGACAAAAAGTTGCGGCCCCCTCCGGGCCAGGAATGCTGGGGAGTGTAGTCTCCCTTCTCCAGCGCAGCAGCAAACTCTCGGGCAGAAAGATCAGCGAGGGTCCCACGCTGCGGGACACCTGACGATTTTAAGGCGCTCCGAGGCCTGGACAAAACATTGTGGCCCCCTCCAGGCCAGGAATACTGAGGAGTGTAGTCTCTCTTCCCCAGTGCAGCACCAGCAGCAAACTCACGAGCAGAAAGAACAGAGAGGGTCCCACGCTGTGGGACATCTGACAATTTTAAGGCGCTCCGGGGCCCTGGACAAAACGTTGCGGCCCCCTCCGGGCAATGAATGCGAGGGAGTGTAGTATCCCTTACACCAGCGGAGCAGCACCATCAAACTCCCGGGCAGAAAGAACAGCAAGAGTCCCACGCTGAGGGACACCTGATGATTTTAAGGCGCTCCAGGGCCTGGACAAAACGTTGCGGCCCCCTCCTGGCAAGGAATGTGAGGGAGTGTAGTCTCCCTTCCCCAGCGGAGCAGCACACTCCTGGGCAGAAAGAACAGCGATGGTCTCACGCTGCGGGACACCTGACGATTTTAAGGCACTCCGGGGACTGGACAAAAAGTTGCGGCCCCCTTCGGGCCAGGAATGCTGGGGAGTGTAGTCTCCCTTCTCCAGCGCAGCAGCAGCAAACTCCCGGGCAGAAAAAACAGCGAGGGTCCCACCCTGCGGGACACCAGACGATTGTAAGGCGCTCCGGGGCATGGACAAAACGTTGCGGCCCCCTCCTGGCAAGGAATGTGAGGGAGTGTAGTCGCCCTTCCCCAGCGGAGCAGCACACTCCTGGGCAGAAAGAACAGCGAGGGTCCCACGCTGCGGGACACCTCTGATGATTTTAAGGCGCTCCGGGGCCTGGACAAAACATGGCAGCCCCCTCCCGGGCAGGAATGCTGGGGAGTGTAGTCTCCCTTCTCCAGGGCAGCAGCAACAGCAGCAGCAAACTCCCGGGCAGAAAAAACAGCGAGGGTCCCACGCTGCAGGACACCTGACGATTTTAAGGCACTCCGGGGCCTGGACAAAAAGTTGCGGCCCCCTCCGGGCCAGGAATGCTGGTGAGTGTAGTCTCCCTTCTCCAGCGCAGCAGCAGTACACTCCGGGGAAGAAAGAACAGCGAGGGTCTCACGCTGCGGGACACCTGACGATTTTAAGGCACTCCGGGGACTGGACAAAATGTTGCAGCCCTCTCCGGGCCAGGAATGCTGGGTAGTGTAGTCTCCCTTCTCCAGCGCAGCAGCAGCAAACTCCCGGGCAGAAAAAACAGTGAGGGTCCCACGCTGCAGGACACCTGACTATTTTAAGGCGCTCCGGGCCTGGACAAAACATGGCAGCCCCCTCCCGGTCAGGAATGCTGTGGAGTGTAGTCTCCCTTCTCCAGGGCAGCAGCAGTACACTCCGGGGCAGAAAGAACAGCGAGGGTCCCACACTGCGGGACACCTCTGATGATTTTAAGGCGCTCCGGGGCCTGGACAAAACATGGCAGCCCCCTCCCGGGCAGGAATGCTGGGGAGTGTAGTCTCCCTTCTCCAGCGGAGCAGCAGCAGCACACTCCCGGGCAGAAAGAACAGCGAGGGTCCCAAGCTGCAGAACACCTCTGATGATTTTAAGGTGCTCCGGGGCTTGGACAAAACATTGCGGCCCCCTCTGGGCCAGGAATGCTGGGGAGTGTAGTCTCCCTTCTCCAGCGCAGCAGCAGTAGCAAACTCCCGGGCAGGAAGAACAGCGAGGGTCCCACGCTGCGGGACACCTGACTATTTTAAGGTGCTCCGGGGCCAGGACAAAACGTTCTGGCCCCCTCCGGGCCAGGAATGCTGGGGAGTGTAGTCTCCCTTCCCCTGCACAGCACCAGCAGCAAACTCCCGGGCAGGAAGAACAGCGAGGGTCCCACGCTGCGGGACACCTGACTATTTTAAGGTGCTCCGGGGCCAGGACAAAACTTTCTGGCCCCCTCCGGGCCAGGAATGCTGGTGTGTAGTCTCCCTTCTCCAGCGCAGCAGCAGAAAACTCCCAGGCAGAAAGAACAGTGAGAGTCCTACGCTGCACGACACCTGTGACAATTTTAAGGTGCTCGGGGCCTGGACAAAACGTTGCAGCCCCCTCCGGGCCAGGAATGCTGGGGAGTGTAGTCTCCCTTCACCAGTGCACCACCAGCAAACTCCCGGGCAGAAAGAACAGCGAGGGTCTCACGCTGCAGAACACCTGACTATTTTAAAGCGCTCCAGGGCCTGGACAAAACGTTGTGTGCTCGGGGCCTGGACAAAACGTTGCAGCCCTCTTCGGGCCAGGAATGCTGGGGAGTGTAGTCTCCCTTCTCCAGCGCAGCAGCAGTAGCAAACTCCCGGGCAGGAAGAACAGCGAGGGTCCCACGCTGCGGGACACCTGACTATTTTAAGGTGCTCCGGGGCCAGGACAAAACGTTCTGGCCCCCTCCGGGCCAGGAATGCTGGGGAGTGTAGTCTCCTTCCCTGCACAGCACCAGCAGCAAACTCCTGGGCAGAAAGAACAGCGAGGGTCTCACGCTGCAGAACACCTGACTATTTTAAAGCGCTCCGGGCCCTGGACAAAACGTTGCGGTCCCCTCCGGGCCAGGAATGCTGGGGAGTGTAGTTTCCCTTCTCCAGCACAGCAGCACACTCCCGGGCAGAAAGAACAGCGAGGGTCCCACGCTGTGGGACACGTGACTATTTTAAGGCGCTCCAGGGCCTAGACAAAACGTTGTGGCCCCCTCCGTGCCAGGAATGCTGGGGAGTGTAGTCTCCCTTCTCCAGCGGAGCAGCAGCAGCACACTCCCGGGGCAGAAAGAACAGCGAGGGTCCCACGCTGCGGGAAACCGGACGATTGTAAGGCGCTCCGGGGCATGGACAAAGCGTTGCGGCCCCCTCCGGGCTGGGGAGTGTGGTCTCCATTCTCCAGCGCAGCAGCGAACTCCCGGGCAGAAAGAACAGCGAGGGTCCCACGCTGCGGGAAACCGGACGATTGTAAGGTGCTCCGGGGCCAGGACAAAATGTTGCGGCCCCTTCCGGGCCAGGAGTGCTGGGGTGTGCAGTCTCCCTTCCCCAGCGCAGCAGCAAACTCCCGGGCAGAAAGATCAGCGAGGGTCCCACGCTGCGGGACACCCGACTATTTTAAGGCGCTCCGAGGCCTGGACAAAACATTGTGGACCCCTCCAGGCCAGGAATACTGAGGTGTGTAGTCTCTCTTCCCCAGTGCAGCACCAGCAGCAAACTCCCGAGCAGAAAGAACAGAGAGGGTCCCACGCTGCGGGACACCTGACTATTTTAAGGCGCTCCGGGGCCTGCACAAAATGTTGCGGCCCCCTCCGGGCCAGGAATGCTGGGAGTGTAGTTTCCCTTCTCCAGCGCAGCAGCAGTAGCAAACTCCCGGGCAGGAAGAACAGCGAGGGTCCCACGCTGCGGGACACCTGACTATTTTAAGGTGCTCCGGGGCCAGGACAAAACGTTGCGGCCCCCTCCGGGCTGGGGAGTGTGGTCTCCATTCTCCAGCGCAGCAGCAAACTCCCGGGCAGAAAGAACAGCGAGGGTCCCACACTGCGGAACACCTCTTACGATTTTAAGGCGCTCCGGGGCCTGGACAAAACGTTGCGGCCCCCTCCGGGCAATGAATGCGAGGGAGTGTAGTATCCCTTACACCAGCGGAGCAGCAGCAGGAGCAAACTCCTGGGCAGAAAGAACAGCGAGGGTCTCATGCTGCGGAACACCTTACTATTTTACAGCGCTCCGGGGCCTACACAAAATGTTGCAGCGCTCTCTGGGCCAGGAATGCTGGGTAGTGTAGTCTCCCTTCCCCTGCACAGCACCAGCAGCAAACTCCTGGGCAGAAAGAACAGCGAGGGTCTCACGCTGCGGGACACCTGACGATTTTAAGGTGCTCCTGGGCCTGGACAAAACGTTGCAGCCCCCTTCGGGCCAGGAATGCTAGGGAGTGTAGTCTCCCTTCCCCCGCATAGCAGCAGCAAACTCCCGGGCAGAAAGAACAGCGAGGAACCCACGCTGCGGGACACCGGACGATTGTAAGGCGCTCCGGGGCATGGACAAAACGTTGCGGCCCCCTCCGGGCTGCGGAGTGTGGTCTCCATTCTCCAGCGCAGCAGCGAACTCCCGGGCAGAAAGAACAGCGAGGGTCCCAAGCTGCAGAACACCTGACTATTTTAAGGTGCTCCGGGGCCAGGACAAAATGTTGCGGCCCGTTCCGGGCCAGGAGTGCTGGGGTGTGCAGTCTCCCTTCCCCAGCGCAGCAGCAGCACACTCCCGGGCAGAAAGAACAGCGAGGGTCCCACCCTGCGGGACACCCGACTATTTTAAGGCGCTCCGGGGCCTGGACAAAACGCTGCGGCAACCTCCGGGCCAGGAATGCTGGGGAGTGTAGTCTCCCTTTCCTAGCGCAGCAGCAGCAGGAGCAAACTCCTGGGCAGAAAGAACAGCGAGGGTCTCATGCTGCGGGACACCTGACGATTTTAAGGCGCTCCGGGGCATGGACAAAACGTTGCGGCCCCCTCCGGCCCAGGAATGCTGGGGAGTGTAGTCTCCCTTCTCCAGCGCAGCAGCAGCAAACTCCAGGGCAGAAAGAACAGCGAGGGTCCCACGCTGCGGGACACCTGACGATTTTAAGGCGCTCCGGGGCATGGACAAAACGTTGCGGCCCCCTCCGGCCCAGGAATGCTGGGGAGTGTAGTCTCCCTTCTCCAGCGCAGCCGCAAACTCCCAGAAATAGAACAGCTAGGGTCCCACACTGCGGAACACCTCTTACGATTTTAAGGCGCTCCGGGGCCTGGACAAAACGTTGTGGCCCCCTCCGTGCCAGGAATGCTGGGAGTGTAGTCTCCCTTCCCTAGCGCAGCAGCAAACTCCCAGGCAGAAAGAACAGCGAGAGTCCCACGCTGCGGGACGCCGGACCATTTTAAGGCACTCCGGGGCCTGGAAAACGTTGCGGCCCCTCCGGGCCAGGCATGCTGGGGAGTGTAGTCTCCCTTCCCCAGTGCAGCACCAGCAGCAAACTCCCGAGCAGAAAGAACAGCGAGGGTCCCACTATGCAGAACACCTGATTAATTTAAGGTGCTCCGGGGCCTGGACAAACGTTGCGGCCCCCTGCGGGCCAGGAATGCTGGGGAGTGTAGTCTCCCTTCCCCAGCGCAGCAGCAGCAGCAAACTCACGGGCAGAAAGAACAGCGAGGGTCCCACGCTGTGGGACACGTGACTATTTTAAGGCGCTCCAGGGCCTGGACAAAACGTTGCGGCCCCCTCCTGGCAAGGAATGTGAGGGAGTGTAGTCTCCCTTCCCCAGCGGAGCAGCACACTCCTGGGCAGAAAGAACAGCGAGGGTCTCACGCTGCGGGACACCTGACGATTTTAAGGCACTCCGGGGACTGGACAAAATGTTGCAGCGCTCTCCGGGCCAGGAATGCTGGGTAGTGTAGTCTCCCTTCTCCAGCGCAGCACCAAACTCCCGGGCAGACAGAACAGCGAGGGTCCCACGCTGCGGGACACCTGACGATTTTAAGGTGCTCCTGGGCCTGGACAAAACGTTGCAGCCCCCTTCGGGCCAGGAATGCTAGGGAGTGTAGTCTCCCTTCCCCCGCATAGCAGCAGCAAACTCCCGGGCAGAAAGAACAGCGAGGGTCCCACTATGCAGAACACCTGATTAATTTAAGGTGCTCCGGGGCCTGGACAAAACGTTGCGGCCCCCTGCGGGCCAGGAATGCTGGGGAGTGTAGTCTCCCTTCCCCAGCGCAGCAGCAGCAGCAAACTCACGGGCAGAAAGAACAGCGAGGGTCCCACGCTGTGGGACACATGTGACTATTTTAAGGCGCTCCAGGGCCTGGACAAAACGTTGCGGCCCCCTCCTGGCAAGGAATGTGAGGGAGTGTAGTCTCCCTTCCCCAGCGGAGCAGCACACTCCTGGGCAGAAAGAACAGCGAGGGTCTCACGCTGCGGGACACCTGACGATTTTAAGGCACTCCGGGGACTGGACAAAATGTTGCAGCGCTCTCCGGGCCAGGAATGCTGGGTAGTGTAGTCTCCCTTCTCCAGCGCAGCACCAAACTCCCGGGCAGACAGAACAGCGAGGGTCCCACGCTGCGGGACACCTGACGATTTTAAGGTGCTCCTGGGCCTGGACAAAACGTTGCAGCCCCTTCGGGCCAGGAATGCTAGGGAGTGTAGTCTCCCTTCCCCGCATAGCAGCAGCAAACTCCCGGGCAGAAAGAACAGCGAGGGTCCCAAGCTGCAGAACACCTGACTATTTTAAGGTGCTCCGGGGCCAGGACAAAATGTTGCGGCCCCTTCCGGGCCAGGAGTGCTGGGGTGTGCAGTCTCCCTTCCCCAGCGCAGCAGCAGCACACTCCCGGGCAGAAAGAACAGCGAGGGTCCCACCCTGCGGGACACCGGACGATTGTAAGGCGCTCCGGGGCATGGACAAAACGTTGCGGCCCCCTCCTGGCAAGGAATGTGAGGGAGTGTAGTCTCCCTTCCCCAGCGGAGCAGCACACTCCTGGGCAGAAAGAACAGCAAGGGTCCCACGCTGCAGGACACCTGACGATTTTAAGGCACTCCGAGGCCTGGACAAAAAGTTGCGGCCCGCTCCGGGCCAGGAAAGCTGGGGAGTGTAGTCTCCCTTCTCCAGCGGAGCAGCAGCAGCACACTCCCGGGCAGAAACTACAGCGAGGATCCCACGCTGCGGGACACCGGACGATTGTAAGGCGCTCCGGGGCATGGACAAAACGTTGCGGCACCCTCCGGGCTGGGCAGTGTGGTCTCCATTCTCCAGCGCAGCAGCGAACTCCTGGGCAGAAAGAACAGCGAGGGTCCCAAGCTGCAGAACACCTGACGATTTTAAGGTGCTCCGGGGCTTGGACAAAACATTGCGGCCCCCTCTGGGCCAGGAATGCTGGGGAGTGTAGTCTCCCTTCCCCAGCGCAGCAGCAGCAAACTCCCAGACAGAAAGAACTGTGAGGGTCCCACGCTACCGGACATCTCTGATAATTTTAAGGCGCTCCGGGGCCTCGACAAAATGTTGCAGCCCCCTCCAGGCCAGGAATGCTGGGGAGTGTAGTCTCCCTTCCCCAGCGGAGCAGCACACTCCTGGGCAGAAAGAACAGCGAGGGTCCCACGCTGCAGGACACCTGACGATTTTAAGGCACTCCGGGGCCTGGACAAAAAGTTGCGGCCCCCTCCGGGCCAGAAATGCTGGGGAGTGTAGTCTCCCTTCTCCAGCGCCACAGCAGCAAACTCCCGGGCAGAAAGAACAGCGAAGGGCCCACGCTGCGGAACACCTCTTACGATTTTAAGGCGCTCTGGGGCCTGGGCAAAATGTTGCGGCCCCTTCCGGGCCAGGAGTGCTGGGGTGTGCAGTCTCCCTTCCCCAGCGCAGCAGCAAACTCCCGGGCAGAAAGATCAGCGAGGGTCCCACGCTGCGGGACACCTGACGATTTTAAGGCGCTCCGAGGCCTGGACAAAACATTGTGGCCCCCTCCAGGCCAGGAATACTGAGGAGTGTAGTCTCTCTTCCCCAGTGCAGCACCAGCAGAAAACTCCCGAGCAGAAAGAACAGAGAGGGTCCCACACTGCGGAACACCTCTTACGATTTTAAGGCACTCCGGGGCCTGGACAAAATGTTGCGGCCCCCTCCGGGCAATGAATGCGAGGGAGTGTAGTATCCCTTACACCAGCGCAGCAGCAGCAGACTCCCGGGCAGAAAGAACAGCGAGGGTCCCACGCTGCGGGACACCCGACTATTTTAAGGCGCTCCGGGGCGTGGACAAAACGCTGCGGCAACCTCCGGGCCAGGAATGCTGGGGAGTGTAGTCTCCCTTTCCCAGCGCAGCAGCAGCAGGAGCAAACTCCTGTGCAGAAAGAACAGCGAGGGTCTCACGCTGCGGAACACCTTACTATTTTACAGCGCTCCGGGGCCTACACAAAATGTTGCAGCCCCCTCCGGGCCAGGAATGCTGGGGAGTGTAGTCTCCCTTCTCCAGCGCAGCAGCAGCAAACTCCAGGGCAGAAAGAACAGCGAGGGTCCCACGCTGCGGAACACCTGACGATTTTAAGGCGCTCCGGGGCATGGACAAAACGTTGCGGCCCCCTCCGGCCCAGGAATGCTGGTGTGTGTAGTCTCCTTCTCCAGCGCAGCAGCAAACTCCCGGACAGAAAGAACAGCGAGGGTCCCACACTGCGGAACACCTCTTACGATTTTAAGGCGCTCCGGGGCCTGGACAAAACGTTGCGGCCCCCTCCGGGCAATGAATGCGAGGGAGTGTAGTATCCCTTACACCAGCGGAGCAGCAGCACCAAACTCCCGGGCAGAAAGAACAGCGAGGGTTCCACGCTGCGGGACACATCTGACGATTTTAAGGCGCTCCAGGGCCTGGACAAAACGTTGTGGCCCCCTCCGTGCCAGGAATGCTGGGGAGTGTAGTCTCCTTTCCCTAGCGCAGCAGCAAACTCCCAGGCAGAAAGAACAGCGAGGGTCCCACGCTGCGGGACGCCGGACCATTTTAAGGCTCTCCGGGGCCTGGAAAAAACGTTGCGGCCCCCTCCGGGCCAGGCATGCTGGGGAGTGTAGTCTCCCTTCCCCAGTGCAGCACCAGCAGCACACTCCCGAGCAGAAAGAACAGCGAGGGTCCCACTATGCAGAACACCTGATTAATTTAAGGTGCTCCGGGGCCTGGACAAAACGTTGCGGCCCCCTCCTGGCAAGGAATGTGAGGGAGTGTAGTCTCCCTTCCCCAGCGGAGCAGCACACTCCTGGGCAGAAAGAACAGCGAGGGTCTCACGCTGCGGGACACCTGACGATTTTAAGGCACTCCGGGGACTGGACAAAATGTTGCAGCGCTCTCCGGGCCAGGAAAGCTGGGGAGTGTAGTCTCCCTTCCCCAGCGCAGCAGCAACAGCAGCAGCAAACTCCCGGGCAGAAAAAACAGCGAGGGTCCCACGCTGCAGGACACCTGACGATTTTAAGGGGCTCCAGGCCTGGACAAAACGCTGCGGCCCCCTTTGGGCCAGGCATGCTGGGGAGTGTAGTCTCCCTTCTCCAGCGCAGCAGCAGCACCAAACTCCCGGGCAGACAGAACAGCGAGGGTCCCACGCTGCGGAACACCTCTTATGATTTTAAAGCGCCCTGGGGCCTGGACAACACGTTGCGGCCCCCTCCGGGCCAGGAATGCTGGGGAGTGTAGTCTCCCTTCTCCAGCGCAGCAGCAGCACCAAACTCCCGGGCAGACAGAACAGCGAGGGTCCCACGCTGCGGGACACCTGACGATTTTAAGGTGCTCCTGGGCCTGGACAAAACGTTGCAGCCCCCTTCGGGCCAGGAATGCTAGGGAGTGTGGTCTCCCTTCCCCCGCATAGCAGCAGCAAACTCCCGGGCAGAAAGAACAGCGAGGGTCCCACGCTGTGGGACACCGGACGATTGTAAGGCGCTCCGGGGCATGGACAAAACGTTGCAGCCCCCTCCGGACCAGGAATGCTGTGAAGTGTAGTCTCCCTTCCCCAGTGCAGCAGCAGCCACTCCCGGGCAGAAAGAACAGCGAGGGTCCCACCCTGCGGGACACCGGACGATTGTAAGGCGCTCCGGGGCATGGACAAAGCGTTGCGGCCCCCTCCTGGCAAGGAATGTGAGGGAGTGTAGTCTCCCTTCCCCAGCGGAGCAGCACACTCCTGGGCAGAAAGAACAGCGAGGGTCCCACGCTGCGGGACACCTCTGATGATTTTAAGGCACTCCGTGGCCTTGGCAAAACATTGCGGCCCTCTCCGGGCCAGGAATGCTGGGGAGTGTAGTCTCCCTTGCCCAGCGCAGCAGCAAACTCCTGGGCAGAAAGAACAGCGAGGGTCCCACGCTGCAGGACACCTGACGATTTTAAGGCGCTCCGGGCCTGGACAAAACGCTGTGGCCCCCTCTGGGCCAGGAATGCTGGGGAGTGTAGTCTCCCTTCTCCAGCGCAGCAGCAAACTCCCAGGCAGAAAGAACAGCGAGGGTCCCACGCTACCGGACATCTGACAATTTTAAGGCGCTCCGGGGCCTGCACAAAATGTTACATCCCTCTGGGCCAGGAATGCTGGGGAGTGTAGTCTCCCTTCTCCAGCGCAGCAGCACACTCCCGGGCAGAAAGAACAGCGAGGGTCCCAAGCTGCAGAACACCTGACTATTTTAAGGTGCTCCGGGGCTTGGACAAAACATTGCGGCCCCCTCTGGGCCAGGAATGCTGGGGAGTGTAGTCTCCCTTCCCCAGCGCAGCAGCAGCAAACTCCCAGACAGAAAGAACAGTGAGGGTCCCACACTACCGGACATCTCTGATAATTTTAAGGCGCTCCGGGGCCTCGACAAAATGTTGCAGCCCCCTCCAGGCCACGAATGCTGGGTAGTGTAGTCTCCCTTCTCCAGCGCAGCAGCAGTAGCAAACTCCCGGGCAGGAAGAACAGCGAGGGTCCCACGCTGCGGGACACCTGACGATTTTAAGGTGCTCTGGGGCCAGGACAAAACGTTCTGGCCCCCTCCGGGCCAGGAATGCTGGGGAGTGTAGTCTCCCTTCCCCTGCACAGCACCAGCAGCAAACTCCTGGGCAGAAAGAACAGCGATGGTCCCACGCTGCGGGACACCTGACTATTTTAAGGTGCTCCGGGGCCAGGACAAAACTTTCTGGCCCCTTCCGGGCCAGGAATGCTGGTGTGTAGTCTCCCTTCTCCAGCGCAGCAGCAGAAAACTCCCAGGCAGAAAGAACAGTGAGAGTCCTACGCTGCACGGCACCTGTGACAATTTTAAGGTGCTCGGGGCCTGGACAAAACGTTGCAGCCCCCTCCGGGCCAGGAATGCTGGGGAGTGTAGTCTCCCTTCTCCAGCGCAGCAGCTGCACCAACCTCCCGGGCAGAAAGAACAGCGAGGGTCTCACGCTGCAGAACACCTGACTATTTTAAAGCACTCCGGGCCCTGGACAAAACGTTGCGGTCCCCTCCGGGCCAGGAATGCTGGGGAGTGTAGTCTCCCTTCTCCAGCACACTCCCGGGCAGAAAGAACAGCGAGGGTCCCACGCTGCGGGACACCTGACGATTTTAAGGTGCTCCTGGGCCTGGACAAAACATTGCGGCCCCCTCCGTGCCAGGAATGCTGGGGAGTGTAGTCTCCCTTCCCCAGCGCAGCAGCAGCACACACCCGAGCAGAAAGAACAGCGAGGGTCCCACACTGTGGGACACGTGACTATTTTAAGGCGCTCCAGGGCCTGGACAAAACGTTGCGGCCCCCTCCATGCCAGGAATGGTGGGGAGTGTAGTCTTCCTTCCCCAGGGAAGTAGCAGCAGCAAACTTCCGGGCAGAAACAACAGCGAGGGTCCCACGCCGCAGAACACCTGACGATTTTAAAGTGCTCCGCGCCTGGACAAAACGTTGCAGACCCCTTCGGGCCAGGAATGCTAGGGAGTGTAGTCTCCCTTCCCCCGCATAGCAGCAGCAAACTCCCAGGCAGAAAGAACAGAGAGGGTCCCACGCTGCGGGAAACCGGACGATTGTAAGGCGCTCCGGGGTATGGACAAAACGTTGCGGCCCACTCCGGGCTGGGGAGTGTGGTCTCCATTCTCCAGCGCAGCAGCGAACTCCCGGGCAGAAAGAACAGCGAGGGTCCCAAGCTGCAGAACACCTGACTATTTTAAGGTGCTCCGGGGCCAGGACAAAACGTTCTGGCCCACTCCGGGCCAGGAATGCTGGTGTGTAGTCTCCCTTCTCCAGCGCAGCAGCAGAAAACTCCCAGGCAAAAAGAACAGTGAGAGTCCTACGCTGCACGACACCTCTGACAATTTTAAGGTGCTCGGGGCCTGGAAAAAACGTTGCAGCCCCCTCCGGGCCAGGAATGCTGGGGAGTGTAGTCTCCCTTCACCAGTGCACCACCAGCAAACTCCCGGGCAGAAAGAACAGTGAGGGTCCCACGCTGCGGAACACCTGACGATTTTAAGGCGCTCCGGGGCCTGGACAAAACGCTGTGGCCCCCTCTGGGCCAGGAATGCTGGGGAGTGTAGTCTCCCTTTCCCAGTGCAGCACCAGCAGCAAACTCCCGAGCAGAAAGAACAGCGAGGGTCCCACTATGCAGAACACCTGATTAATTTAAGGTGCTCCGGTGCCTGGACAAAACGTTGCGGCCCCCTGCGGGCCAGGAATGCTGGGGAGTGTAGTCTTCCTTCCCAAGGGAAGTAGCAGCAGCAAACTCCCGGGCAGAAAACAGCGAGGGTCCCACGCTGTGGGACATGTGACTATTTTAAGGCGCTCCAGGGCCTGGACAAAATGTTGCAGCCCTCTCCGGGCCAGGAATGCTGGGGAGTGTAGTCGCCCTTCTCCAGCGCAGCAGCAGTACACTCCGGGGAAGAAAGAACAGCGAGGGTCCCACGCTGCGGAACACCTGACGATTTTAAGGTGCTCCTGGGCCTGGACAAAACATTGCGGCCCCCTCCGGGCCAGGAATGCTGGGGAGTGTAGTCTCCCTTCTCCAGCGCCACAGCAGCAAACTCCCGGGCAGAAAGATCAGCGAGGGTCCCTCGCTGCGGGACACCTCTTACGATTTTAAGGCGCTCTGGGGCCTGGGCAAAATGTTGCGGCCCCTTCCGGGCCAGGAATGCTGGGGAGTGTAGTCTCCCTTCCCCAGCGCAGCAGCAAACTCTCGGGCAGAAAGATCAGCGAGGGTCCCACGCTGCGGGACACCTGACGATTTTAAGGCGCTCCGAGGCCTGGACAAAACATTGTGGCCCCCTCCAGGCCAGGAATACTGAGGAGTGTAGTCTCCCTTCTCCAGCGCAGCCGCAAACTCCCAGAAAAAGAACAGCGAGGGTCCCACGCTGCGGGACACCTCTTACGATTTTAAGGTGCTCTGGGGCCTGGACAAAACGTTGTGGCCCCTTCCTGGCCAGGAATGCTGGTGTGTGTAGTCTCCCTTCTCCAGCGCAGCAGCAAACTCCCGGACAGAAAGAACAGCGAGGGTCCCACACTGCGGAACACCTCTTACGATTTTAAGGCGCTCCGGGGCCTGGACATAACGTTGCGGCCCCCTCCGGGCAATGAATGCGAGGGAGTGTAGTATCCCTTACACCAGCGGAGCAGCAGCACCAAACTCCCGGACAGAAAGAACAGCGAGGGTCCCACGCTGCGGACCAACTTTTACGATTTTAAAGCGCTCCGGGGCCTGGACAAAATGTTGCGGCCCCCTCCAGGCCAGGAATGCTGGGGAGTGTAGTCTCCCTTCTCCAGCGCAGCAGCAAACTCCCAGGCAGAAAGAACAGCGAGGGTTCCACGCTGCGGGACGCCGGACCATTTTAAGGCACTCCGGGGCCTGGACAAAACGTTGCGGCCCCCTCCAGGCCAGGAATGCTGGGGAGTGTAGTCTCCCTTCTCCAGCGCAGCAGCAAACTCCCGAGCAGAAAGAACAGCGAGGGTCCCACCATGCAGAACACCTGATTAATTTAAGGTGCTCCGGGGCCTGGACAAAGCGTTGCGGCCCCCTGCGGGCCAGGAATGCTGGGGAGTGTAGTCTTCCTTCCCCAGGGAAGTAGCAGCAGCAAACTCCCGGGCAGAAAGAACAGCGGGGTCCCACGCTGTGGGACACATGTGACTATTTTAAGGCGCTCCAGGGCCTGGACAAAACGTTGCGGCCCCCTCCATGCCAGGAATGGTGGGGAGTGTAGTCTCCCTTCCCCAGCGCAGCAGCAGCAGCAAACTCCCGGGCAGAAAGAACAGCGAGGGTCCCACGCTGTGGGACACATGTGACTATTTTAAGGCGCTCCAGGGCCTGGACAAAACGTTGCGGCCCCCTCCTGGCAAGGAATGTGAGGGAGTGTAGTCTCCCTTCCCCAGTGGAGCAGCACACTCCTGGGCAGAAAGAACAGCGATGGTCTCACGCTGCGGGACACCTGACGATTTTAAGGCACTCCGGGGACTGGACAAAATGTTGCAGCGCTCTCCGGGCCAGGAATGCTGGGTAGTGTAGTCTCCCTTCTCCAGCGCAGCAGCAGCAAACTCTCGGGCAGAAAGAACAGCGAGGGTCCCACGCTGCGGGACGCCGGACCATTTTAAGGCACTCCGGGGCCTGGAAAAAACGTTGCGGCCCCCTCCGGGCCAGGCATGCTGGGGAGTGTAGTCTCCCTTCCCCAGTGCAGCACCAGCAGCAAACTCCCGAGCAGAAAGAACAGCGAGGGTCCCACTATGCAGAACACCTGATTAATTTAAGGTGCTCCGGGGCCTGGACAAAACGTTGCGGCCCCCTGCGGGCCAGGAATGCTGGGGAGTGTAGTCTTCCTTCCCCAGGGAAGTAGCAGCAGCAAACTACCGGGCAGAAAGAACAGCGAGGGTCCCACGCTGTGGGACACATGTGACTATTTTAAGGCGCTCCAGGGCCTGGACAAAACGTTGCGGCCCCCTCCATGCCAGGAATGGTGGGGAGTGTAGTCTCCCTTCCCCAGCGCAGCAGCAAACTCACGGGCAGAAAGAACAGCGAGGGTCCCACGCTGTGGGACACGTGACTATTTTAAGGCGCTCCAGGGCCTGGACAAAACGTTGCGGCCCCCTCCTGGCAAGGAATGTGAGGGAGTGTAGTCTCCCTTCCCCAGCGGAGCAGCACACTCCTGGGCAGAAAGAACAGCGAGGGTCTCACGCTGCGGGACACCTGACGATTTTAAGGCACTCCGGGGACTGGACAAAATGTTGCAGCGCTCTCCGGGCCAGGAATGCTGGGTAGTGTAGTCTCCCTTCTCCAGCGCCGCAGCACCAAACTCCCGGGCAGAAAGAACAGCGAAGGGCCCACGCTGCGGAACACCTCTTACGATTTTAAGGCGCTCTGGGGCCTGGGCAAAATGTTGCGGCCCCTTCCGGGCCAGGAGTGATGGGGTGTGCAGTCTCCCTTCCCCAGCGCAGCAGCAAACTCCCGGGCAGAAAGATCAGCGAGGGTCCCACGCTGCGGGACACCTGACTATTTTAAGGTGCTCCGGGGCCAGGACAAAACTTTCTGGCCCCCTCCGGGCCAGGAATGCTGGTGTGTAGTCTCCCTTCTCCAGCGCAGCAGCTGCACCAACCTCCCGGGCAGAAAGAACAGCGAGGGTCCCACGCTGCGGGACACCTGATGATTTTAAGGTGCTCTGGGGCCCTGGACAAAATGTTGCAGCCCCCTTCGGGCCAGGAATGCTAGGGAGTGTAGTCTCCCTTCCCCCGCATAGCAGCAGCAAACTCCCGGGCACAAAAAAAAAAAAGTGAGGGTCCCACGCTACCGGACATCTGACAATTTTAAGGCGCTCCGGGGCCTGCACAAAATGTTGCGGCCCCATCTGGGCCAGGAATGCTGGGGAGTGTAGTCTCCCTTCTCCAGCGGAGCAGCAGCAGCAAACTCCCGGGCAGAAAGAACAGCGAGGGTCCCACGCTGCGGGACACCGGACGATTGTAAGGCGCTCCGGGGCATGGACAAAACGTTGTGGCCCCCTCCTGGCAAGGAATGTGAGGGAGTGTAGTCTCCCTTCCCCAGTGCAGCAGCAGCACACTCCAGGGCAGAAAGAACAGCGAGGGTCCCACGCTGCGGGACACCTCTGATGATTTTAAGGCACTCCGGAGCCTGGAAAAAACGTTGTGGCCCCCTCCGGGCCAGGAAAGCTGGGGAGTGTAGTCTCACTTCTACAGCGCCACACCAGCAAACTCCCTGGCAGAAAGAACAGCGAAGGGCCCACGCTGCGCAACACCTCTTACGATTTTAAGGCGCTCTGGGGCCTGGGCAAAATGTTGCGGCCCCTTACGGGCCAGGAGTGCTGGGGTGTGCAGTCTCCCTTCCCCAGCGCAGCAGCAGCACACTCCCGGGCAGAAACAGTGAGGGTCCCACGCTGCGGGACACCTGACGATTTTAAGGCACTCCGGGGACTGGACAAAACGTTGCGGCCCCCTCCGGGCCAGGAATGCTGGAGAGTTTAGTCTCCCTTCTCCAGCGCAGCAGCAGCACACTCCCGGGCAGAAAGAACAGTGAGGGTCCCACGCTGCGGGACACCTGACGATTTTAAGGCGCTCCGGGGCATGGACAAAATGTTGCAGCCCCCTCCGGGCCAGGAATGCTGGGGAGTGTAGTCTCCCTTCCCCAGCGGAGCAGCAGCAGCAGCAAACACCCGGGCAGAAAGAACAGCGAGGGTCCCCCGCTGCGGGACACCCAACTATTTTAAGGCGCTCCGGGGCCTGGACAAAACGCTGTGGCAACCTCCGGGCCAGGAATGCTGGGGAGTGTAGTCTCCCTTCTCCAGCGCAGCAGCAAACTCCCGGGCAGAAAGAACAGCAAGGGTCCCACACTGCGGAAAACCTTTTACGATTTTAAAGCGCTCCGGGGCCTGGACAAAACGTTGCTGCCCCCTCCGGGCCAGGAATGCTGGGGAGTGTAGTCTCCCTTCCCCAGCGCAGCAGCAGCAGCAAACTCCCGAGCAGAAAGAACAGCGAGGGTCTCATGCTGCAGAACACCTGACGATTTTAAAGTGCTCCGGGGCCTGGACAAAACGTTCTGGCCCCCTCCGGGCCAGGAATGTTGGTGTGTAGTCTCCCTTCTCCAGTGCACCACCAGCAAACTCCCGGGCAGAAAGAACAGTGAGGGTCCCACGCTGCGGAACACCTGACTATTTTAAGGCGCTCCGGGGCCTGGACAAAACGCTGTGGCCCCCTCTGGGCCAAGAATGCTGGGGAGTGTAGTCTCCCTTTCCCAGTGCAGCACCAGCAGCAAACTCCCGAGCAGAAAGAACAGCGAGGGTCCCACTATGCAGAACACCTGATTAATTTAAGGTGCTCCGGGGCCTGGACAAAACGTTGCGGCCCCCTGCGGGCCAGGAATGCTGGGGAGTGTAGTCTTCCTTCCCCAGGGAAGTAGCAGCAGCAAACTCCCGGGCAGAAAACAGCGAGGGTCCCACGCTGTGGGACACGTGACTATTTTAAGGCGCTCCAGGGCCTGGACAAAATGTTGCAGCCCTCTCCGGGCCAGGAATGCTGGGGAGTGTAGTCGCCCTTCTCCAGCGCAGCAGCAGTACACTCCGGGGAAGAAAGAACAGCGAGGGTCCCACGCTGCGGAACACCTCTTATGATTTTAAAGCGCCCTGGGGCCTGGACAACACGTTGCGGCCCCCTCTGGGCCAGGAATGCTGGGTAGTGTAGTCTCCCTTCTCCAGCGCAGCAGCTGCACCAACCTCCCGGGCAGAAAGAACAGCGAGGGTCTCACGCTGCAGAACACCTGACGATTTTAAGGTGCTCCTGGGCCTGGACAAAACATTGCGGCCCCCTCCGGGCCAGGAATGCTGGGGAGTGTAGTCTCCCTTCCCCAGCGCAGCAGCAGCACACTCCCGGGCAGAAAGAACAGCGAGGGTCCCACGCTGCGGGACACCTGATGATTTTAAGGTGCTCTGGGGCCCTGGACAAAACGTTGCAGCCCCTTCGGGCCAGGAATGCTAGGGAGTGTAGTCTCCCTTACCCCGCATAGCAGCAGCAAACTCCCGGGCAGAAAGAACAGCGACGGTCCCACGCTGCGGGACACCTGACGATTTTAAGGCGCTCCAGGGCCTGGACAAAACCTTGTGGCCCACTCCGTGCCAGGAATGCTGGGGAGTGTAGTCTCCCTTCCGCAGCAGCAGCACCAGCAGCAAACACCAGCAGCAAACACCAGAGCAGAAAGAACAGCGAGGGTCCCACGCTGCGGAACACCTGACGATTTTAAGGCGCTCCGGGGACTGGACAAAATGTTGCAGCCCTCTCCGGGCCAGGAATGCTGGGTAGTGTAGTCTCCCTTCTCCAGCGCAGCAGCAGCAAACTCCCGGGCAGAAAAAACAGCGAGGGTCCCACGCTGCAGGACACCTGACGATTTTAAGGCGCTCCGGGCCTGGACAAAAAGCTGCGACCCCCTCTGGGCCAGCAATGCTGGGGAGTGTAGTCTCCCTTCTCCAGCGCAGCAGCTGCACCAACCTCCCGGGCAGAAAGAACAGCGAGGGTCCCACGCTGCGGGACACCTGACGATTTTAAGGTGCTCCTGGGCCTGGACAAAACATTGCGGCCCCCTCCGGGCCAGGAGTGCTGGGGTGTGCAGTCTCCCTTCCCCAGTGCAGCACCAGCAGCAAACTCCCGAGCAGAAAGAACAGAGAGGGTCCCACACTGCGGAACACCTCTTACGATTTTAAGGCACTCCGGGGACTGGACAAAACGTTGCAGCCCCCTCCCGGTCAGGAATGCTGGGGAGTGTAGTCTCCCTTCCCCAGCAGAGCAGCAGCAAACTCCCGGGCAGAAAGAACAGCGAGGGTCCCACGCTGCGGGACAACTGATGATTTTAATGCACTCCGGGGACTGGACAAAACGTTGCAGCCCTCTCCGGGCCAGGAATGCTGGGGAGTTTAGTCTCCCTTCTCCAGCGCAGCAGCAGCAGACTCCCGGGCAGAAAGAACAGCAATGGTCCCACGCTGCGGGACACCGGACTATTTTAAGGCGCTCCGGGGCCTGGACAAAACGCTGCGGCAACCTCCGGGCCAGGAATGCTGGGGAGTGTAGTCTCCCTTTCCCAGCGCAGCAGGAGCAAACTCCTGGGCAGAAAGAACAGCGAGGGTCTCACGCTGCGGAACACCTTACTATTTTACAGCGCTCCGGGGCCTACACAAAATGTTGCAGCCCCCTCCGGGCCAGGAATGCTGGGGAGTGTAGTCTCCCTTCTCCAGCGCAGCAGCAGCAAACTCCAGGGCAGAAAGAACAGCGAGGGTCCCACGCTGCGGGACACCTGACGATTTTAAGGCGCTCCGGGGCATGGACAAAACGTTGCGGCCCCCTCCGGCCCAGGAATGCTGGGGAGTGTAGTCTCCCTTCCCCAGCGCAGCAGCAGGAGCAAACTCCCGGGCAGAAAGAACTGCAAGGGTCCCACGCTGCGGGACACCTGACGATTTTAAGGCGCTCCGGGGCATGGACAAAACGTTGCGGCCCCCTCCGGCCCAGGAATGCTGGGGAGTGTAGTCTCCCTTCTCCAGCGCAGCCGCAAACTCCCAGAAAAAGAACAGCGAGGGTCCCACGCTGCGGGACACCTCTGACAATTTTAAGGTGCTCTGGGGCCTGGACAAAACGTTGTGGCCCCTTCCTGGCCAGGAATGCTGGTGTGTGTAGTCTCCCTTCTCCAGCGCAGCAGCAAACTCCCGGACAGAAAGAACAGCGAGGGTCCCACACTGCGGAACACCTCTTACGATTTTAAGGCGCTCCGGGGCCTGGACAAAACGTTGCGGCCCCCTCCGGGCAATGAATGCGAGGGAGTGTAGTATCCCTTACACCAGCGGAGCAGCAGCAGCAAACTCCCGGGCAGAAAGAACAGCAAGGGTCCCACGCTGAGGGACACCTCACGATTTTAAGGCACTCCGGGGACTGGACAAAATGTTGCGGCCCCCCCACGGGCCAGGAAAGCTGGGGAGTGTAGTCTCCCTTCCCCAGCATAGCAGCAGCACCAAACTCCCGGGCAGAAAAAACAGCGAGGGTCCCACGCTGCGGGCCAACTTTTACGATTTTAAAGCGCTCCGGGGCCTGGACAAAATGTTACGGCCCCCTCCAGGCCAGGAATGCTGGGGAGTGTAGTCTCCCTTCCCCAGCGCAGCAGCAAACTCCCAGGCAGAAAGAACAGCGAGGGTCCCACGCTGCGGGACGCCGGACCATTTTAAGGCACTCCGGGGCCTGGAAAAAACGTTGCGGCCCCCTCCGGGCCAGGCATGCTGGGGAGTGTAGTCTTCCTTCCCCAGGGAAGTAGCAGCAGCAAACTCCCGGGCAGAAAGAACAGCGAGGGTCCCACGCTGCGGGACACCGGACGATTGTAAGGCGCTCCGGGGCATGGACAAAACGTTGCAGCCCCCTCCGGACCAGGAATGCTGTGAAGTGTAGTCTCCCTTCCCCAGTGCAGCAGCAGCACACTCCCGGGCAGAAAGAACAGCGAGGGTCCCACCCTGCGGGACACCGGACGATTGTAAGGCGCTCCGGGGCCTGGACAAAACGTTGCGGCCCCCTCCGGCCCAGGAATGCTGGGCAGTGTAGTCTCCCTTCTCCAGCGCAGCAGTAGCAAACTCCAGGGCAGAAAGAACAGCGAGGGTCCCACGCTTGAACACCTTTGACTATTTTAAGGCGCTCCAGGGCCTGGACAAAACGTTGCGGCCCCCTCCGGCCCAGGAATGCTGGGGAGTGTAGTCTCCCTTCTCCAGCGCAGCAGCAAACTACCGGACAGAAAGAACAGCGAGGGTCCCACACTGCGGAACACCTCACGATTTTAAGGCGCTCCGGGGCCTGGACAAAACGTTGCTGCCCCCTCCGGGCCAGGAATGCTGGGGAGTGTAGTCTCCCTTCTCCAGCGCAGCAGCAAACTCCCGGGCAGAAAGAACAGCAAGGGTCCCACGCTGAGGGACACCTGATGATTTTAAGGCACTCCGGGGCCTGGAAAAAACGTTGCGGCCCCCTCCGGGCCAGGAAAGCTGGGGAGTGTAGTCTCCCTTCCCCAGCATAGCAGCAGCACCAAACTCCCGGGCAGAAAAAACAGCGAGGGTCCCACGCTGCGGACCAACTTTTACGATTTTAAAGCGCTCCGGGGCCTGGACAAAATGTTGCGGCCCCCTCCAGGCCAGGAATGCTGGGGAGTGTAGTCTCCCTTCTCCAGCGCAGCAGCAACAGCAGCAGCAAACTCCCCGGCAGAAAGAACAGCGAGGGTCCCACGCTGCAGAACACCTGACGATTTTAAGGTGCTCCGGGGCCTGGACAAAACGTTGCAGCCCCCTCCCGGCCAGGAATGCTCGGGAGTGTAGTCTCCCAGCGCAGCAGGAAACTCCCAGTCAGAAAGAACAGCGAGGGTCCCACGCTGCAGAACACCTGACTATTTTAAAGTGCTCCGGGCCTGGACAAAACGTTGCGGCCCCCTCCGGGCCAGGAATGCTGGGGAGTGTAGTTTCCCTTCCCCAGTGCACCAGCAGCACACTCCCAGGCAGAAAGAACAGCGAGGGTCCCACGACGCGGAACACCTTTGACTATTTTAAGGCGCTCCGGGGCATGGACAAAACGTTGCGGCCCCCTCCGGCCCAGGAATGCTGGTGTGTGTAGTCTCCCTTCTCCAGCGCAGCAGCAAACTCGCGGACAGAAAGAACAGCAAGGGTCCCACACTGCGGAACAGCTGACTATTTTAAGGCACTCCGTGGCCTTAGCACAACATTGCGGTCCCCTCCGGGCCAGGAATACTGGGGAGTGTAGTCTCCCTTCCCCAGTGCAGCAGCAAACTCCTGGGCAGAAAGAACAGCGATGGTCCCACGCTGCGGGACATCTCTGATGATTTTAAGGCGCTAGGGGGCCTGGACAAAACGTTGACGCCCCCTCCAGGCAAGGAATGCGAGGGAGTGTAGTCTCCCTTCCCCCCGCGGAGCAGCAGCAAACACCCGAGCAGAAAGAACAGAGAGGGTCCCACTCTGCGGAACACCTCTGATTAATTTAAGGCGCTCCGGGGCCTGGACAAAACACTGCGGCCCCCCTCTGGGCCAGGAATGCCGGGGAGTGTAGTCACCCTTCCCCAGTGCAGCAGCAGCAAACTTCCGAGCAGAAAGAACAGCGAGGGTCCCACTATGCAGAACACCTGATTAATTTAAGGTGCTCCGGGGCCTGGACAAAACGTTGCGGCCCCCTGCGGGCCAGGAATGCTGGGGAGTGTAGTCTTCCTTCCCCAGTTAAGTAGCAGCAGCAAACTCCCGGGCAGAAAGAACAGCGAGGGTCCCACGCTGTGGGACACCTGACGATTTTAAGGCGCTCCGGGGCATGGACAAAACGTTGCGGCCCCCTCCGGCCCAGGAATGCTGGGGAGTGTAGTCTCCCTTCCCCAGCGCAGCAGCAGGAGCAAACTCCCGGGCAGAAAGAACTGCAAGGGTCCCACGCTGCGGGACACATGACGATTTTAAGGCGCTACGGGGCATGGACAAAACACTGCGGCCCCCCTCTGGGCCAGGAATGCCGGGGAGTGTAGTCACCCTTCCCCAGTGCAGCAGCAGCAAACTTCCGAGCAGAAAGAACAGCGAGGGTCCCACTATGCAGAACACCTGATTAATTTAAGGTGCTCCGGGGCCTGGACAAAACGCTGCAGCCCCCTCTGGGCCAGGAATGCTGGGGAGTGTAGTCTCCCTTCACCAGCGCAGGAGCAAACTCCTGGGCAGAAAGAACAGCGAGGGTCTCACGCTGCGGGACACCTGACGATTTTAAGGCGCTCCGGGGCCTGGACAAAACGTTGCGGCCCCCTCTGGGCCAGGAATGCTGGGGAGTGTAGTCTCCCTTCCACAGCGCAGGAGCAAACTCCAGGGCAGAAAGAACAGCGAGGGTCCCACGCTGCGGGACACCTCTGACAATTTAAAGCCCTCCGGGGCATGGACAAAACGTTGTGGCCCCCTCCGTGCCAGGAATGCTGGGGAGTGTAGTCTCCCTTCCCCCAGCGGAGCAGCAGCATCAAACTCCCGGGCAGAAAGAACAGCAAGGGTCCCACGCTGAGGGACACCTGACTATTTTAAGGCACTCTGCGGACTGGACAAAATGTTGCAGCCCTCTCCGGGCCAGGAATGCTGGGGAGTGGAGTCTCCCTTCCCCAGCGCAGCAGCAGCAAACTCCCGAGCAGAAAGAACAGCGAGGGTCCCACGCTGCGGACCAACTTTTACGATTTTAAAGCGCTCCAGGCCTGGACAAAATATTGCGGCCCCCTCCAGGCCAGGAATGCTGGGGAGTGTAGTCTCCCTTCCCCAGCGCAGCAGCAAACTCCCAGGCAGAAAGAACAGCAAGGGTCCCACGCTGCTGGACACCTGACTATTTTAAGGCGCTCCGGGGCCTGGACAAAACGCTGCGGCAACCTCCGGCCAGGAATGCTGGGGAGTGTAGTCTCCCTTCCCCAGCGCAGCAGCAACAGCAGCAGCAGCAGCAAACTCCCCGGCAGAAAGAACAGCGAGGGTCCCACGCTGTGGGACAGCTCTTACGATTTTAAGGCGCTCCGGGGCCTGGGCAAAACGTTGCAGCCCCATCCGGGCCAGGAATGCTGGGGAGTGTAGTCTCCCTTCCCCAGCGCACCAGCAGCAAACTCCTGGGCAGAAAGACCAGCGAGGGTCCCACGCTGCGGGACACTTCTGATGATTTTAAGGCGCTCCGGGGCCTGGACAAAACACTGCGGCCCCCTCTGGGCCAGGAATGCTGGGGAGTGTAGTCTCCCTTCTCCAGCGCAGCAGCAAACTCCCGGGCAGAAAGAACAGCAAGGGTCCCACGCTGCGGAACACCTTTTACAATTTTAAAGCGCTCCGGGGCCTGGACAAAACGTTGCAGCCCCTTTCCGGCCAGGAATGCTGGGGAGTGTAAGTGTAGTCTCTCTTCTCCAGCGCAGCAGCAACAGCAGCAGCAAACTCCCGGGCAGAAAAAACAGCGAGGGTCCCACGCTGCAGAACACCTGACGATTTTAAAGTGCTCCGGGCCTGGACAAAACGTTGCAACCCCCTCCGGGCCAGGAATGCAGTCTCCCTTCCCCAGCGCAGCAGCAGCATCAAACTCCCGGGCAGAAAGAAGAGCGAGGGTCTCATGCTGCGGAACACCTGACGATTTTAAAGTGCTCCGGGGCCTGGACAAAACGTAGCGACCCCCTCCGGGCCAGGAATGCTGGGGAGTGTAGTCTCCCTTCCCCAGCGCAGCAGCAACAGCAGGAGCAAACTCCTGGGCAGAAATAACAGCGAGGGTCCCACGCTGTGGGACGCCTGACCATTTTAAGCCACTCCGGGGCCTGGAAAAAACGCTGTGCCCCCTCCGGGCCAGGCATGCTGGGGAGTGTAGTCTCCCTTCTCCAGCGTAGCAGCAGCAAACTCCCGGGCAGAAAGAACAGCGAGGGTCCCACGTTGTGGGACGCCTGACCATTTTAAGGCACTCCGGGGCCTGGAAAAAACGCTGTGCCCCCTCCGGGCCAGGCATGCTGGGGAGTGTAGTCTCCCTTCCCCAGCGCAGCAAACTCCCGGGCAGACAGAACAGCAAGGGTCCCATGCTGCGGAACACCTGACGATTTTAAGGTGCTCCTGGGCCTGGACAAAACGTTGCGGCCCCCTCCGGGCCAGGAATGCTGGGGAGTGTAGTCTCCCTTCTCCAGCGCAGCAGCTGCACCAACCTCCCGGGCAGAAAGAACAGCGAAGGTCTCACGCTGCGGAACACCTGACGATTTTAAAGCGCTCCGGGCCCTGGACAAAACGTTGCGGCCCCCTCCGGGCCAGGAATGCTGGGGAGTGTAGTCTCCCTTCTCCAGCGTAGCAGCAGCAAACTCCTGGGCAGAAATAACAGCGAGGGACACCTCTGACAATTTAAGGCCCTCCGGGGCATGGACAAAACATTGCGGCCCCCTCCGGGCCAGGAATGCTGGGGAGTGTAGTCTCCCTTCTCCAGCACAGCAGCAAACTCCCGGACAGAAAGAACAGCGAGGGTCCCACGCTTGAACACCGTTGACGATTTTAAGGCACTCCGGGGCCTGGACAAAACGTTGCGGCCCCCTCCGGGCCAGGAATACTGGGGAGTGTAGTCTCCCTTCTCCAGCGCAGCAGCAGCAAACCCCCGAGCAGAAAGAACAGCTAGGGTCCCACGCTGCTGGACACCTGATGATTTTAAGGTGCTCCGGGGCCTGGACAAAACGTTGCGGCCCCCTGCAGGCCAGGAATGCTGGGGAGTGTAGTCTTCCTTCCCCAGGGAAGTAGCAGCAGCAAACTCCCGGGCAGAAAACAGCGAGGGTCCCATGCGACTATTTTAAGGCGCTCTAGGGCCTGGACAAAACGCTGCGGCCCCCTCTGGGCCAGGAATGCTGGGGAGTGTAGTCTCCCTTCTCCAGCGCAGCAGCAGCAAACTCCCGGGAAGAAAAAACAGCGAGGGTCCCACGCTGCAGGACACCTGACTATTTTAAGGCGCTCCGGGCCTGGACAAAACGCTGCGGCCCCCTCTGGGCCAGCAATGCTGGGGAGTGTAGTCTCCCTTCTCCAGCACAGCAGCAGCACACTCCCGGGCAGAAAGAACAGCGAGGGTCCCACGCTGCGGGACACCTGACGATTTTAAGGTGCTCCTGGGCCTGGACAAAACATTGCGGCCCCCTCCGGGCCAGGAATGCTGGGGAGTGTAGTCTCCCTTCCCCAGCGCAGCAGCAGCACACTCCCGGGCAGAAAGAACAGTGAGGGTCCCACGCTGCGGGACACCTGATGATTTTAAGGTGCTCTGGGGCCCTGGACAAAACGTTGCAGCCCCCTTCGGGCCAGGAATGATAGGGAGTGTAGTCTCCCTTCCCCCGCATAGCAGCAGCAAACTCCCGGGCAGAAAGAACAGCGAAGGTCTCACGCTGCGGAACACCTGACGATTTTAAAGCGCTCCGGGCCCTGGACAAAACGTTAGTACCTCCTCGTGGCAAGGAATGCTGGGGAGTGTAGTCTCCCTTCCCCAGCGCAGCAGCAACAGCAGCAGGAAACACCCGGGCAGAAAAAACAGCGAGGGTCCCACGCTGCGGGACACCTGACGATTTTAAGGTGCTCCTGGGCCTGGACAAAACATTGCGGCCCCCTCCGGGCCAGGAATGCTGGGGAGTGTAGTCTCCCTTCCCCAGCGCAGCCCCACAGCAAACTCCCCAGCAGAAAGAACAGAGAGGGTCCCACGCTGTGGGACACCTGACGATTTTAAGGCATTCCGGGGCCTGGACAAAATGTTGCGGCCCCCTCCGGGCCAGGAAAGCTGGGGAGTGTAGTCTCACTTCTACAGCGCCACACCAGCAAACTCCCGGGCAGAAAGAACAGCGAAGGGCCCACGCTGTGGGACACCTGACGATTTTAAGGCACTCCGGGGCCTGGACAAAATGTTGCGGCCCCCTCCGGGCCAGGAAAGCTGGGGAGTGTAGTCTCCCTTCCCCAGCACAGCAGTAGCAAACTCCCGGGCAGAAAGAACAGCAAGGGTCCCACGCTGCGGAACACCCCTTACGATTTTAAAGCGCTCCAGTGCCTGGACAAAACGTTGTGGCCCCCTCCGTGCCAGGAATGCTGGGGAGTGTAGTTTCCCTTCCCCAGTGCACCAGCAGCACACTCCCGGGCAGAAAGAACAGTGAGGGTCCCACGCTGAGGGACACCTGACGATTTTAAGGCGCTCAGGGGCCTGGACAAAACGCTGCGGCAACCTCCGGGCCAGGAATGCTGGGGAGTGTAGTCTCCCTTCTCCAGCGCAGCAGCAAACTCCCGGACAGAAAGAACAGCGAGGGTCCCACGCTGCGGACCAACTTTTACGATTTTAAAGCGCTCCGGGGCCTGGACAAAATGTTGCAGCCCCCTCCAGGCCAGGAATGCTGGGGAGTGTAGTCTCCCTTCCCCAGCGGAGCAGCAGCAGCACACTCCCGGGCAGAAAGAACAGCAAGGGTCCGACGCTGAGGGACACCCGACTATTTTAAGGCACTCCGGGGACTGGACAAAATGTTGCAGCCCTCTCCGGGCCAGGAATGCTGGGGAGTGTAGTCTCCCTTCTCCAGCGCAGCAGCAGCAAACTCCCGAGCAGAAAGAACAGCGAGGGTCCCACGCTGCGGACCAACTTTTACGATTTTAAAGCACTCCGGGGCCTGGACAAAACGTTGCAACCCCCTCCGGGCCAGGAATGCAGTCTCCCTTCCCCAGCGCAGCAGCAGCATCAAACTCCCGGGCAGAAAGAAGAGCGAGGGTCTCATGCTGCGGAACACCTGACGATTTTAAAGTGCTCCGGGGCCTGGACAAAACGTTGCGTCCCCTCTGGGCCAGGAATGCTGGGGAGTGTAGTCTCCCTTCCGCAGCAGCAAACTCCTGGGCAGAAAGAACAGCAAGGGTCCCACGCTGCGGGACACCTGACGATTTTAAGGCGCTCCGGGGCATGGACAAAACGTTGCGGCCCCCTCCGGCCCAGGAATGCTGGGGAGTGTAGTCTCCCTTCTCCAGCGCAGCCGCAAACTCCCAGAAAAAGAACAGCGAGGGTTCCACGCTGCGGAACACCTCTTACGATTTTAAGGCGCTCCGGGGCCTGGACATAACGTTGCGGCCCCCTCCGGGCAATGAATGCGAGGGAGTGTAGTATCCCTTCCCCCAGCGGAGCAGCAGCAGCAAACTCCCGGGCAGAAAGAATAGCAAGGGTCCCACGCTGAGGGACACCTGACGATTTTAAGGCACTCCGGGGACTGGACAAAATGTTGCAGCCCTCTCCGGGCCAGGAATGCTGGGGAGTGTAGTCTCCCTTCTCCAGCGCAGCAGCAGCAAACTCCCGAGCAGAAAGAACAGCGAGTGTCCCACGCTGCGGAACACCTTACTATTTTACAGCGCTCCGGGGCCTAGACAAAATGTTGCGGCCCCCTCCGGGCCAGGAATGCTGGGGAGTGTAGTCTCCCTTCCCCAGCATAGCAGCAGCACCAAACTCCCGGGCAGAAAGAACAGAGAGGATCTCACGCTGCAGGACACCTGACGGTTTTAAGGCGCTTCGGGGCCTGGACAAAACATAGCGACCCCCTCCGGGCCAGGAATGCTGGGGAGTGTAGTCTCCCTTCCCCAGCTCAGCAGCAGGAGTAAACTCCTGGGCAGAAATAACAGCGAGGGTCCCACGCTGCGGGACACTTCTGACAATTTAAGGCCCTCCGGGGCATGGACAAAACATTGCGGCCCCCTCCGGGCCAGGAATGCTGGGGAGTGTAGTCTCCCTTATCCAGCACAGCAGCAAACTCCCGGGCAGAAAGAACAGCGAGGGTCCCACGCTGCGGGACGCCTGACCATTTTAAGGCACTCCGGGGCCTGGAAAAAACGTTGTGGCCCCCTCCGGGCCAGGAATGCTGGGGAGTGTAGTCTCTCTTCTCCAGTGCGGCAGCAGCACACTCCCGGGCAGAAAGAACAGCGAGGGTCCCACGCTGCGGGACACCTCTGATGATTTTAAGACGCTCCGGGGCCTGGAAAACGTTGTGGCCGCCTCCGGGCCAGGAATGCTGGGGAGTGTAGTCTCCCTTCCCCAGCGCAGCAGTAGCAAACTCCCGGGCAGACAGAACAGCAAGGGTCCCACGCTGCGGAACACCTCTTATGATTTTAAAGCACCCAGGGGCCTGGACAAAATGTGCGGCCCCCTCCGGGCCAGGAATGCTGGGGAGTGTAGTCTCCCTTCTCCAGCGCAGCAGCTGCACCAACCTCCCGGGCAGAAAGAACAGCGTGGGTCCCACGCTGCGGGACACCTGACGATTTTAAGGTGCTCCTGGGCCTGGACAAAACATTGCGGCCCTCTCCGGGCCAGGAATGCTGGGGAGTGTAGTCTCCCTTCCCCAGCGCAGCAGCAGCACACTCCCGGGTAGAAAGAACAGCGAGGGTCCCACGCTGCGGGACACCTGATGATTTTAAGGTGCTCTGGGGCCCTGGACAAAACGTTGCAGCCCCCTTCGGGCCAGGAATGCTAGGGAGTGTAGTCTCCCTTCCCCAGCACAGTAGTAGCAAACTCCCGGGCAGAAAGAACAGCAAGGGTCCCACGCTGCGGAACTCCCCTTACGATTTTAAAGCGCTCCAGGGCCTGGACAAAACGTTGTGGCCCCCTCCGTGCCAGGAATGCTGGGGAGTGTAGTCTCCCTTCTCCAGCACAGCAGCAAACTCCCAGGCCAAAAGAACAGCGAGGGTCCCACGCTGCCGGACACCTCTGACAATTTTAAGGCGCTCCGGGGCCTGCACAAAATGTTGCGGCCCCCTCCGGGCCAGGAATGCTGGGGAGTGTAGTTTCCCTTCCCCAGTGCACCAGCAGCACACTCCCAGGCAGAAAGAACAGCGAGGGTCCCACGACGCGGAACACCTTTGACTATTTTAAGGCGCTCCGGGGCATGGACAAAACGTTGCGGCCCCCTCCGGCCCAGGAATGCTGGTGTGTGTAGTCTCCCTTCTCCAGCGCAGCAGCAAACTCGCGGACAGAAAGAACAGCAAGGGTCCCACACTGCGGAACAGCTGACTATTTTAAGGCACTCCGTGGCCTTAGCACAACATTGCGGTCCCCTCCGGGCCAGGAATACTGGGGAGTGTAGTCTCCCTTCCCCAGCGCAGCAGCAAACTCCTGGGCAGAAAGAACAGCGATGGTCCCACGCTGCAGGACATCTCTGATGATTTTAAGGCGCTAGGGGGCCTGGACAAAACGTTGGGGCCCCCTCCAGGCAAGGAATGAGAGGGAGTGTAGTCTCCCTACCCCCCGCGGAGCAGCAGCAAACACCCGAGCAGAAAGAACAGCGAGGGTCCCACTATGCAGAACACCTGATTAATTTAAGGTGCTCCGGGGCCTGGACAAAACACTGCGGCCCCCCTCTGGGCCAGGAATGCCGGGGAGTGTAGTCACCCTTCCCCAGTGCAGCAGCAGCAAACTTCCGAGCAGAAAGAACAGCGAGGGTCCCACTATGCAGAACACCTGATTAATTTAAGGTGCTCCGGGGCCTGGACAAAACGTTGCGGCTCCCTGCGGGCCAGGAATGCTGGGGAGTGTAGTCTTCCTTCCCCAGTTAAGTAGCAGCAGCAAACTCCCGGGCAGAAAGAACAGCGAGGGTCCCACGCTGTGGGACACATGTGACTATTTTAAGGCGCTCCGGGCCTGGACAAAACGCTGCGGCCCCCTCTGGGCCAGGAATGCTGGGGAGTGTAGTCTCCCTTCCCCAGCGCAGGAGCAAACTCCTAGGCAGAAAGAACAGCGAGGGTCCCACGCTGCGGGACACCTCTGACAATTTAAAGCCCTCCGGGGCATGGACAAAACGTTGTGGCCCCTCCGTGCCAGGAATGCTGGGGAGTGTAGTCTCCCTTCCCCCAGCGGAGCAGCAGCAGCAAACTTCCGGGCAGAAAGAACAGCAAGGGTCCCACGCTGAGGGACACCTGACAATTTTAAGGCACTCCGTGGACTGGACAAAATGTTGCAGCTCTCTCCGGGCCAGGAATGCTGGGGAGTGTAGTCTCCCTTCTCCAGCGCAGCAGCAGCAAACTCCCGAGCAAAAAGAACAGCGAGGGTCCCACGCTGCGGAACACCTTTAACGATATAAAAGCGCTCAGGGGCCTGGACAAAACGTTGCGGCCCCCTCCGGGCCAGGAATGCTGGGGAGTGTAGTCTCCCTTCCCCAGCATAGCAGCAGCACCAAACTCCCGGGCAGAAAGAACAGCGAGGGTCCCACGCTGCGGACCAACTTTTACGATTTTAAAGCGCTCCAGGCCTGGACAAAATATTGCGGCCCCCTCCAGGCCAGGAATGCTGGGGAGTGTAGTCTCCCTTCCCCAGCGCAGCAGCAAACTCCCGGGCAGAAAGAACAGCAAGGGTCCCACACTGCGGAACACCTCTTACGATTTTAAGGCGCTCTGGGGCCTGGACAAAATGTTGCAGCCCCCTCCGGGCCAGGAATGCTGGGGAGTGTAGTCTCCCTTCCCCAGCGCAGCCGCAAACTCCCAGAAAAAGAACAGCGAGGGCCCCACGCTTGAACACCTCTGACAATTTTAAGGCGCTCTGGGGCCTGGACAAAACGTTGTGGCCCCTTCCTGGCCAGAAATGCTGGTGTGTGTGTAGTCTCCCTTCTCCAGCGCAGCAGCAAACTCCCGGACAGAAAGAACAGCGAGGGTCCCACACTGCGGAACACCTCTTACGATTTTAAGGCGCTCTGGGGCCTGGACAAAATGTTGCAGCCCTCTCCGGGCAATGAATGCGAGGGAGTGTAGTATCCCTTCCCCCAGCGGAGCAGCAGCAACCTCCCGGGCAGAAAGAACAGCAAGGGTCCCACGCTGAGGGACACCTGACGATTTTAAGGCACTCCGGGGACTGGACAAAATGTTGCAGCCCTCTCCGGGCCAGGAATGCTGGGGAGTGTAGTCTCCCTTCCCCAGTGCAGCACCAGCAGCAAACTCCCTAGCAGAAAGAACAGAGAGGGTCCCACGCTGTGGGACACCTGACGATTTTAAGGCACTCCGGGGCCTGGACAAAATGTTGCGGCCCCCTCCGGGCCAGGAAAGCTGGGGAGTGTAGTCTCCCTTCCCCAGCACAGTAGTAGCAAACTCCCGGGCAGAAAGAACAGCAAGGGTCCCACGCTGCGGAACACCCCTTACGATTTTAAAGCGCTCCAGGGCCTGGACAAAACGTTGTGGCCCCCTCCGTGCCAGGAATGCTGGGGAGTGTAGTCTCCCTTCTCCAGCGCAGCAGCAAACTCCAGGGCAGAAAGAACAGCGAGGGTCCCACGCTGCGGGACACCTGACTATTTTAAGGTGCTCCGGGGCCAGGACAAAACGTTCTGGCCCCCTCCGGGCCAGGAATGCTGAGGAGTGTAGTCTCCCTTCTCCAGCGCAGCAGGAAACTCCCGGGCAGAAAGAACAGCGAGGGTCCCACGCTGCAGAACACCTGACGATTTTAAGGTGCTCCGGGGCCTGGACAAAACATTGCAGCCCCCTCCCGGCCAGGAATGCTGGGGAGTGTAGTCTCCCTTCTCCAGCGCAGCAGCAGCAAACTCCCGAGCAGAAAGAACAGCGAGGGTCCCACGCTGCAGAACACCTCCTACGATTTTAAGGCGCTCCGGGGCCTGGACAAAATGCTGTGGCCCCCTCTGGGCCAGGAATGCTGAAGAGTGTAGTCTCCCTTCCCCAGTGCAGCAGCAGCACACTCCCGGGCAGAAAGAACAGCGAGGGTCCCACGCTGCGGACCAACTTTTACGATTTTAAAGCGCTCCGGGGCATGGACAAAATGTTGCAGCCCCCTCCAGGCCAGGAATGCTGGGGAGTGTAGTCTCCCTTCTCCAGCGCAGCAGGAAACTCCCGGGCAGAAAGAACAGCGAGGGTCCCACGCTTGAACACCTTTGACTATTTTAAGGCGCTCCGGGGCCTGGACAAAACGTTGCGTCCCCTCTGGGCCAGGAATGCTGGGGAGTGTAGTCTCCCTTCCGCAGCAGCAAACTCCTGGGCAGAAAGAACAGCAAGGGTCCCACGCTGCGGGACACCTGACGATTTTAAGGCGCTCCGGGGCATGGACAAAACGTTGCGGCCCCCTCCGGCCCAGGAATGCTGGGGAGTGTAGTCTCCCTTCTCCAGCGCAGCCGCAAACTCCCAGAAAAAGAACAGCGAGGGTTCCACGCTGCGGAACACCTCTTACGATTTTAAGGCGCTCCGGGGCCTGGACAAAACGTTGCGGCTCCCCTCCGGGCAATGAATGCGAGGGAGTGTAGTATCCCTTCCCCCAGCGGAGCAGCAGCAGCAAACTCCCGGGCAGAAAGAATAGCAAGGGTCCCACGCTGCGGACCAACTTTTACGATTTTAAAGCGCTCCGGGGCCTGAACAAAATGTTGCGGCCCCCTCCAGGCCAGGAATGCTGGGGAGTGTAGTCTCCCTTCTCCAGCGCAGCAGCAAACTCCGGGGCAGAAAGAACAGCAAGGGTCCCACGCTGCAGAACACCTGACGATTTTAAAGTGCTCCGGGCCTGGACAAAACGTTGCAACCCCCTCCGGGCCAGGAATGCAGTCTCCCTACCCCAGCGCAGCAGCAGCATCAAACTCCCGGGCAGAAAGAAGAGCGAGGGTCCCACGCTGTGGGACACATGTGACTATTTTAAGGCACTCCAGGGCTGGACAAAACGTTGCGGCCCCCTCCATGCCAGGAATGGTGGGGAGTGTAGTCTTCCTTCCCCAGGGAAGTAGCAGCAGCAAACTCCCGGGCAGAAACAGCGAGGGTCCCACGCTGCAGAACAACTTATACGATTTTACAGCGCTCCGGGGCCTCGACAAAATGTTGCAGCCCCCTCCAGGCCACGAATGCTGGGGAGTGTAGTCTCCCTTCCCCTGCACAGCACCAGCAGCAAACTCCTGGGCAGAAAGAACAGCGAGGGTCCCAAGCTGCGGGACACCTGACGATTTTAAGGTGCTCTGGGGCCAGGACAAAACGTTCTGGCCCCCTCCGGGCCAGGAATGCTGGGGAGTGTAGTCTCCCTTCCCTGCACAGCACCAGCAGCAAACTCCTGGGCAGAAAGAACAGCGAGGGTCCCACGCTGCGGAACACCTCCTACGATTTTAAGGCGCTCCGGGGCCTGGACAAAACTCGGTGGCCCCCTCTGGGCCAGGAATGCTGGGGAGTGTAGTCTCCCTTCCCCAGCGCAGCAGCAGCACACTCCCGGGCAGAAACAACAGCGAGGGTCCCACGCTGCGGGACACCTCTGATGATTTTAAGGTGCTCCGGGGCCTGGACAAAACGTTGCGGCCCCCTGCGGGCCAGGAATGCTGGGGAGTGTAGTCTCCCTTCCCCAGCGCAGCAGCAGCATACTCCCGGGCAGAAAGAACAGCGAGGGTCCCACGCTGCGGGACACCTGATTTTAAGGTGCTCTGGGGCCCTGGACAAAACGTTGCGGCCCCCTCCAGGCCAGGAATGCGAGGGAGTGTTGTCTCCCTTCCCCAGCGCAGCAGCAAACTCCCAGGCAGAAAGAACAGCGAGGGTTCCACCCTGCGGGACACATGTGACGATTTTAAGGCGCTCCAGGGCCTGGACAAAATGTTGCGGCCCCCTCCGGGCCAGGCATGCTGGGGAGTGTAGTCTCCCTTCCCCAGTGCAGCACCAGCAGCAAACTCCCGAGCAGAAAGAACAGCGAGGGTCCCACTATGCAGAACACCTGATTAATTTAAGGTGCTCCGGGGCCTGGACAAAACGTTGCGGCCCCCTGCGGGCCAGGAATGCTGGGGAGTGTAGTCTTCCTTCCCCAGGGAAGTAGCAGCAGCAAACTCCCGGGCAGAAAGAACAGCGAGGGTCCCACGCTGTGGGACACATGTGACTATTTTAAGGCGCTCCAGGGCCTGGACAAAACGTTGCGGCCCCCTGCGGGCCAGGAATGCTGGGGGAGTGTAGTCTTCCTTCCCCAGGGAAGTAGCAGCAGCAAACTCCCGGGCAGAAAGAACAGCGAGGGTCCCACGCTGTGGGACACATGTGACTATTTTAAGGTGCTCCAGGGCCTGGACAAAACGTTGCGGCCCCCTCCATGCCAGGAATGGTGGGGAGTGTAGTCTCCCTTCCCCAGCGCAGCAGCAGCATACTCCCGGGCAGAAACAACAGCGAGGGTCCCATGCTGAGGGACACCTCCGATGATTTTAAGGCGCTCCGGGGCCTGGACAAAACGTTGCGGGCCCCCTCCGGGCCAGGAATGCTGGGGAGTGTAGTCTCCCTTCTCCAGCGGAGCAGCAGCAGCAAACTCCCGGGCAGAAAGAACAGCGAGGGTCCCACGCTGCGGGACACCGGACAATTGTAAGGCGCTCCGGGGCATGGACAAAACGTTGCAGCCCCCTCCGGGCCAGGAAAGCTGGGTAGCGGAGTCTCCCTTCCCCAGCGCAGCAGCAGCAAACTCCCGGGCAGAAAAAACAGCGAGGGTCCCACGCTGCAGGACACCTGACGATTTTAAGGCACTCCGGGGCCTGGACAAAAAGTTGCGGCCCCCTCCGGGCCAGGAATGCTGGGGAGTGTAGTCTCCCTTCCCCAGCGCAGCAGTAAACTCCCAGGCAGAAAGAACAGCGAAGGTCCCACGCTGCGGGACGCCTGACGATTTTAAGGCACTCCGGGGACTGGACAAAATGTTGCAGCCCTCTCCGGGCCAGGAATGCTGGGTAGTGTAGTCTCCCTTCTCCAGCGCAGCAGCAGCAAACTCCCGGGCAGAAAAAACAGCGAGGGTCCCACGCTGTGGGACACATGTGACTATTTTAAGGCGCTCCAGGGCCTGGACAAAACGTTGCGGCCCCCTCCATGCCAGGAATGGTGGGGAGTGTAGTCTCCCTTCTCCAGCGCAGCAGCTGCACCAACCTCCCAGGCAGAAAGAACAGCGAGGGTCTCACGCTGCGGAACACCTGACGATTTTCCAGCGCTCCGGGGCCTAGACAAAATGTTGCGGCACCCTCTGGGCCAGGAATGCTGGGGAGTGTAGTCTCCCTTCCCCAGCATAGCAGCAGCAGCAAACTCCCGGACAGAAAGAACAGCGAGGGTCCCACGCTGCGGGACACCTCTGACGATTTTAAAGCACTCCGTGGCCTTGGCAAAACATTGCGGCCCTCTCCGGGCCAGGAATGCTGGGGAGTGTAGTCTCCCTTCCCTAGCGCAGCAGTAGCAAACTCCCGGGCAGACAGGACGCTGCGGGACACCTGACGATTTTAAGGCACTCCGGGGACTGGACAAAATGTTGCAGCCCTCTCCGGGCCAGGAATGCTGGGTAGTGTAGTCTCCCTTCTCCAGCGCAGCAGCAGCAAACTCCCGGGCAGAAAAAACAGCGAGGGTCCCACGCTGCAGGACACCTGACGATTTTAAGGCGCTTCGGGCCTGGACAAAACATTGCGGCCCCCTCCGGGCCAGGAATGCTGGGGAGTGTAGTCTCCCTTCTCCAGCGCAGCAGCAAACTCCCAGGCAGAAAACAGCAAGGGTCCCACGCTGCGGAACACCTTTTACGATTTTAAAGCGCTCCGGGGCCTAGACAAAATGTTGCGGCCCCCTCCGGGCCAGGAATGCTGGGGAGTGTAGTCTCCCTTCCCCAGCATAGCAGCAGCAGCAGCAAACTCCCAGGCAGAAAGAACAGCGAGGGTCCCACGCTACCGGACATCTGAAAATTTTAAGGCGCTCCGGGGCCTGCACAAAATGTTACATCCCTCTGGGCCAGGAATGCTGGGGAGTGTAGTCTCCCTTCCCCAGCGCAGCAGCGAACTCCCGGGCAGAAAGAACAGAGAGGGTCCCACACTACCGGACATCTCTGATAATTTTAAGGCGCTCCGGGGCCTCGAAAAATGTTGCAGCCCCCTCCAGGCCACGAATGCTGGGGAGTGTAGTCTCCCTTCTCCAGCGCAGCAGCAGTAGCAAACTCCCGGGCAGAAAGAACAGCGAGGGTCCCACGCTGCGGGACACCTGACGATTTTAAGGTGCTCTGGGGCCAGGACAAAACGTTCTGGCCCCCTCCGGGCCAGGAATGCTGGGGAGTGTAGTCTCCCTTCCCCTGCACAGCACCAGCAGCAAACTCCAGGGCAGAAAGAACAGCGAGGGTCCCACGCTGCGGGACACCTGACTATTTTAAGGTGCTCCGGGGCCAGGACAAAACGTTCTGGCCCCCTCCGGGGCAGGAATGCTGAGGAGTGTAGTCTCCCTTCTCCAGCGCAGCAGGAAACTCCCGGGCAGAAAGAACAGCGAGGGTCCCACGCTGCAGAACACCTCCTACGATTTTAAGGCGCTCCGGGGCCTGGACAAAACGCTGTGGCCCCCTCTGGGCCAGGAATGCTGGGGAGTGTAGTCTCCCTTCCCCAGTGCAGCAGCAGCACACTCCCGGGCAGAAAGAACAGCGAGGGTCCCACGCTGCGGGGCACCTCTGATGATTTTAAGGCCCTCCGGGGCATGGACAAAACATTGCGGCCCTCTCCGGGCCAGGAATGCTGGGGAGTGTAGTCTCCCTTCCCCAGCGCAGCAGCAACAGCAGCAGGAAACACACAGGCAGAAAAAACTGCGAGGGTCCCACGCTGCAGGACACCTGACGATTTTAAGGCACTCCGGGGACTGGACAAAATGTTGCAGCCCTCTCCGGGCCAGGAATGCTGGGGAGTGTAGTCTCCCTTCTCCAGCGCAGCAGCAGCAAACTCCCGAGCAGAAAGAACAGCGAGGGTCCCACGCTGCGGACCAACTTTTACGATTTTAAAGCGCTCCGGGGCCTGGACAAAATGTTGCAGCCCCCTCCAGGCCAGGAATGCTGGGGAGTGTAGTCTCCCTTCCCCAGCGAAGCAGCAGCAGCAAACTCCCCGGCAGAAAGAACAGCGAGGGTCCCACGCTGCGGAACACCTGACGATTTTAAGGCACTCCGGGGACTGGACAAAATATTGCAGCCCTCTCCGGGCCAGGAATGCTGGGTAGTGTAGTCTCCCTTCTCCAGCGCAGCAGCAGCAAACTCCCGGGCAGAAAAAACAGCGAGGGTCCCACGCTGCAGGACACCTGACGATTTTAAGGCGCTCCGGGCCTGGACAAAACATTGCGGCCCCCTCCGGGCCAGGAATGCTGGGGAGTGTAGTCTCCCTTCCCCAGCGCAGCAGCAGCACACTCCCGGGCAGAAAAAACAGCGAGGGTCCCACGCTGCAGGACACCTGACGATTTTAAGGCGCTCCGGGCCTGGACAAAACATTGCGGCCCCCTCTGGGCCAGGAATGCTGGGGAGTGTAGTCTCCCTTTTGCAGCGCAGCAGCAGCACCAAACTCCCGGGCAGAAAGAACAGCGAGGGTCCCACGCTGCGGGACACCTGACGATTTTAAGGTGCTCCTGGGCCTGGACAAAACATTGCGGCCCCCTCCGGGCCAGGAATGCTGGGGAGTGTAGTCTCCCTTCCCCAGCGCAGCAGCAGCACACTCCCGGGCAGAAAGAACAGCGAGGGTCCCACGCTGCGGGACACCTGATGATTTTAAGGTGCTCTGGGGCCCTGGACAAAACGTTGCAGCCCCTTCGGGCCAGGAATGCTAGGGAGTGTAGTCTCCCTTCCCCCGCATAGCAGCAGCAAACTCCCGGGCAGAAAAAATAAAGCGAGGGTCCCACGCTGCGGAACAACTTTTACGATTTTACAGCACTCCGGGGCCTGGAAAAAAACGTTGTGGCCCCCTCCGGGCCAGGAATGCTGGGGAGTGTAGTCTCCCTTCCCCAGCGCAGCAGTAGCAAACTACCGGGCAGAAAGAACAGCGATGGCCCCACACTGCACAACACCTCTTACGATTTTAAGGCGCTCCGGGACCTAGACAAAATGTTGCAGCCCCCTCCGGGCCAGGAATGCTGGGGAGTGTAGTCTCCCTTCCCCAGCATAGCAGCAAACTCCCAGGCAGAAAGAACAGTGAGGGTCTCACGCTGCGGAACACCTTACTATTTTACAGCGCTCCGGGGCCTAGACAAAATGTTGCAGCCCCCTCCGGGCCAGGAATGCTGGGGAGTGTAGTCTCCCTTCTCCAGCGCAGCAGTAGCAAACTCCAGGGCAGAAAGAACAGCGAGGGTCCCACGCTGCCGGACACCTCTGACAATTTTAAGGCACTCCGGGGACTGGACAAAATGTTGTGGCTCCCTCCAGGTCAGAAATGCTGGGGAGTGTAGTCTCCCTTCTCCAGCGCAGCCGCAAACTCCCAGAAATAGAACAGCGAGGGTCCCACGCTTGAACACCTTTGACTATTTTAAGGCGCTCTGGGGCCTGGACAAAACGTTGTGGCCCCTTCCTGGCCAGGAATGCTGGGGTGTGTAGTCTCCCTTCTCCAGCGCAGCAGCAAACTCCCGGGCAGACAGAACAGCGAGGGTCCCACGCTGCCGGACACCTCTGACGATTTTAAGGCGCTCCGAGGCCTGGACAAAAAATTGTGGCCCCCTCCAGGCCAGGAATACTGAGGAGTGTAGTCTCCCTTCCCCAGTGCAGCACCAGCAGCAAACTCCCGAGCAGAAAGAACAGCGAGGGTCCCACGCTGCCGGACACCTCTGACAATTTTAAGGCGCTCCGGGGCCTGCACAAAATGTTCCCGCCCCCTCCGGGCCAGGAACGCTGGGGAGTGTAGTTTCCCTTCCCCAGTGCACCAGCAGCACACTCCCAGGCAGAAAGAACAGCGAGGGTCCCATGCTTGAACACCTTTGATTAATTTAAGGCCCTCCAGGGCTTGGACAAAACGTTGCGGCCCCCTCCGGGCCAGGAATGCTGGGGAGTGTAGTCTCCCTTCCCCCGCATAGCAGCAGCAGCAAACTCCCGGGCAGAAATAACAGCGAGGGTTCCACGCTGCGGGACACATCTGATGATTTTAAGGCACTCCGTGGCCTGGGCAAAATGTTGCGGCCCCTTCCCGGCCAGGAGTGCTGGGGTGTACAGTCCCCCTTCCCCAGCGCAGCAGCAAACTCCCGGGCAGAAAGATCAGCGAGGGTCCCACGCTACGGAACAACTTTTACGATTTTCCAGTGCTCCGGGGCCTAGACAAAATGTTGCAGCACCCTCCAGGCCAGGAATGCTGGGGAGTGTAGTCTCCCTTCCCCAGCATAGCAGCAGGAGCAAACTCCCAGACATAAAGAACAGCGAGGGTCCCACACTGCGGGACACCTGATGATTTTAAGGCACTCCGGGGACCGGACAAAACGTTGCAGACCCCTCCCGGTCAGGAATGCTGGGGAGTGTAGTCTCCCTTCCCCAGCAGAGCAGAAGCAAACTCCCGGGCAGAAAGAACAGCGAGGGTCCCACGCTGCGGGACACCTGATGATTTTAAGGCACTCCGGGGACTGGACAAAACGTTGCAGCCCCCTCCCAGTCAGGAATGCTGGGGAGTGTAGTCTCCCTTCTCCAGCGCAGCAGCAGCAGACTCCCAGGCAGAAAGAACAGCGATGGCCCCACACTGCACAACACCTCTTACGATTTTAAGGCGCTCCGGGGCCTAGACAAAATGTTGCAGCCCCCTCCGGGCCAGGAATGCTGGGGAGTGTAGTCTCCCTTCCCCAGCATAGCAGCAAACTCCCAGGCAGAAAGAACAGTGAGGGTCTCACGCTGCGGAACACCTTACTATTTTACAGCGCTCCGGGGCCTAGACAAAATGTTGCAGCCCCTCCGGGCCAGGAATGCTGGGGAGTGTAGTCTCCCTTCTCCAGCGCAGCAGTAGCAAACTCCAGGGCAGAAAGAACAGCGAGGGTCCCACGCTGCGGTACACATCTGACGATTTTAAGGCACTCCGGGGACTGGACAAAATGTTGTGGCTCCTCTCCAGGTCAGAAATGCTGGGAGTGTAGTCTCCCTTCTCCAGCGCAGCCGCAAACTCCCAGAAAAAGAACAGCGAGGGTCCCACGCTTGAACACCTTTGACTATTTTAAGGCGCTCTGGGGCCTGGACAAAACGTTGTGGCCTCTTCCTGGCCAGGAATGCTGGGGTGTGTAGTCTCCCTTCTCCAGCGCAGCAGCAAACTCCCGGACAGAAAGAACAGCGAGGGTCCCACACTGCGGAACACCTCTTACGATTTTAAGGCGCTTCGGGGCCTGGACAAAACGTAGCGACCCCCTCCGGGCCAGGAATGCTGGGGAGTGTAATCTCCCTTCCCCGGCGCAGCAGCAGGAGCAAACTCCTGGGCAGAAATAACAGCGAGGGTCCCACGCTGCGGGACACCTCTGACGATTTTAAAGCACTCCGTGGCCTTGGCAAAACATTGCGGCCCTCTCCGGGCCAGGAATGCTGGGAAGTGTAGTCTCCCTTCTCCAGCACAGCAGCAAACTCCCACGCTGCGGGACACCTTAGACGATTTTAAAGCACTCCGTGGCCTTGGCAAAACATTGCGGCCCTCTCCGGGCCAGGAATGCTGGGGAGTGTAGTCTCCCTTCCCCCAGCGGAGCAGCAGCAGCAAACTCCCGGGCAGAAAGAACAGCGAGGGTCCCACGCTGCAGGACACATCTGACGATTTTAAGGCGCTCCAGGGCCTGGACAAAACGTTGTGGCCCCCTCCATGCCAGGAATGCTGGGGAGTGTAGTCTCCCTTCCCTAGCGCAGCAGCAAACTCCCAGGCAGAAAGAACAGGGAGGGTCCCACGCTGCGGGACGCCTGACCATTTTAAGGCACTCCGGGGCCTGGAAAAAACGTTGTGGCCCCCTCCGGGCCAGGAATGCTGGGGAGTGTAGTCTCCCTTTCCCAGCGCAGCAGCAGCAGCAAACTCCCGAGCAGAAAGAACAGAGAGGGTCCCACGCTGTGGGACACCTGACGATTTTAAGGCACTCCGGGGCCTGGACAAAACGTTGTGGCCCCCTCCGTGCCAGGAATGCTGGGGAGTGTAGTCTCCCTTCCCCAGTGCACCAGCAGCACACTCCCGGGCAGAAAGAACAGCGAGGGTCCCACGACGCGGAACACCTGACGATTTTAAGGCACTCCGGGGCCTGGACAAAACGTTGCGGCCCCCTCCGAGCCAGGAATACTGGAGAGTGTAGTCTCCCTTCCCCCGCATAGCAGCAGCAAACTCCCGGACAGAAAAAACAGCGAGGGTCCCACGCTGCGGGACACCTGACGATTTTAAGGCACTCCGGGGCCTGGACAAAATGTTGTGGCTCCCTCCAGGTCAGAAATGCTGGGGAGTGTAGTCTCCCTTCCCCAGCGCACCAGCAGCAAACTCCTGGGCAGAAAGACCAGCGAGGGTCCCACGCTGCGGAACACCTGACAATTTTAAGGCACTCCGGGGACTGGACAAAATGTTGCAGCCCTCTCCGGGCCAGGAATGCGAGGGAGTGTAGTCTCCCTTCCCCAGCGCAGCAGCAAACTCCCGGGCAGAAAGAACAGCGAGGGTCCCACGCTGCGGGACACCCGACTATTTTAAGGCGCTCCGGGGCATGGACAAAACGTTGCAGCAACCTCCGGCCAGGAATGCTGGGGAGTGTAGTCTCCCTTCCCCAGCGCAACAGCAGCAAACTCCTGGGCAGAAAGACCAGCGAGGGTCCCACGCTGCGGAACAACTTTTACGATTTTACAGCGCTCCGGGGCCTAGACAAAATGTTGCGGCCCCCTCTGGGCCAGGAATGCTGGGGAGTGTAGTCTCCCTTCTCCAGCGGAGGAGCAGCAGCACACTCCCGGGCAGAAACAACAGTGAGGGTCCCACACTACCGGACATCTCTGATAATTTTAAGGCGCTCCGGGGCCTCGACAAAATGTTGCAGCCCCCTCCAGGCCACGAATGCTGGGGAGTGTAGTCTCCCTTCTCCAGCGCAGCAGCAGTAGCAAACTCCCGGGCAGGAAGAACAGCGAGGGTCCCACGCTGCGGGACACCTGACGATTTTAAGGTGCTCTGGGGCCAGGACAAAATGTTCTGGCCCCCTCCGGGCCAGGAATGCTGGGGAGTGTAGTCTCCATTCTCCAGCGCAGCAGAAAACTCCCGGGCAGAAAGAACAGCGAGGGTCCCACGCTGCAGAACACCTGACGATTTTAAGGTGCTCCGGGGCCTGGACAAAACGTTGCGGCCCCCTCCGGGCCAGGAATGGTGGGGAGTGTAGTCTCCCTTCCCCAGCGCAGCAGCAGGAGCAAACTCTCGGGCAGAAAGATCAGTGAGGGTCCCACGCTGCAGAACACCTGACGATTTTAAGGTGCTCCGGGGCCTGGACAAAACGCTGTGGCCCCCTCTGGGCCAGGAATGCAGTCTCCCTTCCCCAGCGCAGCAGCAGCATCAAACTCCCGGGCAGAAAGAAGAGCGAGGGTCTCATGCTGCGGAACACCTGACGATTTTAAAGTGCTCCGGGGCCTGGACAAAACGTTTCGGCCCCCTCCGGGCCAGGAATGGTGGGGAGTGTAGTCTCCCTTCCCCAGCGCAGCAGCAGGAGCAAACTCTCGGGCAGAAAGATCAGTGAGGGTCCCACGCTGCAGAACACCTGACGATTTTAAGGTGCTCCGGGGCCTGGACAAAACGCTGTGGCCCCCTCTGGGCCAGGAATGCTGGGGAGTGTAGTCTCCCTTCCCCAGTGCAGCAGCAGCACCAGCAGCAAACACCAGCAGCAAACACCCGAGCAGAAAGAACAGCGAGGGTCCCACGCTGCGGGACACCTCTGATGATTTTAAGGTGCTCTGGGGCCTGGACAAAACTTTGCGGCCCCCTCCAGGCCAGGAATGCTGGGGAGTGTAGTCTCCCTTCCCCAGCGCAGCAGCAACAGCAGGAGCAAACTCCTGGGCAGAAATAACAGCGAGGGTCCCACGCTGCGGGATACCTGATGATTTTAAGGCGCTCAGGACCTGGACAAAACGTGCGGCCCCCTCCGGGGCAGGCATGCTGGGGAGTGTAGTCTCCCTTCTCCAGCGCAGCAGCAGCAAACCCCCGAGCAGAAAGAACAGCTAGGGTCCCACTCTGCTGGACACCTGATGATTTTAAGGCGCTCAGGGCCTGGACAAAACGTGCGGCCCCCTCCGGGGCAGGCATGCTGGGGAGTGTAGTCTCCCTTCCCTAGCGCAGCAGCAAACTCCCAGGCAGAAAGAACAGAGAGGGTCCCACGCTGCTGGACACCTGATGATTTTAAGGCGCTCAGGGCCTGGACAAAACGTGCGGCCCCCTCCGGGCCAGGAATACTGGGGAGTGTAATCTCCCTTCTCCAGCGCAGCAGCAGCAAACCCCCGAGCAGAAAGAACAGCTAGGGTCCCGCGCAGCTGGACACCTGATGATTTTAAGGCGCTCAGGGCCTGGACAAAACGTGCGGCCCCCTCCGGGCCAGGCATGCTGGGGAGTGTAGTCTCCCTTCCCCAGTGCAGCACCAGCAGCAAACTCCCGAGCAGAAAGAACAGCGAGGGTCCCACTATGCAGAACACCTGATTAATTTAAGGTGCTCCGGGCCCTGGACAAAACGTTGCGGCCCCCTCCGGGCCAGGAATGCTGGGGAGTGTAGTCTCCCTTCCCCAGCGCAGCAGCAGCACACTCCCGGGCAGAAAGAACAGCTAGGGTCCCACGCTGCGGGACACCTGATGATTTTAAGGTGCTCTGGGGCCCTGGACAAAACGTTGCAGCCCCCTTCGGGCCAGGAATGCTAGGGAGTGTAGTCTCCCTTCCCCCGCATAGCAGCAGCAAACTCACGGGCAGAAAAAAAAAAGCGAGGGTCCCACGCTACCGGACATCTGACAATTTTAAGGCGCTCCGGGGCCTGCACAAAATGTTGCGGCCCCATCTGGGCCAGGAATGCTGGGGAGTGTAGTCTCACTTCTCCAGCGGAGCAGCAGCAGCAAACTCCCGGGCAGAAAGAACAGCGAGGGTCCCACGCTGCGGGACACCGGACGATTGTAAGGCGCTCCGGGGCATGGACAAAACGTTACGGCCCCCTCCTGGCAAGGAATGTGAGGGAGTGTAGTCTCCCTTCCCCAGTGCAGCAGCAGCACACTCCAGGGCAGAAAGAACAGCGAGGGTCCCACGCTGCGGGACACCTCTGATGATTTTAAGGCGCTCCGGGGCCTGGAAAAAACGTTGCGGCCCCCTCCGGGCAATGAATGCGAGGGAGTGTAGTATCCCTTCCCCCAGCGGAGCAGCAGCAGCAAACTCCTGAGCAGAAAGAACAGCAAGGGTCCCACGCTGCGGAACACCTTTTACGATTTTAAAGCGCTCCGGGGCCTGGACAAAATGTTGCGGCCCCCTCCGGGTCAGGAATGCTGGGGAGTGTAGTCTCCCTTCTCCAGCACAGCAGCAAACTCCGGGGCAGAAAGAACAGCGAGGGTCCCACGCTGCAGAACACCTGACGATTTTAAGGCGCTCAGGGCCTGGACAAAACGTTGCAACCCCCTCCGGGCAAGGAATGCTGGGGAGTGTAGTCTCCCTTCTCCAGCGCAGCAGCAGCAAACCCCCGAGCAGAAAGAACAGCTAGGGTCCCGCGCTGCTGGACACCTGATGATTTTAAGGCGCTCAGGGCCTGGACAAAACGTTGCAACCCCCTCCGGGCAAGGAATGCTGGGGAGTGTAGTCTCCCTTCTCCAGCGCAGCAGGAAACTCCCGGGCAGAAAGAACAGCGAGGGTCCCACGCTGCAGAACACATGACGATTTTAAAGTGCTCCGGGCCTGGACAAAACGTTGCAACCCCCTCCGGGCAAGGAATGCAGTCTCCCTTCCCCAGCGCAGCAGCAGCATCAAACTCCCGAGCAGAAAGAAGAGCGAGGGTCTCATGCTGCGTAACACCTGACGATTTTAAAGTGTTCCGGAGCCTGGACAAAACGTGCGGCCCCCTCCGGGCAAGGAATGCGAGGGAGTGTAGTCTCCCTTCCCCCAGCGGAGCAGCAGCAGCAAACTCCCGGGCAGAAAGAACAGCGAGGGTCTCATGCTGCGGGACACCTGGCGATTTTAAGGGGCTCCAGGGCCTGGACAAAACGTGCGGCCCCCTCCGGGCAAGGAATGCGAGGGAGTGTAGTCTCCCTTCCCCCAGCGGAGCAGCAGCAGCAAACTCCCGGGCAGAAAGAACAGCGAGGGTTCCACGCTGCGGGACACTGACGATTTTAAGGCGCTCAAGGGCCTGGACAAAACGTTGTGGCCCCCTCCGTGCCAGGAATGCTGGGGCGTGTAGTCTCCCTTCCCTAGCGCAGCAGCAAACTCCCAGGCAGAAAGAACAGCGAGGGTCCCACGCTGCGGGACGCCTGACCATTTTAAGGCACTCCGGGGCCTGGAAAAAAACGTTGTGGTCCCCTCCGGGCCAGGAATGCTGGGGAGTATAGTCTCCCTTCCCCAGCGCAGCAGTAGCAAACTCCCGGGCAGACAGAACAGCTAGGGTCCCACGCTTGAACACCGTTGACGATTTTAAGGCACTCCGGGGCCTGGACAAAACATTGCGGCCCCCTCCGGGCCAGGCATGCTGGGGAGTGTAGTCTCCCTTCCCCAGTGCAGCACCAGCAGCAAACTCCCGAGCAGAAAGAACAGCGAGGGTCCCACTATGCAGAACACCTGATTAATTTAAGGTGCTCCGGGGCCTGGACAAAACGTTGCGGCCTCCTGCGGGCCAGGAATGCTGGGGAGTGTAGTCTTCCTTCCCCAGGGAAGTAGCAGCAGCAAACTCCCGGGCAGAAAGAACAGCGAGGGTCCCATGCTGAGGGACACCGCCGATGATTTTAAGGCGCTCCGGTGCCTGGACAAAACGTTGCGGGCCCCCTCCGGGCCAGGAATGCTGGGGAGTGTAGTCTCCCTTCTCCAGCGCAGCAGGAAACTCCCGGGCAGAAAGAACAGTGAGGGTCCCACGCTGCAGAACACCCGACGATTTTAAGGTGCTCCGGGGCCTGGACTAAACGTTGCAGCCCCCTCCCGGCCAGGAATGCTGGGGAGTGTAGTCTCCATTCTCCAGCACAGCAGGAAACTCCCGGGCAGAAAGAACAGCGAGGGTCCCACGCTGCAGAACACCTGACGATTTTAAAGTGCTCCGGGGCCTGGACAAAACGTTGCAACCCCCTGCGGGCCAGGAATGCAGTCTCCCTTCCCCAGCGCAGCAGCAGCATCAAACTCCCGGGCAGAAAGAAGAGCGAGGGTCTCATGCTGCGGAACACCTGACGATTTTAAAGTGCTCCGGGGCCTGGACAAAACGTTGCGGCCCCCTCCGGGCCAGGAATGGTGGGGAGTGTAGTCTCCCTTCCCCAGCGCAGCAGCAGGAGCAAACTCTCGGGCAGAAAGAACAGTGAGGGTCCCACGCTGCAGAACACCTACGATTTTAAGGCGCTCAGGGCCTGGACAAAACGTGCGGCCCCCTCCGGGCCAGGCATGCTGGGGAGTGTAGTCTCCCTTCCCTAGCGCAGCAGCAAACTCCCAGGCAGAAACAACAGAGGGTCCCACGCTGCTGGACACCTGATGATTTTAAGGCGCTCAGGGCCTGGACAAAACGTGCGGCCCCCTCCGGGCCAGGAATACTGGGGAGTGTAATCTCCCTTCTCCAGCGCAGCAGCAAACCCCCGAGCAGAAAGAACAGCTAGGGTCCCACGCTGCTGGACACCTGATGATTTTAAGGCGCTCAGGGCCTGGACAAAACGTGCGGCCCCCTCCGGGCCAGGCATGCTGGGGAGTGTAGTCTCCCTTCCCCAGTGCAGCACCAGCAGCAAACTCCCGAGCAGAAAGAACAGCGAGGGTCCCACTATGCAGAACACCTGATTAATTTAAGGTGCTCCGGGGCCTGGACAAAACGTTGCGGCCCCCTGCGGGCCAGGAATGCTGGGGAGTGTAGTCTTCCTTCCCCAGGGAAGTAGCAGCAGCAAACTCCCGGGCAGAAAGAACAGTGAGGGTCCCACGCTGCGGGACACCTGACGATTTTAAGGTGCTCCGGGCCCTGGACAAAACGTTGCGGCCCCCTCCGGGCCAGGAATGCTGGGGAGTGTAGTCTCCCTTCCCCAGCGCAGCAGCAGCACACTCGGGCAGAAAGAACAGCGAGGGTCCCACGCTGCGGGACACCTGATGATTTTAAGGTGCTCTGGGGCCCTGGACAAAACGTTGCAGCCCCCTTCGGGCCAGGAATGCTAGGGAGTATAGTCTCCCTTCCCCCGCATAGCAGCAGCAAACTCCCGGGCAGAAAAAAAAAAAAGCGAGGGTCCCACGCTACCGGACATCTGACAATTTTAAGGCGCTCCGTGGCCTGCACAAAATGTTGCGGCCCCATCTGGGCCAGGAATGCTGGGGAGTGTAGTCTCACTTCCCCAGCGGAGCAGCAGCAGCAAACTCCCGGGCAGAAAGAACAGCGAGGGTCCCACGCTGCGGGACACCGGACGATTGTAAGGCGCTCCGGGGCATGGACAAAATGTTACGGCCCCCTCCTGGCAAGGAATGTGAGGGAGTGTAGTCGCCCTTCCCCAGCGGAGCAGCACACTCCTGGGCAGAAAGAACAGCGAGGGTCCCACGCTGCGGGACACCTCTGATGATTTTAAGGCACTCCGTGGCCTTGGCAAAACATTGCGGCCCTCTCCGGGCCAGGAATGCTGGGGAGTGTAGTCTCCCTTCCCCAGCGCAGCAGCAACAGAAGTAGCAAACTCCCGGGCAGAAAGAACAGCGAGGGTCTCATGCTGCGGGACACCTGGCGATTTTAAGGGGCTCCAGGGCCTGGACAAAACGTGCGGCCCCCTCCGGGCAAGGAATGCGAGGGAGTGTAGTCTCCCTTCCCCCGCATAGCAGCAGCAAACTCACGGGCAGAAAAAAAAAAGCGAGGGTCCCACGCTACCGGACATCTGACAATTTTAAGGCGCTCCGGGGCCTGCACAAAATGTTGCGGCCCCATCTGGGCCAGGAATGCTGGGGAGTGTAGTCTCACTTCCCCAGCGGAGCAGCAGCAGCAAACTCCCGGGCAGAAAGAACAGCGAGGGTCCCACGCTGCGGGACACCGGACGATTGTAAGGCGCTCCGGGGCATGGACAAAATGTTACGGCCCCCTCCTGGCAAGGAATGTGAGGGAGTGTAGTCGCCCTTCCCCAGCGGAGCAGCACACTCCTGGGCAGAAAGAACAGCGAGGGTCCCACGCTGCGGGACACCTCTGATGATTTTAAGGCACTCCGTGGCCTTGGCAAAACATTGCGGCCCTCTCCGGGCCAGGAATGCTGGGGAGTGTAGTCTCCCTTCCCCAGCACAGCAGCAAACTCCAGAGCAGAAAGAACAGAGGGTCCCACGCTGCGGGACACCTGACGATGTTAAGGCGCTCCGGGGCATGGACAAAATGTTGCAGCCCCCTCCGGGCCAGGAATGCTGGAGAGTTTAGTCTCCCTTCTCCAGCGCAGCAGCAGCACACTCCCGGGCAGAAAGAACAGTGAGGGTCCCACGCTGCGGGACACCTGACGATTTTAAGGCGCTCCGGGGCATGGACAAAATGTTGCAGCCCCCTCCGGGCCAGGAATGCTGGGGAGTGTAGTCTCCCTTCCCCAGCGGAGCAACAGCAGCAAACACCCGGGCAGAAAGAACAGCGAGGGTCCCACGCTGCAGAACACCTGACGATTTTAAGGTGCTCCGGGGCCTGGACAAAACGTTGCGGCCCCCTCCCGGCCAGGAATGCTGGGGAGTGTAGTCTCCCTTCTCCAGCGCAGCAGGAAACTCCCGGGCAGAAAGAACAGCGAGGGTCCCACGCTGCAGAACACCTGACGATTTTAAAGTGCTCCGGGCCTGGACAAAACGTTGCGGCCCCCTCCGGGCAAGGAATGCGAGGGAGTGTGGTCTCCCTTCCCCCAGCGGAGCAGCAGCAGCAAACTCCCGGGCAGAAAGAACAGCGAGGGTTCCACGCTGCGGGACACATCTGACGATTTTAAGGCGCTCCAGGGCCTGGACAAAACGTTGTGGCCCCCTCCGTGCCAGGAATGCTGGGGAGTGTAGTCTCCCTTCCCTAGCGCAGCAGCAAACTCCCAGGCAGAAAGAACAGCGAGGGTCCCACGCTACGGGATGCCTGACCATTTTAAGGCACTCCGGGGCCTGGACAAAACGTTGTGGCCCCCTCCGTGCCAGGAATGCTGGGGAGTGTAGTCTCCCTTCCCTAGCGCAGCAGCAAACTCCCAGGCAGAAAGAACAGCGAGGGTCCCACGCTACGGGATGCCTGACCATTTTAAGGCACTCCGGGCCTGGACAAAACGTTGCGGCCCCCTCCGGGCAAGGAATGCGAGGGAGTGTGGTCTCCCTTCCCCCAGCGGAGCAGCAGCAGCAAACTCCCAGGCAGAAAGAACAGCGAGGGTCCCACGCTGCGGGACACCGGACGATTGTAAGGCGCTCCGAGGCATGGACAAAATGTTGCGGCCCCCTCCTGGCAAGGAATGTGAGGGAGTGTAGTCTCCCTTCCCCAGCGCAGCAGCAACAGCAGCAGCAAACTCCCGGGCAGAAAAAACAGCGAGGGTCCCACGCTGGACACCTGACGATTTTAAGGCACTCCGGGGCCTGGACAAAAAGTTGCGGTCCGCTCCGGGCCAGGAAAGCTGGGGAGTGTAGTCTCCCTTCCCCAGCGCAGCAGCAACAGCAGCAGCAAACTCCCGGGCAGAAAAAACAGCGAGGGTCCCACGCTGCAGGACACCTGACGATTTTAAGGCACTCCGGGGCCTGGACAAAAAGTTGCGGCCCCCTCCGGGCCAGGAATGCTGGGGAGTGTAGTCTCCCTTCTCCAGCGCAGCAGCTGCACCAACCTCCCGGGCAGAAAGAACAGCGAAGGGCCCACGCTGCGGAACACCTCTTATGATTTTAAAGCGCCCTGGGGCCTGGACAAAACATTGCGGCCCCCTCCGGGCCAGGAATGCTGGGGAGTGTAGTCTCCCTTCTCCAGCGCAGCAGCTGCACCAACCTCCCGGGCAGACAGAACAGCGAGGGTCCCACACTGCGGGACACCTGATGATTTTAAGGCACTCCGGGGACTGGACAAAACGTTGCAGCCCCCTCCCGGTCAGGAATGCTGGGGAGTATAGTCTCCCTTCCCCAGCAGAGCAGCAGCAAACTCCCGGGCAGAAAGAACAGCGAGGGTCCCACGCTGCGGGACACCTGATGATTTTAAGGCACTCCGGGGACTGGACAAAACGTTGCAGCCCCCTCCCGGTCAGGAATGCTGGGGAGTGTAGTCTCCCTTCTCCAGCGCAGCCGCAAACTCCCGGACAGAAAGAACAGCGAGGGTCCCACACTGCGGAACACCTCTTACGATTTTAAGTCGCTCTGGGGCCTGGACAAAACGTTGCGGCCCCCTCCGGGCCAGGAATGCTGGGGAGTTTAGTCTCCCTTCTCCAGCGCAGCAGCAGCAAACTCTCGGGCAGAAAGAACAGCGAGGGTCCCACGCTGCGGGACACATCTCACGATTTTAAGGTGCTCCAGGGCCTGGACAAAACGTTGTGGCCCCCTCCGTGCCAGGAATGCTGGGGAGTGTAGTCTCCCTTCCCCAGCGCAGCAGCAGCACCAGCAGCAAACTCCCGAGCAGAAAGAAAAGCGAGGGTCCCACGCTGCGGAACACCTGACGATTTTAAGGCGCTCCGGGGCCTGGACAAAACGCTGTGGCCCCCTCTGGGCCAGGAATGCTGGGGAGTGTAGTCTCCCTTCCCCAGTGCAGCAGCAGCACACTCCCGGGCAGAAAGAACAGCGAGGGTCTCACGCTGCGGAACACCTGACGATTTTAAAGCGCTCCGGGCCCTGGACAAAACGTTGCGGCCCCCTCCGGGCCAGGAATGCTGGGGAGTGTAGTCTCCCTTCTCCAGCGCAGCAGCTGCACCAACCTCCCGGGCAGAAAGAACAGCGAGGGTCCCACGCTGCGGGACACCTCTGATGATTTTAAGGTGCTCCGGGGCCTGGACAAAATTTTGCGACCCCCTCCGGGCCAGGAATGCTGGGGAGTGTAGTCCCCTTTCCCAGCGCAGCAGCAGCATACTCCCGGGCAGAAAGAACACGAAGGGTCCCACGCTGCGGGACACCGACAATTTAAGGCCCTCCGGGGCATGGACAAAACATTGCGGCCCCCTCCGGGCCAGGAATGCTGGGGAGTGTAGTCTCCCTTCTCCAGCACAGCAGCAAACTCCCGGGCAGAAAGAACAGCGAGGGTCCCACGCTGCTGGACGCCTGACCATTTTAAGGCACTCTGGGGCCTGGAAAAAAACGTTGTGGACCCCTCCGTGCCAGGAATGCTGGGGAGTGTAGTCTCACTTCCCTAACGCAGCAGCAAACTCCCAGGCAGAAAGAACAGCGAGGGTCCCACGCTGCGGGACGCCTGACCATTTTAAGGCACTCCGGGGCCTGGAAAAAACGTTGTGGCCCCCCTCCGGGCCAGGAATGCTGGGGAGTGTAGTCTCCCTTCTCCAGCGCAGCAGCAGCAAACTCCCAGGCAGAAAGAACAGCGAGGGGCCCATGCTGCGGGACACCTGACGATTTTAAGGCACTCCGGGGACTGGACAAAACGTTGCGGCCCCCTCCGGGCCAGGAATGCTGGAGAGTATAGTCTCCCTTCCCCCGCATAACAGCAGCAAACTCCCGGGCAGAAAAAACAGCGAGGGTCCCACGCTACGGAACAACTTTTACGATTTTCCAGCTCTCCGGGGCCTAGACAAAATGTTGCGTCACCCTCCGGGCAAGGAATGCTGGGGAGTGTAGTCTCCCTTCCCCAGCATAGCAGCAGCAGCAAACTCCCGGACAGAAAAAACAGCGAGGGTCCCACGCTACGGAACAACTTTTACGATTTTATGGCACTCCGGGGCATGGACAAAATGTTGCAGCCCCCTCCGGGCCAGGAATGCTGGGGAGTGTAGTCTCCCTTCTCCAGCGCAGCAGTAGCAAACTCCAGGGCAGAAACAACAGCGAGGGTCCCACGCTGCGGGACACATCTGACGATTTTAAGGCACTCCGGGGCCTGGACAAAATGTTGTGGCTCCCTCCAGGTCAGAAATGCTGGGGAGTGTAGTCTCCCTTCCCCAGCGCAGCAGCAACAGCAACCTCCTGGGCAGAAAGAACAGCAAGGGTCCCACGCTGCGGGACACATCTGACGATTTTAAGGCGCTCTGGGGCCTGGACAAAACGTTTCGGCCCCCTCCGGGAAATGAATGCGAGGGAGTGTAGTATCCCTTCCCTCAGCGGAGCAGCAGCAGCAAACTCCCGGGCAGAAAGAACAGCGAGGGTCCCACGCTGCGGAACACCTTTCACGATTTAAAAGCGCTCAGGGGCCTGGACAAAACGTTGTGGCCCCCTCCGGGCCAGGAATGCTGGGGAGTGTAGTCTCCCTTCCCCAGCATAGCAGCAGCACCAAACTCCCAGGCAGAAAGAACAGAGGGTCTCACGCTGCAGGACACCCGACGGTTTTAAGGCACTCCGGGGCCTAGACAAAATGTTGTGGCCCCCTCCAGGCCAGGAATGCTGGGGAGTGTAGTCTCCCTTCCCCAGCATAGCAGCAGCACCAAACTCCCAGGCAGAGAGAACAGCGAGGGTCCCACGCTCCGGGACACCTGACGATTTTAAGGCACTCCGGGGCCTGGGCAAAACGTTGCAGCCCCATCCGGGCCAGGAATGCTGGTCAGTGTAGTCTCCCATCTACAGCGCAGCAGCCGTAGCCAACTCCTGGGCAGAAAGAACAGCGAGGGTCCCACGCTCCGGGACACCTGACGATTTTAAGGCACTCCGGGGCCTGGGCAAAACGTTGCAGCCCCATCCGTGCCAGGAATGCTGGGGAGTGTAGTCTCCCTTCCCCAGCGCAGCAGCAGCACCAGCAGCAAACACCCGAGCAGCAAACACCCGAGCAGAAAGAACAGCGAGGGTCCCACGCTGCGTGACAACTCTGATGATTTTAAGGCGCTTCGGGGCCTGGACAAAACGTAGCGACCCCCTCCGGGCCAGGGATGCTGGGGAGTGTAGTCTCCCTTCTCCAGCACAGCAGCAAACTCCGGGGCAGAAAGAACAGTGAGGGTCCCACGCTGCAGAACACCTGACGATTTTAAGGTGCTCCGGGGCCTGGACAAAACGTTGCAGCCCCCTCCCGGACATGAATGCTGGGGAGTGTAGTCTCCCTTCTCCAGCGCAGCAGGAAACTCCCGGGCAGAAAGAACAGTGAGGGTCCCACGCTGCAGAACACCTGACGTAAGGTGCTCCGGGGCCTGGACAAAACGTTGCAGCCCCCTCCCGGCCATGAATGCTGGGGAGTGTAGTCTCCCTTCTCCAGCGCAGCAGCAGCATCAAACTCCCGGGCAGAAAGAAGAGCGAGGGTCCCACGCTGCGGGACACCTGACGATTTTAAGGCGCTCCAGGGCCTGGACAAAACGTGCGGCCCCCTCCGGGCAAGGAATGCGAGGGAGTGTAGTCTCCCTTCCCCCAGCGGAGCAGCAGCAGCAAACTCCCGGGCAGAAAGAACAGCGAGGGTTCCACGCTGCGGGACACATGACGATTTTAAGGCGCTCCAGGGCCTGGACAAAACGTTGTGGCCCCCTCCGTGCCAGGAATGCTGGCGAGTGTAGTCTCCCTTCCCCAGCGCAGCAGCAAACTCTCGGGCAGAAAGAACAGCGAGGGTCCCACGCTTGAACACCTTTGACTATTTTAAGGCGCTCCGGGGCCTGGACAAAATGTTGCGGCCCACTCCGGGCCAGGAATGCTGGTGAGTGTAGTCTCCCTTCCGCAGCAGCAAACTCCTGGGCAGAAAGAACAGCAAGGGTCCCACGCTGCGGGACACCTGACGATTTTAAGGCGCTCCGGGGCATGGACAAAACATTGCGGCCCCCTCCGGCCCAGGAATGCTGGGGAGTGTAGTCTCCCTTCTCCAGCGCAGCCGCAAACTCCCAGAAAAAACAGCGAGGGTTCCACGCTGCGGGACACCTCTTACGATTTTAAGGCGCTCCGGGGCCTGGACAAAACGTTGCGGCCCCCTCCGGGCAATGAATGCGAGGGAGTGTAGTCTCCCTTCCCCAGCGCAGCAGCAAACTCTCGGGCAGAAAGAACAGCGAGGGTCCCACGCTTGAACACCTTTGACTATTTTAAGGCGCTCCGGGGCCTGGACAAAACGTTGCGGCCCCCTCCGGGCCAGGAATGCTGGGGAGTGTAGTCTCCCTTCCCCAGCGCAACAGCAACAGCAGCAGCAAACTCCCCGGCAGAAAGAACAGCGAGGGTCCCACGCTGCAGAACACCTGACGATTTTAAAGAGCTCCGGGCCTGGACAAAATGTTGTAGCCCTCTCCGGGCCAGGAATGCTGGGGAAGGTAGTCTCCCTTCTCCAGCGCAGCAGCAGCAAACTCCCGAGCAGAAAGAACAGCGAGGGTCCCACGCTGCAGAACACCTGACGATTTTAAAGCGCTCCGGGGACTGGACAAAATGTTGCGGCCCCCTCCAGGCCAGGAATGCTGGGGAGTGTAGTCTCCCTTCTCCAGCGCAGCAGCAAACTCCCAGGCAGAAAGAACAGCAAGGGTCCCAACGCTGCGGGACACCCGACTATTTTAAGGCGCTCCGGGGCCTGGACAAAACGCTGCTGCCCCCTCTGGGCCAGGAATGCTGGGGAGTGTAGTCTCCCTTCTCCAGCGCAGCAGCAAACTCCCGGGCAGAAAGAAGAGCGAGGGTCTCATGCTGCGGAACACCTGACGATTTTAAAGTGCTCCGGGGCCTGGACAAAACGTTGCGGCCCCCTTCCTGACCAGGAATGGTGGGGAGTGTAGTCTCCCTTCCCCAGCGCAGCAGCAGGAGCAAACTCTCGTGCAGAAAGAACAGCAAGGGTCCCATGCTGCACGACACCTGACTATTTTAAGGCGCTCCGGGGCATGGACAAAACGTTGCGGCCCCCTCCGGCCCAGGAATGCTGGGGAGTGTAGTCTCCCTTCTCCAGCGCAGCCGCAAACTCCCAGAAAAAGAACAGCGAGGGTCCCACGCTGCGGGACACCTCTGACAATTTTAAGGCGCTCAGGGGCCTGGACAAAACGTTACGCCCCCTCCGGGCCAGGAATGCTGGGGAGTGTAGTCTCCCTTCCCCAGCATAGCAGCAGCACCAAACTCCCGGGCAGAAAGAACAGAGAGGGTCTCACGCTGCAGGACACCTGACGGTTTTAAGGCACTCCGGGGCCTGGACAAAACGCTGCGGCAACCTCCGGCCAGGAATGCTGGGGAGTGTAGTCTCCCTTCTCCAGCGCAGCAGCAAACTACCGGGCAGAAAGAACAGCAAGGGTCCCACGCTGCGGAATACCTTTTACGATTTGAAAGCGCTCCGGGGCCTGGACAAAACGTTGCGGCCCCCTCCGGGCCAGGAATGCTGGGGAGTGTAGTCTCCCTTCCCCAGCGCAGCAGCAGCATCAAACTCCAGGGCAGAAAGAAGAGCGAGGGTCTCATGCTGCGGAACACCTGACGATTTTAAAGTGCTCCGGGGCCTGGACAAAACGTTGCGGCCCCCTCCGGGCCAGGAAAGCTGGGGAGTGTAGTCTCCCTTCCCCAGCATAGCAGCAGCACCAAACTCCCGGGCAGAAAAAACAGCGAGGGTCCCACGCTGTGGCCCAACTTTTACGATTTTAAAGCGCTCCGGGGCCTGGACAAAATGTTGCGGCCCCCTCCAGGCCAGGAATGCTGGGGAGTGTAGTCTCCCTTCCCCAGTGCAGCAGCAACAGCAGCAGCAAACTCCCCGGCAGAAAGAACAGCGAGGGTCCCACGCTGTGGCCCAACTTTTACGATTTTAAAGCGCTCCGGGGCCAGGACAAAATGTTGCGGCCCCCTCCGGGCCAGGAATAGTGGGGAGTGTAGTCTCCCTTCCCCAGCGCAGCAGCAGGAGCAAACTCCACGGCAGAAAGAACAGCGAGGGTTCCACGCTACGGGACACCTGACGATTTTAAGGCGCTCCAGGGCCTGGACAAAACGTTGTGGCCCCCTCCGTGCCAGGAATGCTGGGGAGTGTAGTCTCCCTTCCCCAGCGCAGCAGCAGCAGCAAACACCCGAGCAGAAAGAACAGCGAGGGTCCCACGCTGCGGAAAACCTGACGATTTTAAGGCGCTCTGGGGCCCTGGACAAAACGTTGCGGCCCCCTCCGGGCCAGGAATGCTGGGGAGTGTAGTCTCCCTTTCCCAGCGCAGCAGCAGCAGGAGCAAACTCCTGGGCAGAAAGAACAGTGAGGGTCTCACGCTGCGGAACACCTTACTATTTTACAGCGCTCCGGGGCCTAGACAAAATGTTGCAGCCCCCTCCGGGCCAGGAATGCTGGGGAGTGTAGTCTCCCTTCCCCAGCGCAGCAGCAGGAGCAAACTCCCGGGCAGAAAGAACAGCGAGGGTCCCACGCTTGAACACCTTTGACTATTTTAAGGCGCTCCGGGGCCTGGACAAAACGCGGCGGCAACCTCCGGCCAGGAATGCTGGGGAGTGTAGTCTCCCTTCTCCAGCACAGCAGCAAACTCCCGGGCAGAAAAAAAAGCAAGGGTCCCACGCTGCGGAACACCTTTTACGATTTTAAAGTGCTCCGGGGCCTGGACAAAACGTTGCGGCCCCCTCCGGGCCAGGAATGCTGGGGAGTGTAGTCTCCCTTCCCCAGTGCACCAGCAGCAAACTCCCAGGCAGAAAGAACAGCGAGGGTCCCACGCTGCGGGACACCTCTGGCGATTTTAAGGTGCTCCTGGGCCTGGACAAAACGTTGCGGCCCCCTCCGGGCAAGGAATGCGAGGGAGTGTAGTCTCCCTTCCCCCGCATAGCAGCAGCAGCAGCAAACTCCCGGGCAGAAAAAACAGCGAGGGTCCCACGCTACGGAACAACTTTTACGATTTTCCAGCGCTCCGGGGCCTAGACAAAATGTTGCGTCACCCTCCGGGCCAGGAATGCTGGGGAGTGTAGTCTCCCTTTCCCAGCAGAGCAGCAGCAAACTCCCGGGCAGAAAGAACAGCGAGGGTCCCGCACTGCACAACACCTCTTACGATTTTAAGGCGCTCCGAGGCCTGGACAAAACGTTGCGGCCCCCTCCGGGCAAGGAATGCGAGGGAGTGTAGTCTCCCTTCCCCAGCATAGCAGCAGCACCAAACTCCCGGGCAGAAAGAACAGAGAGGGTCTCACGCTGCAGGACACCTGACGGTTTTAAGGCACTCTGGGGCCTGGACAAAATGTTGCGGCCCCCTCTGGGCCAGGAATGCTGGGGAGTGTAGTCTCCCTTCACCAGCGCAGCAGCAGCACACACCCGGGCAGAAAGAACAGCGAGGGTCCCACGCTGCGGACCAACGTTTACGATTTTAAAGCGCTCCGGGGCCTGGACAAAATGTTGCGGCCCCCTCCAGGCCAGGAATGCGAGGGAGTGTAGTCTCCCTTCCCCAGCGCAGCAGCAAACTCCCGGGCAGAAAGAACAGCGAGGGTTCCACGCTGCGGGACACCCGACTATTTTAAGGCGCTCCGGGGCCTGGACAAAACGCTGCGGCAACCTCCGGCCAGGAATGTTGGGGAGTGTAGTCTCCCTTCTCCAGCGCAGCAGCAACAAACTCCCCGGCAGAAAGAACAGCGAGGGTCCCACGCTGCGGGACAGCTCTTACGATTTTAAGGCGCTCCGGGGCCTGGGCAAAACGTTGCAGCCCCATCCGGGCCAGGAATGCTGGGCAGTGTAGTCTCCCTTCCCCAGCGCAGCAGCAGCATCAAACTCCCGGGCAGAAAGAACAGCGAGGGTCCCACGCTGCGGAACACCTCTTACGATTTTAAGGCGCTCCGGGGCCTGGACAAAACGTTGCGGCCCCCTCTGGGCCAGGAATGCTGGGGAATGTAGTCTCCCTTCCCCAGCGCAGCAGCAAACTCTCGGGCAGAAAGAACAGCGAGGGTCCCACGCTGCGGGACACCTCTTACGATTTTAAGGCGCTCCAGGGCCTGGACAAAACGTGCGGCCCCCTCCGGGCAAGGAATGCGAGGGAGTGTAGTCTCCCTTCCCCAGCGCAGCAGCAGCACCAGCAGCAAACACCCGAGCAGAAAGAACAGCGAGGGTCCCACGCTGCGGAACACCTGACGATTTTAAGGTGCTCCGGGGCCTGGACAAAACGCTGTGGCCCCCTCTGGGCCAGGAATGCTGGGGAGTGTAGTCTCCCTTCCCCAGTGCAGCAGCAGCACACTCCCGGGCAGAAAGAACAGCGAGGGTCCCACGCTGCGGAACAACTTATACGATTTTACAGCGCTCCGGGGCCTAGACAAAATGTTGCGGCCCCCTCCGGGCCAGGAATGCTGGGGAGTGTAGTCTGCCTTCCCCAGCGCAGCAGCAAACTCCCGAGCAGAAAGAACAGCGAGGGTCCCACGCTGCGGAACACCTGGCGATTTTAAGGTGCTCCGGGGCATGGACAAAACGTTGCGGCCCCCTCTGGGCCAGGAATGCTGGGGAGTGTAGTCTCCCTTCACCAGAGCACCACCAGCAAACTCCCGGGCAGAAAGAACAGTGAGGGTCCCACACTACCGGACATCTCGGATAATTTTAAGGCGCTCCGGGGCCTCAACAAAAGGTTGCAGCCCCCTCCAGGCCACGAATGCTGGGGAGTGAAGTCTCCGTTCCCCAGCGCAGCAGCAAACTCCCGGGCAGAAAGAACAGCGAGGGTCCCACGCTGCGGGACACCTGACGATTTTAAGGCACTCCGGGGACTGGACAAAACGTTGCAGCCCCCTCCGGGCCAGGAATGCTGGGGAGTGTAGTCTCCCTCCCCAGCGCAGCAGCAGCAAACTCCTGGGCAGAAAGAACAGCGAGGGTCCCACGCTGCGGAACACCTCTTACAATTTTAAGGCGCTCCGGGGCATGGGCAAAATGTTGCGGCCCCCTTCGGGCCAGGAATGCCGGGGAGTGTAGTCTCCCTTCCGCAGCGCAGCAGCAGCAAACTCCCGGGCAGAAAGAACAGAGAGTGTCTCCCGCAGCGGAACACCTGACGATTTTAAAGAGCTCCGGGGCCTGGACAGAACGTTGCGGCCCCCTCCGGGCCAGGAATGCTGTGGAGTGTAATCTCCCTTCTCCAGCGCAGCAGCAGTAGCAAACTCCCGGGCAGAAAGAACAGCGAGGGTCCCACGCTGCGGGACACCTCTGATGATTTTGAGGCGCTCCGGGGCCTGGACAAAACGTTGCGGCCCCCTCCAGGCCAGGAATACTGTGGAGTGTAGTCTCCCTTCTCCAGCATAGCAACAGCAGCAAACTCCCGGGCAGAAAGAACGAGGGTCCCACGCTGCGGGACACGTGACTATTTTAAGGCGCTCCAGGGACTGGACAAAACGTTGCAGCCCCCTCCGGGCCAGGAATGCGGGGGAGTGTAGTCTCCCTTCCTCAGCGCAGCAGCAAACTCCTGGGCAGAAAGAACAGCAAGGGTCCCACGCTGCGGGACACCTGTCGAATTTAAGGCGCTCCGGGGCATGGACAAAATTTTGGGGCCTCCTCCGGGGCAGGAATGCTGGGGAGTGTAGTTTCCCCTTCTCCAGCGCAGCAGCAGCAGTAGCAAACTCCTGGGCAGAAAGAACAGCAAGGGTCCCACGCAGCGTGACAGCTCTTACGATTTGAATGCGCTTCGGGGAATGGACAAAACGTTGCGGCCCCCTCCGGGACAGGAATGCTGGGGAGTGCAGTCTCCCTTCCCCAGCGCAGCAGCAAACTCCTGGGCAGAAAGAACAGCAAGGGTCCCACGCTACCGGACATCTGAGAATTTTAAGGCACTCTGGGGCCTGGACAAAATGTTGCGGTCCCCTCCGGGACAGGAATGCTGGGGAGTGTAGTCTCCCTTCCCCAATGCACCACCAGCACACTCGCGAGCAGAAACAGCGAGGGTCCCACGCTGCGGGACACGTGACTATTTCAAGGTGGTCCAGGGCCTGGACAAAACGTTGCTGCCCCCTCCGGGCCAGGAATGCTGTGGAGTGTAATCTCCCTTCTCCAGCGCAGCAGCAGTAGCAAACTCCCGGGCAGAAAGAACAGCGAGGGTCCCACGCTGCGGGACACCTCTGATGATTTTGAGGTACTCCGGGGCCTGGACAAAACGTTGCAGCCCCCTCCCGGCCAGGAATGCTGTGGAGTGTAATCTCCCTTCTCCAGCGCAGCAGAAGTAGCAAACTCCCAGGCTGAAAGAACAGCGAGGGTCCCACGCTGCAGGACACCTGACGATTTTAAGGCGCTCCGGGGCCTGGAAAAACGTTGTGGCCCCCTCCGGGCCAGGAATGCTGGGGAGTGTAGTCTCCCTTCCCCAGCACAGCAGCAACAGCAGCAGCAGCAAACTCCCGGGTAGAAACAACAGCGATGGTCCCACACTGCGGGACACCTGACGATTTTAAGGCGCTCCGGGGCCTGGAAAAACGTTGTGGCCCCCTCCGGGCCAGGAATGCTGGGGAGTGTAGTCTCCCTTCCCCAGCATAGCAGCAAACTCCCGGGCAGAAACAGAGATGGTCCCACGCTGCAGGACACCTGACGATTTTAAGGCACTCCGGGGACTGGACAAAACGTTGCAGCCCTCTCCAGGCCAGGAATGCTGGGGAGTGTAGTCTCCTTTCCCCAGCATAGCAGCAGCAGCAGCAGCAAACTCCCGGGCAGAAAGAACAGCGAGGGTCCCACGCTGTGGGACACATGTGACTATTTTAAGGCGCTCCAAGGCCTGGACAAAACATTGCGGCCCTCTCCGTGCCAGGAATGCTGGGGAGTGTAGTCTCCCTTCCCCAGTGGAGCAGCAGCAGCAAACTCCCGGGCAGAAAGAACAGCGAGGGTCCCACGCTGCGGAACACCTCTTACGATTTTTAGGAGCTCCAGGGCCTGGGCAAAATGTTGCGGCCCCCTCCGGGCTAGGAGTTCTGGGGTGTGTAGTCTCCAGTCCCCAGCGGAGCAGCAAACTCCTGGGCAGAAAGAACAGCGATGGTCTCACGCTGCGGAACACCTCACTATTTTAAGACGCACCAGGGCCTGGACAAAACGTTGCAGCCCCCTCCGGGCCAGGAATGCTGGGGAGTGTAGTCTCCCTTCCCCAGTGCAGAACCAGCAGCAAACTCCTGAGTAGAAAGAACAGCGAGGGTCTCATGCTACGAAACACCTGACGATTTTAAAGCGCTCCGGGGCCTGGACAAAACGTTGCGGCCCCCCTCTGGGCCAGGAATGCTGGGGAGTGTAGTCGCCCTTCTCCAGCGCAGCAGCAGTACACTCCGGGGCAGAAAGAACAGCGAGGGTCCCACACTGCGGGACACCTGACTATTTTAAGGCACTCCGGGGACTGGACAAAACATTGCAGCCCCCTCCGGGCCAGGAATGCTGGGGAGTGTAGTCTCCCTTCCCCAGCATAGCAGCAGCAGCAAACTCCCGGGCAGAAAGAACAACGAGGGTCCCACGCTGCGGGACACCTGACCATTTTAAGGCACTCCGGGGCCTGGAAATACGTTGTGGCCCCCTCCGGGCCAGGAATGCTGGGGAGTGTAGTCTCCCTTCTCCATCGCAGCAGCAGCACCAAACTCCCGGGCAGAAAGAACAGCGAGGGTCCCACACTGCGGGACACCTGACGATTTTAAGGCACTCCGGGGACTGGACAAAATGTTGCAGCCCTCACCGGGCCAGGAATGCTGGGGAGTGTAGTCTCCCTTCCCCAGCATAGCAGCAGCAGCAAACTCCCGGGCAGAAAGAACAGAGGGTCCCACGCTGCGGGACACCTGACGATTTTAAGGCACTCCGGGGACTGGACAAAATGTTGCAGCCCTCTCCGGGCCAGGAATGCTGGGGAGTGTAGTCTCCCTTCCCCAGCATAGCAGCAGCACCAAACTCCCGGGCAGAAAGAACAGCGATGGTCTCACTCTGCGGAACACCTGACGATTTTAAAGCGCTCCGGGCCCTGAACACAACGTTGCAGCCCCCTCCGGGCCAGGAATGCTGGGGAGTGTAGTCTCCCTTCCCCAGCATAGCAGCAGCAGCACCAAACTCCCGGGCAGAAAGAACAGCGAGGGTCCCACGCTGCAGGACACCTCTGACTATTTTAGGTTCAACTTTGTTTTTATTGGGAATTGCATCAAAAAAAAGAATATACAAACATTATGCAATAAAGATAGACTTAAGGCACTTGTACATCGGTACATAAGGAGGTCCCATCTGGATAGTAATGCTCTCCCGGTGACATAGCAGTAACCATACCCTTACTGTGCCTCCAAAGGGGCTGTCTGCCAGACAGTTTATCTGTTGAAAAGTGGTATGAGGATGCCTTTTAATGAAAAAAGAAGAAAAACTCCCCCCCTCCCCCAACTCCCCCCAACCTCCCCTGAACTGGTGTGCCAATGTGATGTATTGAAGGGTATCGTGTGATAAGGGAAATTATGAATCTCCATCCGTTGAGTGCAGTATAGAGGCAGAGCTTGTGAGCCGGCTGAGGTATTTGGGACATGTAATCTCATTCATCTCCAGTGACGAGGGAAAGCAATGGCTGCCAGGCGTCTGTAAAGCTAGCCATAGCGTTAGTTAAGGAGGCGTGTATGCGTTCCATTCCGATAACATACCACAGTTTGTGTAGCCACCCCACTCGCGTTGGTCTCGTGGATGAGCCCCAGTGTGAGAGGATGTTTCGAGTGGCTGCTCCTAGAGCTATCCCCATCAGTCTACCTCGCCTGGATTTAAGTGGGTATGTGATGGGGTTGGGCAGCCCCAAGATCACAAACAGGAAAACGCTGTATTTCAGTGTCGAATTGGCGGTCGATATCGTCTAAAACGTCCTTCCAGTAAGCTTGTACCTCTGTACAGTCCCACAATATATGCAATAGGGTGCCATCCTCCCCGCAGCCTCACCAACACAGCGGGCTTCGTGTGGGGTCCCCCTGTGCAAACGGTCCGGGGTCAGATGCCAATACATGGCCACCTTAACCCCCGACTCCCTGCTGGCTATGTTACGCGCTGAGTGATTCGCTCGGTAATAGATGTCCGCGCACTCTTTACGTGTCAGGTCCCTTCCTAGTTCTCTCTTCCACCTCCGCTGTCCTGCAGGGGGCGCCCTGGGGGCCCCATCCCTAAGCATATCATAAATGTCAGAAATCAGTGCTTTATCGGTATTCTTGGCATGTAACCACTTCTCGAATTGAGTGAGTTTCCTAGCTACTCCTGCGTGAACAGGGAGCCCATAGTCCGTTTGGAGGTCTCGGAAAGGGATGATACCCTCTAGGTTAAAGAGATGGCCCGCTGACCGCCAATCGGATTCTCTCCAGAATGAAAATACCCTCGTATCCATGCCTGGGGAGAACTCCTTATTGTCAAAAAGAGGTGTTATGGGAGAAGGGAATGTCGTCAGGCCCCTGGAAACCGCCACCCCATCCCATGCCCTTAGGAGCGTCTTAGTGATAGGGGAGCCCCGGAGGCCAGGAGGTCTGAGTATCCGTTTGAGGAAAGGGACTTTCCAGAGGTCCAGGTGAGCTAACGCCCTATCCTGAAAAAGCCAGCTCTTTTCGGATTCGGGGCGTTTCCATTCGACTAGGTACCGCAGCTGAGCGAAAATATTCTAGAACATTGGGAATACCCAGTCCCCCATCGTCTAGTCTCCTATAGCTCAGGTCTTTGCGTATCCGAGGTCGCTTCCCTCCCCATATGAAGTGATTGATGGCACGCTGCAGGGCCTGTAAGGTGCCCGGAGGTGGCCAAAGCGGGATTGTCTGGAAGAGATACAACCTCTGGGCAAGAGAGACATCTTGACTGCTGCTATCCTGCCCAGCAGGGAGAGCGGATGACGTTTCCAGGCATTCAAATCTTTTGTGGTTCTCTGAAGGAATTTGGAGTAATTGAGGTGTAGCGTCTGAGACACAGATGCCGCTAGCTCTATGCCCAAATAGGGGATAGAAGAATAAACTGGAATACCCGCACAGGTCGTATCATCAAGGGGGAGCGCTGGGCCATCCTCGTGAAACCTAAGGATCGAGGATTTCCACATATTCACTCGCAGGCCCGACACCTGGCCAAAGTCCTCTAGTTCTTTCAGGAAAGCTGGGACCGAACGGGCTGGTGACTCTAGAGAAGCAATTATATCGTCAGCATAAAGAGTAACAGTATGTTGTTCTCCCCCAAAAGGGATGCCTTTTATCTCTGGGTTGTCCCTAATCATCTGAGCCAGCGGTTCAATATAAAGGGCGAAGAGGAGTGGCGAAAGCGGGCAGCCCTGTCGGGTCCCCCGCCGGATCTCAAAGGGTGTGGAGACCACCCCGTTCACCCTGATAGTAGCCGTGGGGTTAGTATAGAAACTCGAGACCCAGGCTCTAAACCTGTCCCCATACCCAAAGTGTACCAGGGTCTTATTCAGGAAGCGCCAATCCACCCGGTCGAACGCCTTTTCAGCATCCACTGACAAGAGGAGGGCGTTCAGCTTGGTGCGGTGGGCTTTATCGATGAGATGAAATATGCGTTTAGTATTATCACTACTCTGACGGGCCTGTATAAACCCCGATTGATCTGGGTCAATGATGCCTGGCATAAGGGGGCCCAGACGTGTCGCTAGTATACCTGTAAACAGTTTCAGGTCGACATTGAGCAGCGATATTGGCCGGTAGGAACCGCACTGGGAGGCGTCCTTGCCCGGTTTGGGTAGCACCACTATTGAAGCCGAAAGCATCTCCTGGGGAATTGTGCCTGGGCCAGTGAAGGAATTAAAAAGCCTGGTAAGTATCGGGGCTAGTGCGGGGCAGAACATCTTCTAGAACCCAGCCGAGAATCCGTCTGGTCCCGGAGATTAAGGGTTTGAGGCGGGAGATGGCTCCTACCACTTCCTCAATACGAATGGGGCTATCGAGCGTTTCTCCATTATGGTGGTTCAATGCTGTCGTGTGTGCACCTCTTAGGAATGCTTCCACATATGGAATGGACGGTGAATCTCTCGTATAGAGCGGCATAAAAATCTCGAAAAGTCTGCGCTATTGTCACATCGTCAGTAAGCTTAGTACCCTCGGGATTTAGAATCTCCTTGACTTTACCCTGCTGCGTCTTTGCTCTTAATCTACTAGCCAGCATCCGGCCCGTCTTATCCCCCCCTATATAGTATGAGTGTTTAAGGCGAAGGGCTGCGTATTCTGCCCTATCCAAGTCGAGCCCCGCCAGCAAGGCCCGCGCGTTCTTTAATTGCCGCCAGACTCTCGGCGCTCCCGTTCGGCTATGGACTTTCTAGGTCAGCACTTGAGCCGTGAGTTCCTCTCGTTTAGCTTTACGCTCCCTATTCTCTGCCGCTGATAAAGCAATCCATTCGCCCCGCACCACTGCTTTAAGTGCCCCCCACAGCATGGCAATGGGTGTTTCGGGAGTGTCATTGATCTCCAGATAATCAGTGATGCGCTTGAGGATTTGCTCCTGCACCGCTGATCTATGGAGCATAGCCTCCCTCAGCCTCCAGCTACCCGCTGGCCGGGTTATGTGGGGGACCCCCAAGGTTACCACTACTGCATTGTGATCCGACAGGGCCGCCGCTGTAATGTATATATCTTTGACAGTCGTCTGAACCTCTGTGGAACCAAGAAGGTAGTCCAATCTAGCATAGGTGCGGTGTGCATGTGATTAATAGGAAAATTGGGAGGCCTTCAGGTGAGACGTTCTCCACAGATCCAGTAATCCCCGTTCCGCCAACCATCGCTGGCACTCCACGGATACTTCCCACGTTTGGGAGAATCTACTACTGGATCGGTCTGCGGTCGTGTCCATAACTAAATTCAAGTCGCCTCCCACCAATAGAAAGCGATCACGTGACTCTAAAATTGTGGATAAAGCAGTTCCAAGGAAGGTTTCTTGGTTCGTGTTTGGTGCATAAACAGACCAGATTATTAAAGCTAGGCCTGCAATCCAAAAGCGGTATGCCAATAAGCGCCCTTTTATTTCCGTTATTTTGTCTCCCACCGACCCTCTAAATTTCCGTGACACCAGGATAGCCACCCCTGCCTTCTTGGCGTGCATAGAGGAAAAATATTGGTGGGGGAATACCCTGGATTTCAATCTGTGCCAATCCCGAGCTAGTAGGGGAGTTTCCTGCAGCAGGCAGATATCTGCGCCGGAATTCTCTAGATAAGACAAGATGGAGCGTCGCTTGTTGGGGCTGTTGAGACCCTTTACATTAAGCGTGAGAATGGTTAGTTCGGAATCATGCATGGTTAGGGAAGGTGAACAGCGCGCTCCCATTCTCGTGGTGCTGGCTGATGGGAGTGGTCCCCGGCCCCCTCCCATGTGATGATGCGACGCAAAAATGCCAGTATGTGAGCTCATTCCCTTCATGAGCACACCAGTCCCCCTCCCTCCCCTCCCTAGCCCCAACTCCCAATAACGTCCCCCCCCATATAGTCCCGTGCACACCGAACTGCGCAGTGTGCACGTGGTAGTGTAGAGCGGTCCAGGGCATCCTGTGGCATAGGCGAAGTGGCAAGTCCTTCCGTCCCCCCCCCGTGCCCCCCCCTCCAGCCCCCTACAGCTCCAAAATCTACAAAGTCCCCTTGATCTCCCTCAGGATCCGTCTGGCGGGGACGTATCATTGGTGACTGCCTTAATCACCGCTCTCCTCTCCTGTGCCAGTGTCTCTGGGTTGGGCCCTCGGGTAGCGCCCACTGAGTGTTTGCCCCCCGTGTGCCAAAGTGCTGGGGTTTGGCGGCGGCTGGGTGGGCTCTTCGCGTCTGGGCTCTGGTGTGGGAGGCCCAAAAGTTTGCAGGCTTCAGAAAGGGAGGAAATTTGGTGAAGTCTACCATGCCACTTAAATATTATACGGAAGGGGTGCCCCCAGGAGTACGCCACTCCGGATTCTCTCAAGTGTGCTGTAACATCTTTAAATGCTCTCCGTTTCTGCAATGTGCTAGCTGCTAAGTCTTGATATAGGGTGATGTTAAGGCCTTGATGCTGGATAGGGTGTTTCAGTCTGGCCTCCCGTATGATACGCTCTTTCAGCGGGTAGTCGGGGAGGAAGGCCAAAATGTCTGGTGGCGGTGCATTGGCCCTGCGACAGACCCACCCGGTGAGCCCTATCAAAACGGATTTCCAGCTCCGGAGGACCAGCCAAAATGTCCCGGAACAGGCCCTGGAGAAAGGCAGTGATGTCAGTCCCCTCCGCGTCCGATGGAACCCCTCGGACTCGAATGTTGTTCCTCCGAGAGCGGTTCTCCAGGTCCTCGGCATGGGCCTGCAGATCGAGCTGTTGTTCCTTCAAGCGGATCACCTCCTGTTGTAGTTGCGTGACTTCCTCCTCTTTGGACTGTTCTTGGTCCTCGATAGCCGCCACCCTGTCTCCCAGGGTATCCACTTCTCTGCGGAGCTCGCGTACCTCCCCCGCTACCTCGCTTTTCAACGTGTGGAAGTCATCCCGGAGCGTATTAAAGAGCGTTTCCAGAAAAGACTTAGTTATAGGAGTGTCCTCGTCCTCCTGACCAGCGTTGACTTGGGGGGGTTTAGTGAGCATCTCCTTTAGCGTGCGCTCCTTTCGTCCCCTTTGGGTGGCCATTGCGCTTCGTGCGCCTCGACCAAGGGAGACTTCGCCCTGTAATCCCAAGGGTCGCCCAAAGCAGCTTCGCAGTGTTCAGTCACCATGCAGGGCTAGCGAGGCGCAACGGGCTCCCAGTAAATCCCCTCTCTCAGCACGTCGGGCCTCTCGGCGTGGGTCGAGGGAGTGCGTGGCATCTCTGGCACCAGGACGATGGGCCCTATGGCCGATCTGGGCCCCTCCACGCCTATGTGCACGTCTCCTGTAGCGTGTGTCAAGGGGGGTCAGTAACCGGTGGACGTAGTCACCTCCACGGAGCGCCAGCCGACTCGTCCTGGCCGAAGCTCCTCGCCGCGCCCCTCTGCTCCTTCCCGCCTTCAATTACACCAGGCCGCCGCTTCGTGCACGTCTCTAGGCCTGTAAGATACACATTAGCCGCTACCCCCGAGGCCCAATGCGCATTTCGCAGCTGCAGACGAAGCCGACGCGGGCCGTTATCAAGTCAGGTCTGCCGAGCGCAGAGTCCTCCGCTCGGCGGCGGTCTCTGCTTACCGCTGTCTTTGCAAGCCGGTGGCCCTCCGTCGTGCGTCACCGCCCCTCTGTGCTCCCATCGCTTCCACCTAGCTGGGCCGTGCTATCCAAGGCAGGGACCGATAAACAGGGCCTCCGGGCGGGACGCAGCTTCAGCGTCTGGGGCCAGCCGATCTGCTCTGGCCGACACTCCCAGCCGTCCGCTACCAACCAGCACCGCCTGTCGGGCCTATAGGCCGCGTCCGCTCACTACTCACGGGACCTCTGCCTGGCTGCAGCGTCGCGGACCCCGTACACCACCGGCCGCCTCAGAAGCCTCTCTCGGGGTCCGCCAGTGGTCCGCTGGACAGTCGCACCCAGTCGGTGTCGTCTGGAGTGCGCCCGCTAGCGGTGCCACCGGCAAAGCTACCGCTGGGCTCTAGCGCTGCGGGACGTCTCGCCGAGCTCCGACAGCGCTCAAAGCCCAGCCGCCATCTTGGCCTCTTTCCGCGTTCCACCGTCCCTCGCCGATACCACTCAGAATGTATCCCCCAGCCTCAAAATCACATGAACAAGGCGTCGCTTCGGCTGGGTGTCAGTTCCGCTACCTTTTGGCTGTCCCTGGGGGAGTGTATCGCTGATTTGGGGCCGAATCGGGCATCGGCGGGCGGGGAGACGAAGCAACACAGGTCCTACCCGCTCGCCATCGTAGCCACGCCCCCCCCCCCTCTGACTATTTTAAGGCACTCCGGGACATGGAAAAACCGTTGTGGCCCCGTATGGGCCAGAAATACTGGGGAGTGTAGTCTCCCTTCCCCAGCGCAGCAGCAAACTCCCAGGCAGAAAGAACAGCGAGGGTCCCACGCTGCAGGACACCTGACGATTTTAAGGCGCTCAGGGCGTGCACAAAACGTGCGGCCCCCTCCGGGCCAGGCATGCTGGGGAGTGTAGTCTCCCTTCCCCAGTGCAGCACCAGCAGCAAACTCCCGAGCAGAAAGAACAGCGAGGGTCCCACGCTGTGGGACACTTCTGACGATTTTAAGGTGCTCCAGGACAAAACGTTGCAGCCCTGTTGGACTTGGCCCTTTTTGCAGGGTCTTCCCTGAACTTTTTGCCTTCCTCCTGTATTTTCTCTGACAGCGCTGGGACGCCTCCGGGTAGCCATGCGCTTTATAAGAACTCATTTTCATTTCATTTCTGACCTGTTTTTGGTGGTTTTATGACTCTGGGCACTTTACTACTGCTGATCAGTGCTAAAGTGCATATGTTCTCCCTATTGTAAATTGATGTATTGATTAGTTACTCCATGATTGGATCATTTGATTTACTTGTCAGACCCTAGTATAGTGCACCAAGTGTGCCCAGGGCCTGTAAATCAAATGCTGCTGGTGGGCTTGCAGCACTGGTTGTGCAACCCACAGAAGCAGCTTGTAAAGTGTGTCTCAGGCCTGCCATTGCAGAGCCTGTGTGCAGTCTGGGACTGCCATGTCGACTTGGCAAGTGCACCCACTTGCCAGTTCCTAAACCTTCCCTTATCTTCATATCAGACACCCCTAAGGTAGGCCCAAGGGCAGGGTGCATTGTAAGTAAAAGGTAGGTCATGCCCTGGTGTGTGTGGCATGTTCTAATAGTGAATTACAGCCATTTTCGTTTTTCACTATTGCAAGGCTACCTGTTCCCCATAGGCCAGAATGGGCAGTTTGATTATAACATCCTATAATCCTAACTGACCCAGGGAACATGGTAGAAAAACGAATTTAGTATGCCTGAACTCAGAATGATAAAACATCTTTTAGTGAAGTTGGTTTTAACATTGTGTTTGAAAATACCACTTTTAGAAAGTAGGTATTTTCTTGCCTAAACCATCCAGCCTGCCTCTGCTAGGTTGTGTATTCTCTGTCTGGTTTGTGAGCGACAGGGGCTGGGGGGATTTCAGGAGACAGGGTGAGTCAGCACAGGGCTGAATAGAGAGATCTGCATGTAGATGGGTGGGAGGAGTTGCATCTGGGACCTGAATAGGGCTGCGCCTTCCCTCCACAATGCTGGCTCCACCTCCTGTGGTGCATCTGATGTCCCTGGCCTACACAGTGAAAGGAAAGGAGTCCTGTAAACAAAGTACTCCAGGACTGACCAGAACTGGTTTGGACTAGGCAAAGGACCCTCTGCCTTCAGAGGACAAAGGATTTTCTGGTATAACTATTGGGGCCCTGACCCTAGAACTTTAGATCACTTCTGGAACAACAAGACGAACCTCTGCCAAGGAGAAGAACCAAAAGGAAGCTGTAGGAGTTGGACTGCCCCCCTGCCAGTATGCTGTGTTGCTGGGTTGGCCTACAGTGGTGTCTTCAGTGCCAAGGAGAGGAGAAGGAACTTTTAAAGAACTTTCATCATCTTGCAGAATATTACTCCAAGGGCTTGAGTTGAGCTTGCCTCCTGACCGAAGTCTCAGGGATACCAGACTTCACTCTTTCTGTTTGCCTGCATCTGGAACTTGCTGTTCTGGTGCTACAGAAGGAATTTGCAACACCGACGCCGTCTTCTGCATCGAAGCCGTGAGCGCTGCTCCGACTTGCAACGTAGACCCGACGCCGGCCGCATCGACGCCAGCGAACGACACCGTACGCCTGCCATAGCCGTGAGCGCTGCTCCGACTTGCGACGCCGGCCCGACGCCTGCTGCTGTGCCGCATCGACTCCAAAGCCGACATCATCGCGGACCCTATCGTTGACGTGGGTGGTCAAGAATCCATCGTGACATCGTACTGAACCGTGGTTTCGGCGCCATCGTGACGTCACCTCCTCTCTGGTCAGGAACCGACGCCTCCCCTGCCTGCGCAAGCATCCAGGTCCCGACGCATCATCTCCCCCGAAGCAAGGAACTGACGCTGCAGCGCCAACGACGCTGCACCTCCCCGACGCCGTGAGCTGTCTTTGTTTTCGCTTTTCCAAGGTACTGTTCTTTGTGGGTCTGTTTTGACTCTGGGCCCAACGCCGCGCACCGCGGGGTCGGCGCCGTACTTTGGGATTTCTTTGACCTCGACGTCGTGATAAAAACAGTTTTTAGCAACAGAAAACAACTGGAGTTAAGTGAATAACCTATTTTTGAAGTATCTCTACCATCTTGAAGAATTAGTATTGATTACAGTATTGTGGATGTTTGTGGTCGTGTTAAATCTATATAAAGAATACTTATTTGTATAAAACCTGTGTAGTGTCCATCTGTAATGTTGTCACTGTATTGCTGTATGTGTTCACAAATGCTTAACACACTGCCTCTGAGATAAGCCTGTCTGCTCGTGCCAAGCTTACCAAGGGCTGAGCAGGGGTTATTTTAGTAGTGTATCCCCCTTACCCTGACTAGAAGCAAGGGTCCCCATTTGGTCAAAGGTGTATACCATTGCCAACTAGAGACCCCCAGTTCTAACAGGCCCCCTCCGGGCCAGGAATGCTGGGGAGTGTAGTCGCCCTTCTCCAGCCCTGCAGCAGTACACTCCGGGGCAGAAAGAACAGCGAGGGTCCCACGCTGTGGGACACATGTGACTATTTTAAGGCACTCCAGGGCCTGGACAAAACATTGCGGCGCTCTCCATGCCAGGAATGCTGGGGAGTGTAGTCTCCCTTCTCCAGCGCAGCAGCAGCAAACTCACGGGTAGAAAGAATAGCAAGGGTCCCACACTGCGGGACACATCTGACGATTTTAAGGAGCTCCAGGGCCTGGACAAAGCATTGCGGCCCCCTCTGGGCCAGCAATGCTGGGGAGTGTAGTCTCCCTAGCGCAGCAGCAGCAAACTCCCGGGCAGAAAGATCAGCGAGGGTTCCACGCTGCGGGACACCTCTGATGATTTTAAGGCACTCCGGGGCCTGGACAAAACGCTGCGGCCCCCTCTGGGCCAGGAATGCTGGGGAGTGTAGTCTCCCTTCCCCAGCGCAGCAGCAGCACGAGCAGCAAACACCCGAGCAGGAAGAACAGTGAGGGTCCCACGCTGCGGAACACCTCTTACGATTTTAAAGCGCTCCGGGGCCCGGACAAAAGATTGCGGCCCCCTCAAGCCAGGAATGCTGGGGAGTGAAGTCTCCGTTCCCCAGCGCAGCAGCAAACTGACGGGCAGAAAGAACAGCGAGGGTCCCATGCTGCTGGACACCTAACGATTTTAAGGCGCTCCGGTGCCTGGACAAAACGCTGCGGCCCCCTCTGGGCCAGCAATGCTGGGGAGTGTAGTCTCCCTTCCCCAGCACAGCAGCAGCAAACTCCTGGGCAGAAAGAACAGCAAGGGTCCCACGCTGCGGGACACCTCTTACGATTTTAAAGCGCTCCAGGGCCTGGACAAAATGATCCTGCCCCCTCCGGGCCAGGAATGCTGGGGAGTGTAGTCGCCCTTCTCCAGCGCAGCAGCAGAACACTCCCGGGCAGAAAGAACAGCGAGGGTCCCATGCTGGGGGACACCTGACGATTTTAAGGCACTCCGGGGACTGGACAAAACGTTGTAGCCCCCTCCGGGCCAGGAATGCTGGGCAGTGTAGTCTCCCTTCCCCAGTGGAGCAGCAGCAGCAAACTCCCGGGCAGAAAGAACAGCGAGGGTCCCACGCTGAGGGACACCTGACGATTTTAAGACGCTCCGGGGCCTGGACAAAACGTTGTAGCCCCCTCCGGGCCAGGAATGCTGGGGAGTGTAGTCTCCCTTCCCCAGTGGAGCAGCAGCAGCAAACTCCCGGGCAGAAAGAACAGCGAGGGTCCCATGCTGCGGGACACCTGACGATTTTAAGGCGCTCCGGGGCCTGGACAAAATGATCCTGCCCCCTCTGGGCCAGGAATGCTGGGTAGTGTAGTCTCCCTCCCCCAGCGCAGCAGCAGCAGCAAACTCCCGGGCAGAAAGAACAGCGAGGGTCCCACGCTGCGGGACACCTGACGATTTTAAGGCGCTCCGGGGCATGGACAAAACGTTGCGCCCCCTCCGGGCCAGGAATGCTGGGGAGTGTAGTCTCCCTTCTCCAGCGCAGCAGCAGAACCAGCAGCAAACACCCGAGCAGAAAGAACAGCGAGGGTCCCACGCTGCGGAACACCTGACGATTTTAAGGGGCTCCGGGGCCTGGACAAAACGCTGTGGCCCCCTCCGTGCCAGGGATGCTGGGGAGTGTAGTCTCCCTTCCCCAGCATAGCAGGAGCAGCAAACTCCCGGGCAGAAAGAACAGCGAGGGTCCCACGCTGCAGGACACCTGACGATTTTAAGGTGCTCCGGGGCATGGACAAAACGTTGCGGGCCCCCTCCGGGCCAGGAATGCTGGGGAGTGTAGTCTCCCTTCCCCAGCGCAGCAGCAGCACACTCCCGGGCAGAAAGAACAGCGAGGTCCCACGCTGAAGGACACCTGACCTTTCTAAGGCGCTCCGGGGCCTGGAAAAAACGTTGTGGCCCCCTACAGGCCAGAAATACTGGGGAGTGTAGTCTCCCTTCCCCAGTGCAGAACCAGCAGCAAACTCCCGAGCAGAAAGAACAGCGAGGGTCCCACGCTGCGGAACAGCTGACGATTTTAAGGCGCTCTGGGGCCTGGACAAATTATTGCGGCCTCCTCCGGGCCAGGAATGCTGGGGCGTGTAGTCTCCCTTCCCCAGGGCAGCAGTAGCATACTCCCGGGCAGAAAGAACAGCGAGGGTCCCACTCTGCGGAACACCTGACGATTTTAAGGCGCTCCAGGGCCTGGACAAATTATTGCGGCCCCCTCCGGGCCAGGAATGCTGGGGAGTGTAGTCTCCTTTCCCCAGCATAGCAGCAGCAGCAAACTCCCAGGCAGAAAGAACAGCGAGGGTCCCACGCTGCGGAACACCTCTTACGATTTTAAAGCGCTCCGGGGCCTGGACAAAACGTTGTGGCCCCTTACGGGCCAGAAATACTGGGGAGTGTAGTCTCCCTTCCCCAGCAGCAAACTCCCAGGCAGAAAGAACAGCGAGGGTCCCATGCTGCGGAGCACCTCTTACGATTTTAAAGTGCTCCGGGGCCTGGACAAAACGTTGCGGCCCCCTCTGGGCCAGGAATGCTGGGAGTGTAGTCTCCCTTCCCCAGGGCAGCAACAGCAGCAGGAGCAAACTCCTGGGCAGAAATAACAGCGATGGTCCCACGCTGCGGGACACCTCTGATTATTTTAAAGCGCTACGGGGCCTGGACAAAACGTTGGGGGCCCTCTCCAGGCAAGGAATGCGAGGGAGTGTAGTCTCCCTTCCCCCCGCGGAGCAGCAGCAGCAAACTCCCGAGCAGAAAGAACAGCGAGGGTCCCACGCTGCGGGACACCTGACGATTTTAAGGTGCTCAGGGCCTGGACAAAACGTGCGACCCCCCTCTGGGCCAGGAATGCTGAGGAGTGTAGTCTCCCTTCCCCAGCGCAGCAGCAAACTCCCAGGCAGAAAGAACAGCGAGGGTCCCACGCTGCGGGACACCTGACTATGTTAAGGCGCTCCGGGGCATGGACAAAACGTTGCGGCCCCCTCCGGGCCAGGATTGCTGGGCAGTGCAGTCTCCCTCCTCCAGCGCAGCAGCAGCAAACTCCCGGGCAGAAAGAATAGCAAGGGTCCCACGCTACCGGACATCTGACGATTTTAAGGCGCTCCAGGGCCTGGACAAAATGTGCGGCCCCCTCTGGGCAAGGAATACTGGGGAGTGTAGTCTCCCTTCCCCCACATAGCAGCAGCAGCAAACTCCCGGGCAGAAAGAACAGCGAGAGTCCCACGCTACGGGACACCGGACGATTGTAAGGCGCTCCGGGGCATGGACAAAACGTTGCAGCTCCCTCCGGGCAAGGAATGCGAGGGAGTGTAGTCTCCCTTCCCCCAGCGGAGCAGCAAACACCCGAGCAGAAAGAACAGCGAGGGTCCCACGCTGCTGGACACCTGATGATTTTAAGGCGCTCAGGGCCTGGACAAAACGTGCGGCCCCCTCCGGGCCAGGCATGCTGGTGAGTGTAGTCTCCCTTCCCCAGTGCACCAGCAGCAGCAAACTCCCGGGCCAAAAGAACAGCGTGGGTTCCACGCTGCGGGACACCTGACGATTTTAAGGCGCTCAGGGCCTGGACAAAACGTTGCGGCCCCCTCCGTGCCAGGAATGCTGGGGAGTGTAGTCTCCCTTCCCCAGCCAGCAGCACCAGCAGCAAACTCCCGGGCAGAAAGAACAGCGAGGGTCCCACACTGGGCAACACCTCTTACAATTTTAAGGCGCTCCGGGGACTGGACAAAACGTTGCGGCCCCCTCCGGGTCAGGAATGCTGGGGAGTGTAGTCTCCCTTCTCCAGCGCAGCAGCAGCAAACTCCCGAGCAGAAAGAACAGCGAGGGTCCCATGCTGCGGACCAACTTTTACGATTTTAAAGCGCTCAGGGGCCTGGACAAAACATTGCGGCCCCCTCTGGGCCAGGAATGCTGGGGAGTGTAGTCTCCCTTCCCCAGCGCAGCAGCAAACTCTCGGGCAGAAAGAACAGCGAGGGTCCCACGCTGCGGGACACCTGACGATTTTAAGGCGCTCCAGGGCCTGGACAAAACGTTGTGGCCCCCTCCGTGCCAGGAATGCTGGGGAGTGTAGTCTCCCTTCCCCAGTGCAGCAGCAGCACACTCCCGGGCAGAAAGAACAGCGAGGGTCCCACGCTGCGGGACACCTCTGATGATTTTAAGGTGCTCTGGGGCCCTGGACAAAACGTTGCAGCCCCCTTCGGGCCAGGAATGCTAGGGAGTGTAGTCTCCCTTCCCCAGCTCAGCAGCAGCACACTCCCGGGCAGAAAGAACAGCGAGGGTCCCACGCTGCGGGACACCTGATGATTTTAAGGTGCTCTGGGGCCCTAGACAAAATGTTGCAGCCCCCTTCGGGCAAGGAATGCTAGGGAGTGTAGTCTCCCTTCCCCCGCATAGCAGCAAACTCCCAGGCAGAAAGAACAGCGAGGGTCCCAAGCTGCAGAACACCTGACGATTTTAAGGTGCTCCGGGGCCTGGACGAAATGTTGCGGCCCCCTCCGGGCCAGGAATGCTGGGGAGTGTAGTCTCACTTCCCCAACGCAGCAGCAAACTCCTGGGCAGAAAGAACAGCGAGGGTCCCAAGCTGCGGGACACCTGACTATTTTAAGGTGCTCCGGGGCCTGGACAAAATGTTGCGGCCCCCTCCGGGCCAGGAATGCTGGGGAGTGTAGTCTCACTTCCCCAACGCAGCAGCAAACTCCTGGGCAGAAAGAACAGCGAGGGTCCCACGCTGCGGGACACCTGACTATTTTAAGGCACTCCGGGACCTGGACAAAACGTTGCGGCCACCACCGGGACAGGAATGCTGGGGAGTGTAGTCTCCCTTCCCCAGCGCAGCAGCAGCAGCAAACTCCCGGGCAGAAAGAACAGCGAGGGTCACTGTGCGGAGCACCTCTTACGATTTTAAAGCACTCCGGGGCCTGGACAAAACGTAGCGACCCCCTCCGGGCCAGGAATGCTGGGGAGTGTAGTCTCCCTTCCCCAGCGCAGCAGCAACAGCAGGAGCAACCTCCTGGGCAGAAAGAACAGCTAGGGTCCCACGCTGCTTGACACCTGATGATTTTAAGGCGCTCAGGGCCTGGACAAAACGTTGCGGCCCCCTCCGGGCCAGGAAAGCTGGGGAGTGTAGTCTTCCTTCCCCAGGGAAGTAGCAGCACCAAACTCCCGGGCAGAAAAAACAGCGAGGGTCCCACGCTGCGGGACACCCGACTATTTTAAGGCGCTCCGGGGCCTGGACAAAACGCTGCGGCCCCCTCTGGGCCAGGAATGCTGGGGAGTGTAGTCTCCCTTCTCCAGCGCAGCAGCAAACTCCCGGGCAGAAAGAACAGCAAGGGTCCCACGCTGCGGAACACCTTTATGATTTTAAAGCGCTCCGGGGCCTGGACAAAGCGTTGCGGCCCCCTCCGGGCCAGGAATGCTGGGGAGTGTAGTCTCCCTTCTCCAGCACAGCAGCAAACTCCGGGGCAGAAAGAACAGTGAGGGTCCCACGCTCCGGGACACCTGACGATTTTAAGGCACTCTGGGGCCAGGACAAAATGTTGCGGCCCCCTCCGGGACAGGAATGCTGGGGAGTGTAGTCTCCCTTCCCCAGCGCAGCAGCAGGAGCATACTCCCGGGCAGAAAGAACAGCGAGGGTCTCACGCTGCAGAACACCTGACGATTTTAAGGTGCTCCGGGGCCTGGACAAAACGTTGCAGCCCCCTCCCGGCCAGGAATGCAGTCTCCCTTCCCCAGCGCAGCAGCAGCATCAAACTCCCGAGCAGAAAGAACAGCGAGGGTCCCACGCTGCGGAACACCTCTTACGATTTTAAGGCGCTCCAGGGCCTGGACAAAACGTTGTGGTCCCCTCCGTGCCAGGAATGCTGGGGAGTGTAGTCTCCCTTCCCTAGCGCAGCAGCAAACTCCCAGGCATAAAGAACAGTGAGGGTCCCACGCTGCTGGACACCTGATGATTTTAAGGCGCTCAGGGCCTGGACAAAACGTGCGGCCCCCTCCGGGCCAGGCATGCTGGGGAGTGTAGTCTCCCTTCCCCAGCGCAGAACCAGGAGCATACTTCCGGGCAGAAACAACAGCGAGGGTCCCATGCTGAGGGACACCTCCGATGATTTTAAGGCGCTCCGGGGCCTGGACAAAACGTTGCGGGCCCCCTCCGGGCCAGGAATGCTGGGGAGTGTAGTCGCCCTTCTCCAGCGCAGCAGCAGCAAACTCCCGGGCAGAAAAAACAGCGAGGGTCCCACGCTGCAGGACACCTGGACGATTTTAAGGCGCTCCGTGGCATTGGCAAAACATTGCGGCCCCCTCCGGGCCAGGAATGCTGGGGAGTGTAGTCGCCCTTCCCCAGCGCAGCAGGAAACTCCCGGGCAGAAAGAACAGCGAGGGTCCCACGCTGCATAACACCTGACGATTTTAAGGTGCTCCGGGGCCTAGACAAAACGTTGCGGCCCCCTCTGGGCTGGGGAGTGTGGTCTCCATTCTCCAGCGCAGCAGCGAACTCCCGGGCAGAAAGAACAGCGAGGGTCCCAAGCTGCAGAACACCTGACGATTTTAAGGTGCTCCGGGGCCTGGACGAAATGTTGCGGCCCCCTACGGGCCAGGAATGCTGGGGAGTGTAGTCTGCCTTCCCCAACGCAGCAGCAAACTCCTGGGCAGAAAGAACAGCGAGGGTCCCACGCTGCGGGACACCTGACGATTTTAAGGCACTCCGGGGACTGGACAAAACGTTGCAGCCCCCTCTGGGCCAGGAATGCTGGGGAGTGTAGTCTCCCTTCCCCAGTGCAGCAGCAAACTCCCGGGCAGAAAGAACAGCGAGGGTCACTCTGCGGAGCACCTCTTACGATTTTAAAGCACTCCGGGGCCTGGACAAAACATTGCGGCCCCCTCCGGGCCAGGAATGCTGGGGAGTGTAGTCTCCCTTCCCCAGCATAGCAGCAGCAGCAAACTCCCAGGCAGAAAAAACAGTGAGGGTCCCATGCTGCAGGACACCGGACGATTGTAAGGCGCTCCGGGGCATGGACAAAACGTTGCAGCTCCCTCCGGGCCAGGAATGCTGGGGAGTGTAGTCGCCCTTCTCCAGCGCAGCACACTCCCGGGCAGAAAGAACAGCGAGGGTCACACGCTGCGGGACACCTGACGATTTTAATGCGCTCCGGGGCCTGGACAAAACGTTGCAGCCCACTCCGGGCCAGGAATGCTGGGGAGTGTAGTCGCCCTTCTCCAGCGCAGCAGCAGCAAACTCCCGGGCAGAAAGAACAGCGAGGGTCCCACGCTGCGGAACAGCTGACGATTTTAAGGCGCTCCGAAGCCTGGACAAGATGCTGCGGCCCCCTCTGGGCCAGGAATACTGGGGAGTGTAGTCGCCCTTCCCCAGCGGAGCAGCAGCAAACTCCCGGGCAGAAAGAACAGTAAGGGGGACCCACGCTGAAGGACACCTGATGATTTTAAGGCGCTCAGGGCCTGGACAAAACGTGCGACCCCCTCCGGGCCAGGAATGCTGGGGGAGTGTAGTCTCCCTTCCCCAGCATAGCAGCAGCAGCAAACTCCCAGGCAGAAAGAACAGTGAGGGTCCCACGCTGCTGGACACCTGATGATTTTAAGGCGCTCAGGGCCTGGACAAAACGTGCGACCCCCTCCGGGCCAGGCATGCTGGGGAGTGTAGTCTCCCTTCCCCAGTGCAGCACCAGCAGCAAACTCCCGAGCAGAAAGAACAGTGAGGGTCCCACGCTGCTGGACACCTGATGATTTTAAGGCGCTCAGGGCCTGAACAAAATGTTGCAGTCCTCTCCCGGCCAGGAATGCTAGGGAGTGTAGTCTCCCTTCCCCCGCATAGCAGCAGCAAACTCCCGGGCAGAAAGAATAGCAAGGGTCCCACGCTACCGGACATCTGACTATTTTAAGGCACTCCAGGGCCTGGACAAAACGTTGCGGCCCCCTCCGGGCAAGGGATGCGAGGGAGTGTAGTCTCCCTTCCCCCGCATAGCAGCAGCAAACTCCCGGGCAGAAAAAACAGCGAGGGTCCCACGCTGCAGGACACCTGACGATTTTAAGGCACTCCGGGGCCTGGACAAATTGTTGTGGCCCCCTCCGGGCCAGGAAAGCTGGGGAGTGTAGTCTCCCTTCTCCAGCACAGCAGCAAACCCCCGAGCAGAAAGAACAGAGGGTCCCACGCTGTGGGACACATGTGACTATTTTAAGGCGCTCCAGGGCCTGGACAAAACGTTGTGGCCCCCTCCGTGCCAGGAATGCTGGGGGAGTGTGGTCTCCCTTCCCCAGCGCAGCAGCAGCACACTCCCGGGCAGAAAGAACAGCGAGGGTACCACGCTGCGAGACACCTGATGATTTTAAGGCACTCCGGGGACTGGACAAAACGTTGCGGCCCCCTCCGGGCCAGGAATGCTGGAGTGTAGTCTCCCTTCCCCCGCATAGCAGCAGCAGCAAACTCCCGGGCAGAAAAAACAGCGAGGGTCCCACGCTGCGGGACACCTCTTACGATTTTAAGGCGCTCCGGGGCCTGGACAAAACGTTGCGGCCCCCTCCGGACAAGGAATGCGAGGGAGTGTAGTCTCCCTTCCCCCAGCGGAGCAGCAGCAGCAAACTCCCGGGCAGAAAGAACAGCGAGGGTCCCACACTGCACAACACCTCTTACGATTTTAAGGCGCTCCGGTGCCTGGACAAAACGCTGCGGCAACCTCTGGGCCAGGAATGCTGGGGAGTGTAGTCTCCCTTCTCCAGCGCAGCAGCAGCAAACTCCTGGACAGAAAGAACAGCGAGGGTCCCACACTGCGGAACACCTCTTACGATTTTAAGGCGCTCCGGGGCCTGGACAAAATGTTGCTGCCCCCTCCGCGCCAGGAAAGCTGGGGAGTGTAGTCTCCCTTCCCCAGCGCAGCAGCAACAGCAGTAGCAAACTCCCGGGCAGAAAGAACAGCAAGGGTCCCACTCTGCGGGACACCTGACGATTTTGAGGTGCTCCGGGGCCTGGAAAAACGTTGCAGCCCCCTCCCCGCCAGGAATGCTGGTTAGTGTAGTCTCCCTTCTCCAGCGCAGCAGCACCAAACTCCCGGGCAGAAAGAACAGAGAGGGTCTCACGCTGAGGGACACCTGACGATTTTAAGGCCCTCCGGGGACTGGACAAAATGTTGCAGCCCTCTCCGGGCCAGGAATGCTGGGGAGTGTAGTCTCCCTTCCCCAGCGTAGCAGCAGCATCAAACTGCCGGGCAGAAAGAACAGCGAGGGTCCCACTATGCAGAACACCTCTGATTAATTTAAAGCGCTCCGGGGCCTGGACAAAACGCTGCGGCCCCCTCTGGGCCAGGAATGCTGGGGAGTGTAGTCTCCCTTCCCCCGCGCAGCAGCAACAGCAGGAGCAGGAGCAAACTCCCAGGCAGAAAGAACAGCGAGGGTCCCACGCTGCGGGACACCTCTGACAATTTAAGGCCCTCCGGGGCATGGACAAAACATTGCGGCCCCCTCCGGGCCAGGAATGCTGGGGAGTGTAGTCTCCCTTCTCCAGCAAGGCAGCAAACTCCCAGGCAGAAAGAACAGCGAGGGTCCCACGCTGCGGGACACATCTGACGATTTTAAGGTGCTCCGGGGCCTGGAAAAAACGTTATGGCCCCTTCCGGGCCAGGAATGCTGGGGAGTGTCGTCTCCCTTCCCCCAGCGGAGCAGCAGCAGCAAACTCCCGGGCAGAAAGAACAGAGAGGGTCCCACGCTGCGGGACACATCTGACGATTTTAAGGTGCTCCAAGGCCTGGAAAAAACGTTGTGGCCCCCTCCGTGCCAGGAATGCTGGGGAGTGTAGTCTCCCCTTTTGTATCGCTTTGTTCGCCCTAAGTTGGCGGGGGTATGCCCAGACGTGGGTCCCTTGCTCACTTTGCCACTGGATTCAAGCAAGCCTGGCTGATGACGGCTGGAATGCCAGAAACCAGTCCTAGGATGCTTGTTTCCGGTCCAGGGAAGACATGGCTTGGCAGTTCGGGCTGGACTGTTCCCATGAGGCACAGGGTCAGACTGATTTGCATATGGCCATGTCTGAACTGGGGTGGTGGAGTGAGCTAAAGAATGATGGATTAAACCCAGATCAGTTGACTGGGGGTGAGTGTTTGATTGGCTCAAACGTTCCGTCCATCATCCCCTTTTGTATCATCTGACGATTTTAAGGCACTCCGGGGCCTGGACAAAAAGTTGCGGCCCGCTCCGGGCCAGGAAAGCTGGGGAGTGTAGTCTCCCTTCCCCAGCGCAGCAGCAGCACCACCAAACTCCCGGGCAGACAGAACAGCGAGGGTCCCACGCTGCGTAACACCTCTGATGATTTTAAGGCCCTCCGGGGCATGGACAAAACATTGTAGCCCCCTCCAGGCCAGGAATACTGAGGAGTGTAGTCTCCCTTACCCAGTGCAGCACCAGCAGCAAACTCCCGGGCAGAAAGAACAGCGAGGGTCCCACGCTGCGGGACACCTGACGATTTTAAGGCACTCCGGGCCTGGACAAAATGTTTCGGCCCCCTCCGGGCCAGGAAAGCTGGGGAGTGTAGTCTCCCTTCTCTAGCACAGCAGCAAACTCCCAGGCCAAAAGAACAGCGAGGGTCCCACGCTGCGGGACACCTGACGATTTTAAGGCGCTCCGGGGCCTGCACAAAATGTTGCGGCCCCCTCCGGGCCAGGAATGCTGGAGTGTAGTCTCCCTTCCCCCGCATAGCAGCAGCAGCAAACTCCCGGGCAGAAAAAACAGCGAGGGTCCCACGCTACGGAACAACTTTTACGATTTTAAGGCATTCCGGGGCCTGGACAAAACATGGCAGCCCCCTCCGGGCCAGGAATGCTGGGGAGTTTAGTCTCCCTTCTCCAGCGCAGCAGCAGCAGACTCCCGGGCAGAAAGAACAGCGAGGGTCCCACACTGCACAACACCTCTTACGATTTTAAGGCGCTCCGGGGCCTGGACAAAACGTTGCGGCCCCTTCCGGGCAAGGAATGCGAGGGAGTGTAGTCTCCCTTCCCCCAGCGGAGCAGCAGCAGCAAACTCCCGGGCAGAAAGAACAGCGAGGGTCCCACGCTGGACACCCGACTATTTTAAGGCGCTCCGGGGCCTGGACAAAACGCTGCGGCAACCTCCGGGCCAGGAATGCTGGGGAGTGTAGTCTCCCTTTCCCAGCGCAGCAGCAGCAGGAGCAAACTCCTGGGCAGAAAGAACAGCGAGGGTCCCACGCTGCGGGATACCTGAAGAAAACGTTGCGGCCCCCTCTGGGCCTGGAATGCTGGGGAGTGTAGTCTCCCTTCCCCAGCGCAGCAGCCTACTCCCGGGCAGAAAGAACAGCGAGGGGCCTATGCTGAGGGACACCTGACAATTTTAAGGCGCTCCGGGGCCTGGACAAAACGTTGCGGCCCCCTCTGGGCCAGGAAGGCTGGGGAGTGTAGTCTCCCTTCTCCAGCACAGCAGCAGCAAACTCCTGGGCAGACAGAAGAACGAGGGTCCCAAGCTGCGGGACACCTCTTACGATTTAAAGGCGCACCGGGGCCTGGACAAAACGTTGCGGCTCCCTCCGGGCCAGGAATGCTGGGGAGTGTAGTATCCCTTCCCCAGCGCAGCAGCAAACTCCTGGGCAGAAAGAACAGAGAGGGTCCCACGCTGCGGGACACTTCTGACTATTTTAAGGTGCTCCGGGGCCTGGACAAAACGTTGCGGCTTAGAGATCAGGTGACAGATATGCTTTTCTGTGGAGGGAGACTGCACTCCCCAGCATTCCTGGCCCGGAGGGTGATGCAACGTTGTATCCAGGTGCCGATGCACCGTAAATTAATTTTTTCATAGTAACAAGATGTATGTATGTATATGTATGTATATATATATACATATATACACATATATATACACATATATATACACATATATATACACATATATATACACATATATATACACATATATATACACATATATATACACATATATATACACATATATATATATATATATATATATACATATACATACATACATACATATACATACATACATACATACACATACATATACATATACATACATATATATACATATATATATACATACATATATACATACATATATATATATATACACACCAACATCTGTCCAGTAAAACTGAATATGCGGTTTATGCACTAGTTTGTAGCTGTAATTTGTATTACATAGGCAGCACAAAATTGGCAGTGCATAAAAGGATATTACAGCACACTAGAGCCATTGTGAATAACGACCCTAGTTATCCTGTTGCCAGGCATTTTAAAGAAATACATAAAAGCAGTCTGAAACATTTTAATTACTTTGTTTTAGACGCAGTACCACCGCACAAAAGAGGAGGCAACATGGAAGCAATACTAAGGCGCCTTGAAACGAGATATACACTTGAGATGGAAACAAAACATCCGGGGGGCTCAACACGAGCGAGGATATGTAGACTTATTTATAGTAGTCCATAAGGTGACATTGACCCATAGCATCCGAATCGTTAATTTGTATAAATATTGAAAATCAATTTTAGTCTAAAAAATTTTTTACATTTTTTTTTACATTTTTAAGTTGTAGAAGGTGGGGGAATTTTACAATTAAACAAATTCTCCAACCAACTCTCAATCAACTTTCAAATATTTTTCTATCAGGTTTCTTAAATTACCTGATTTTAGCCATTTTACTAATTTATCCGTTTTATTCGGTTGAAATGATTTTATATAAAATATATAATATTGTATATCCTCATTTGTGGGAGTCAACTATATATAACGGATAGGTACTACCAATTAATGGCATTGGATTCCTTTTCCTGCCGTGACAACAATCTGAAGGGTACTATACAAGACCAATATAGTTGCATTAGTCAAACATAAGAGAAAATTGCTGCTATACCCTTCGAATATTAGTTTTGCACACAATTATGCACATTTGTACATATATAGTTTTAAAGACTTGCACTTAGATAGGGGGTAATCACGCACTTAGCACTTTACTTTAACAATAGCATTGCATATGTATGAACGATGATTACATAACTAGTCAATAGGGTAATTAATTACTTTTTGTATTTATACAAATTATTACACAAATAAGTGATTTTAACCATGTTGACTTAATGTTTTAATTAAAATATTATAGTATGTTTTTATTGAACAACATTAATGCATTTAAGCATACATTGCAGAAAACAGTATAGTATGTTTTCTATGTTTATCATTGCTGCTATTTTGCACTGTCACTTTAAAAGGGGAGCCTTCACCCCCAGGCGCTGTCATGTGATCAAGGCCGGTAATCGGCCGAAACACGTCATGGCGTTGTACTAAATAAACACTAATTGCACTGAAATCGGGTCTACTCTCGTTCTTCGAGCAAGAAGCATTGGGCGAGCTTTTCTGGATATATATATATTTATTATCTACTGGCGTTCGCCAGTAGATAGTTATAGTTAGGACCACGTTTCTATAGGAAAAGCGTTTTTTGATTTGCTTATAACTTTGGCGTCGTTTGACGAATGTTTACGAAATTTTCCCAAAAACTTCTCTTTTCAGATCAGCTCCTATGTTGAAAGTTTGGGGCGATTCGTCAAGGGGGGGCTGAGAAAACAGGGGGGTCCCAAAACGTGTTTACTCCATGCAATTTCCATAGGAAACTTTAGACAAGGCTACAGGTCAAACTGCTGAACGGAATTACGTCAAATTTGGCAGGGAGAAAGGTATTGGTCCAGAAAGCACGCTTTTGTTTAAATGGGATAAGTCCGTTCAGTAGTTTTAGAGAAATATCAAAATTTACAGATAGATATTTGAGAATTCTGACATCTGATTGGCTCAGGCGTTACGAGCACGAGCGTGCGGCTCATTGGCTGCGAACTGTTGAAACTAGGAAGTGTTGGCAGCCATTTTGTGACGGAGTTGAAAGGCGTAGGGGGAAAAATAAGAGAATTGTGTAAGAGGGTATAGTAGGAACACTGTGGTCTTAGTTTAAGCAGTCTGTACGGTGCAGAGGCAGGGAGTTTGAATGTTGCGTAGGCCGTGGAAATCACATCCGCAGAACGGTGCGCGGTATTGCGGCAAGGTTGCGTAGGCTCTGGAAATCCCGTCGGGAAAACAATGCGCCGTATCGCGGCAAGCAGTGTGTAGGGTGCACACTCCGGTAGTGTGAATGTTGCGTAGGCTGTGGAAATCATGTCCGCAAAACAACGATGCGCGGTATTGCAGCAATGTTAAGTAGGCTGTGGAAATCATATCGGGAAAATAATGCACCGTATTGCAGCCTTCCTTTAATATAATGCGCAGTAATGTTTACTTATAATGCGGTGTTCACTTTTATCACGGACAGTGAACAAAATTAACGTTTAATTGGCTGAGGTGTTCCAACGAGCTCAATGTTCATTGGCTGCGAACCATTAAAAGTAAAAGTGTTGCCAGCCATTCCCTCCCCCTGCGCGGAGTAGCAAGGACATCTGATTGGCTCACATGTTCCAAGCAGGACCTTCCAGAGGTTAATGTTCATTGGCTGCGAACCATTGAAAGTAGAAGTGTTGCCAGCCATTTCCTCCCCGTCCGCGGAGCATCAGGGACATCGGATTGGTTGACGTGGTCCAAGCAGGACCTTCCCAAGCTTAATGTTCATTGGCTGTAAACCATTGAAAGTAGAAGTGTTGCCAGCCATTCCCTCCGCGGAGCATCAGGGACATCTGATTGGGTAATGTGTTCCAAGCAGGACCTTCCCAAGCTTAATGTTCATTGGCTGTGAAGCATTAAAAGTAGAAGTGTTGGCAGCGATTCCCTCCCCCTCTGCGGAACACCATGGACATTTTATTGGCTAAAGTGTTCAGAGTACAAGTTTGCTCATTATTGGCTGGGAACGTTTCACTGTTGTGAAGCGTTTTGTGACGCACTTCAATGGAGTACGGGAAAAGAAAGTAGTAGCGGGGAGGGTAGGAACACTATTAACTCTGTAAAGTGGTCACAAGGTGGTGAATAGGGATTGTGAAGGTAAAAATTGTTTTTTTATATATTTTAAGGGCCATTTATATAATTGGCGTGGGGTGTACAAATCACAGCGGGAAAATAGAGTGTGTTGCGGTCTTTTTATTAAGTTTGCGGGTGGGATACTTCCCAGTAGCACTATTTACTTAGAATGTGGTGTTTACTTTTCTGACGGGGAGGTGTGGTTGCGCAGCAAAAATTTCAGTCTAGGTTTGAAACAGTTTTTATTAAGCAATTACAAATAAACTTTCTTCGAAAACTGAAGCTGTATATATCAAAGAGGAGACAAATGAAAACGCAATTCTTAAAATATCCCTTAAGCGTGGCCACACCCTCCCTTTGTCTGCTATAGTTTGTAAAAGTGTTGCCCCATATTCTTGATAATATAAGAGGGCATGAGTTACTGTTAGATGAAGTAGAAAAGAAGTGCTACAAGAAACACTCCCGCACTACATCATCTCAGGTCACAAGAACAATAACAAGTAAAAAACTGTTAAACACAAATGACTTTATATTACATAGAAATGTACGCTTCATCATTTTTTACAATTTCTATTCGGTAGAACTCTGGAAAGTTCAGTCGTAGTGCTTAGAGGTCGCTCACTGCTCCGCTAACAGATCACGGACTCCTTTAAGAACATATAGGATAGTAGTAATATATACACTACTATTCCTATCAATTCTATAGGAGAACGAGAATAGGAACCACAACAGAGAAAAAGAGAAATACCAAAAATCATTTAAAAATGTAGGGTTTATCAAAGGCATTCAGTAAGAAAGTGTCTATGCAAACAATCTTTTTTAAACTGCAATTCCGAAAAATATTCTCACTGTAAAAATATCTGATCAAGTAAGTTATAACGGTCAGTAAGCTGTATTTCAGATGGTTTACTCCTGGCGGCGACAAATCTCCAATTCCGGTTGTGTGAAAATATGACACTACTACAATATAGAGAGTGACACTGATGCCACACAAAAAGGAAAATTAAGTCATGAACACAAAACAAGATCAATAACGAAATACTTTCCAGCGGTGAATATGTTCAGAGCTTCTTTTATCCGGGACTTCGAAATCTTTCAACTTCGCGCCGACGGGTCATAAACTCCTCTGAGATCATAATTGTGAATATTACAATATACATACTCACACTATATGATCCCAAGGGGGAAACAGAGTAAGAACCAGAAGCTGCTGACGTTACATATAAATCTTTAGCCTTCGCGCCAACGGGTCATAAACTTCTCTGAGATCATAATGGGTGGTTATTATAATATACATAATCACACTATATGATCCCAAGGGGGAAACCGAGTAAGAACCAGAAGCTGCTGACGTTACATATAAATCTTTAGTCTTCGTGCCGACGGGTCACCAACACCTCTGAGGTCAAGTACAGTGTCAATATTATAATATACAGAGTCACACTATATGATCTCAAAGGAGCCAGAAAAGGAACAATGTTTGCTGTATTCGGTCTGTTTCTGAAAACAAGCTGCTGACGTTACATATAAATGGCAAAAACAACCAATAACACTTTATTCTAAATACAAATGTTTAAATATTGACAAATAGCTACGCATTATAAATATCTACTATGCCATAATCAAACAACTTACAACTCTGGAATATGTTTTGTTGCTGCAAAACAAGAATCAGACGCTAGAAAAGGGAACGTGCATCACAGAATGGACACGTGTAAATAACTCGCATAAACGAAACTAATCAAACAACGGGTGTGGTTTATATACTTTTTGGTTATTGAGTAGTCTATGGAAGGAAGATGCGGGTCCGCCCATTTAGATGTCACGTTTTACAGTTGACACGTGCTCACGTTTTCACTGTTTAACTTGTGCACGTGTTGGGAAAAGTTACAAAATGTGAAGCGGTAAAGGTTTCGATTTCGATCCTAACACGTATAAGGTCCTTAATATGTACATACGTTGGAGAGCTTAAAAACTGTTACCCGGCAAACCGTGTCATTTCCATTCTCATGACTACAAACATCTATTAAATGCCGTAATTCTAAATAGAAGACATAAAAAAAAAATATCGTTCAGAATAGAAAAAAAAAAAAATACGTGCTAATATTTCTCATCACTATAGTTTTAAATTTAAAAAAATGCCAGCATTTGTAAAGCGTACAGCTTCCCCCGGAAAGGTGTGTCGGCGCGCGGAGGTGTCGGGAAGATTAAGCAAGGTGTTGCCCACAGTGACATAGTGGTGGGCTAACGTGCCGCTGGAGCCGGGAATCGAACTGTGAACGATGTTGTTCGAAGTCATATCATAGCTGCTGCGTCACACATTTTCCACACTTAAATGTTAATTAGTGCTAATTAAGTTTTAAACATTGTTAAATTATAACTTATAACAGACTACTGTTAGTTAGTTTTTCACTACAAAAAGTATGCACGTCTTTTTAAAATTTACTTAAAAACAACATAGGCTTCAGGGACATTGTAGTTAGAAATTAGCATTTAAAAAACCTTTGAAATTCACTGAAAAAACCATAGGTTTTACAGACGTTATATTTAGAAATTAGCATTTAAAAAAACCTTTGAAATTCACTGAAAAAACCATAGGTTTTACAGACGTTATAGTTAGCTGGACATTTCACTTGTACAAAACCATAGAAATTCCACCGTTATAGTTAGTTCAGCTAACTATAACTCGCGCCCCCGCAATGCACTGCTCATGACGTCACATTACATCATTCATGGCATGGTCAGTGACATCACTGATGACATCTCAAATGACATCACTGATGACATCATCCAGTGACTGTTTCTGTAAAGTTTAAATATGTTTTATATATATGGCAAGGTGTATTGAAGAATGAGTGGTTGTATAAGTGTCTGGATGGAGGATTTAGGAGGTGTGTGACTGATTGTATAAGTGACGTGACTGATTAAACGTGTCTTACTGAATGCATGGGTTAGTGACTAAACTGAATGTCTGCATCAGTCTGTCTGTTGTGTAAGCTGCTACATGGGTTGGTCATTAGCTACATGAGTGTCTATATGGGTTATTGATTGTTTGCTTGAGTATTTGTATGGGGGACTGAGTGTGTGTGGGTGGGTTGGAGGTGTGTGACTGTGCATAGATGTGTGAGTGGTTGATTCACTGGGTGTATGGGTTCAAGAGTGCATGTGGAAACAGCTGTGTGGGTGAGTGTGTATGGTGTGTTGGTGAGTGAATGGATGTCTCAGTGGTACATGTGTGAGTAACTACATATGTAAAAGGCAGTATATGTGAGTGATGGTGTATATAAATAACTATATGTGAGAGTGAGTGATTGAGAGTGGCATGTATGGATGAGTCTGTACTTGTTTCAGTGATTACATAAGAGAGTATGCGTTACTGTCTGTATGAATTAGTGAGGTGGTGTGTGTATAACTGTATAGGTGAGTAAATGGGAGTGTGATTGATTCTTTGCATGACTGACTAGGTGTGTGAGTAACTCCATGGATGAGTGGCGGTGTGTGTCTCTCTGAATAGGTGTATGAGTGCATATGATAGTGTTTTATTGATGAGTGACTGCATGTATAAGTGATTGTATGGGTGAATGAGTGGATGTGTGTGCAGACCTAGGAATCAGTGAGTATGTAGTAACTGGTATTGGTGTGTCGATGGTTTCGAAAATGGTAGTCTGTATTTTACAGTGGGTGTATCAAAGGTTATATTAGGGTGTGAGGAGGTGCATCAGATTATCACGTGGATGATGTCATCAGTGATGTCAGTGATGTCACTGACCATGCCATGAATGATGTAATATGTGACGTCATCAGCAGTGCATTGCGTGGGCGCAAGTTATAGTTAGCTGAACTAACTATAACGGTGGAATTTCTATGGTTTTGTACGAGTGAAATGTCCAGCCAACTATAACGTCCCTGAAACCTATGGTTTTTTCAATATATTATCTACTGGCGGTCGCCAGTAGATAGTTATAGTTAGGACCTATTATCCATAGGAAATTCTTAACATTCTTTTCCCAATAACTTTGGTGCCGGTTGACGAATCTTGGCGAAATTTTCAAAACTTATGGCTCGCTCCGGTCCGCTCCCATCTTGAAAGTTTCGGGGCGATTCGGCAAGTGGGGGCCGAGAAAAAAGGGGTCCCAAAACGTGTTTTCTCCATGTTATTTTCCATAGGAAACTTTAGCCACGGCTACAGCCTGAACTGCTGAACGGAATTACACCAAATTTGGCAAAAAGGTAGTGCTTGGTTCAGAAAGCGCCCTTTTTTTTTTTAAATGGTGTAAATCCGTTCAGTAATTCCAGAGAAATTAAAAAAATAAGTCAAAAAATCAATTTCCCATAGGAAACTTTATGCAAGGCTACAGCCGAAACTACTGAACGGATTTACCCCAAATTTGGCAAAAAGGTACTGCTTGGCTCAGAAAGCGACCTTTTTTAAAATGGTGTAAATCCGTTCAGTAGTTGCAGGGGAAAATCAAAAAATAAACGTATCGATATCTATGGCCGCGGTGGATCCGCGCACCCTCCCGACCACGAGCTTCATGCTAATTGGCTGTCAACACTCCAAACCAGGAAGTGTTGGCAGCCATTTTGTGACTCGGTAGAACTGAGTCAGAAGTAAACAGGGAAACAAAGGTGTCAAAGAAGAAAAGGGGGCAGGGTAGAAACACCCTGACCCCCTAGGCCTGCTCAGGGGATCCCACAAGGACCCCCAGGGCCAAAAAAAGCATTTTTTTTAAAAAAAACAAACACCGGAATGCGCGCTGGGTGCGCAAATCCCGGCGAAAAATTGAAAAAAAAACGAAGGGTTTTCACGCTTCGTTATTTTTAACCCCCCGGGTGGGTCAGGTCCCGGGGGGATTTGTATAATATAAAGCGGGGGCCCGCGGAGGCCCCCGCAGCCCTGGGGACCGCCACCTCCCCGGGGCTCTACATTTGAATAAAAATAAAAAATATGTGAGGGGGCTCCAGCCACCCCACATGCCCCGGGGTCCACCACCTCCCCGGGGCACTAACTGTTAAAATGCGGGGGTCCATTTTGGACCCCCGGGGACCACCACCTCCCCGGGGCTTTGCAAAACATTTGTGGGGGGCCGTGGGGCCCCCCTCCTGGAGCCTTCGATGGCCCTGGGGACCGCCAACACCCAGGGCCGGCTCCTGCAGTGTCCCGGGGTGCCCACCCCCTGGACACTGCTGTTTGCTATGGTAGGGCGGGAGCACGTCTCCCGCCCTACCGTAGCAAACTCTGGTTTGGATTTTGGAAGAGAGCAGGGAAACCTGCTCTCTGTTCCAAAATCCAAAGCAGAATTGCTTTTGCACATGGGGAGCTGCATGTCAGCAGCTCCCCATGTGGAAAAGCAATGCCGGCTCTCGCAGGATGCGGGGAGCCGGCGGGACCATGGGGGCATTGGGGCTCCCCCCACGGTCCCCAACGAAGTGAGTAGGCCCTGGGTGATGGGGTCCCCGGGGCGAATAAAAATTAGTGGTAGGAGCCCGTTTAAAAAAAAAAAAAAAAAATGGAGTCGCGTCCACAGCGCGGCCCCCTGGTGTGAACACGAGGGTGCGCGACTCCTGGCTGCGCCGGGTGCGCGACTCCCAGAAAGAAAAAAAAAGGGAGATTTTTTTATAATAAATCTAGGTTGTATGTTTGGATCTTGGGTGGCTCTAAAAAGAGCCCTTGTGTTTATTGTGAGAAGATGGTAGCTACATGTAAGTGCCAATGCAGAGTCTGAAGTTGTTGAGAAAGACTGTTTCCCTCATCTGTGAAATGTACACCATCTCTCCTGTATATGCCATCCATATTAAAACGCAGATTGTTGTTGTATATGGATCCCATACTATGGTCTCTGAGATGAGCAGAAACAGCTTTATTGACATTTTTTCTAGCTTTCTCAATCTGTGGACAAAATTGATTGCACCACTTCCATTTCTGTCTTTGGCATATGTTAGAGTAGACCAAGGTAGTTTGGGGGAAAAGCAACATCAATTCTGCAAAGGTGCCCTTCATTAGCATTTCCAGACCTACCCCAGTCAATGTGCCTAGGTCATTGCCACCACAGTGCACAATAATGAGGTCAGGAGGTTGGAGGTGCATAAAGGTTCTAACCAATGGCATCAATTGGTGCCACTTCAATCCTCTGTCCAATCCATTTGGTATCTACATTTTGCAAAGCTAGGTCTGTCAATACCTCTGCTTTCAGCATACCTTTTGCACCAGAAAACATAGCTGTGCCCAACAATCCACACTGAAAGAATCTTGAAGGGATCTCTGTAGGTAATCAGAAGATGTCTGTAGCGGAGGTAGGCAGGTGGTAGAATGAACTCTATCTAAAATACTGTTTTTAGGAAAGTAGAGATTTGATTGGCTGTTTAAGAACACTCTACTTTCAAATATAATGTGCATTTTACTTTGTTTAGAAAGCATGTTTCTTATTGGTTATTAAGAAAAGTTTGAAAGGTACAGCAGAAAGGATAAGGGCACGCTTTGCAAAGCCAACCACACCTGCTGTTGTCATTTGCAACATTGTGTGTTGAACTTGTGACCTGGCAGCTAAATTGAATGTTGCATGACCTGTTGCTATGGAAACTGATATTAAGGACAAGGGGTGAAGATGTCAGTTGAAAAGTATTATTCTCTATGACCAATGGAAATTCGTTTTCCAATTTGAAAAACACTGGGAAGTAATGTCATTTGTGAGTTGTGTGTATATGTATGAAAAATTAGAGGGAAAGTTTGCCATTACTGGTTTTACATTGGAGAGTGTGCTCATCTACATTCTGTGTGAAAAAGAAAATCCTGACTGAGTGTGAGATTTCATTCAACAGATTTATTTAAAAGGTGAGTTATATTTTTAAGAGATTTATGTAAAATAGATTTGACATTTTTATGAAACTCTGCTGGTTAATTTAATTTATTAAATGTACAGATATATATTGGGATAATTTCTAGTGAATTTGAACTTTGTTAAAAAAATAGTATGTGCACTAATATATATTATTAAGTGTCTTTAAAGGTATAGTTGAATGATGGTTCTCATTTATTATTAATTGGTTAAATATGCATGAAGAATGTGTATTTTCAAAAATATTTAGTTAAGGTGCAGTTTATGCATATTTCTTCAGTAAAAAGGTATGGTTTAATAAAATGGCATTATAGATAGTTTGGTCAAATGAGGTACATCTGTGCTGTTTGCAAGATGATCATATAAGGTGTTAATGATTACAATTCTGTTATTAATTTGTAGAATTTGTGTGGTTTTAAAAAAACCCATAAAGAAGGTGGTGTTGGTTACTGTTCTTAATTAAGTCTGTTGAGAGGTACAGTTTGATGTTGCATATTTCAAGATTTAATTGGCAATATGTAGTTCAAAAGAAAACCACTACATTTTACTCTTTGGGGTATGTAGTAGTTGTCTCCTTAAGTAGATAGTATGTCATGAGTCATGTATTTGTTTAGATTGTATTTATATAGTTATAACTATACTTACTGAATTAATGAGGTACCTGATAGATTACAGGAGTGCAAAGGTAGTCAATATGTGATTTTAAAAGTACATGAGAAGTGTTTTTGTGGTTCTATAATGTCTAATTTCGTAGTTAGTATGTAGGTAAATGTGCACAATGTATACAGTCCAATAACCCCCTGCAGTCTAGTGATTCACTCCTGCAAAAATCCAAGTAGTAGCAATGCAGTTCAGTAATCACAGTGTCAGTCTCTGCCCACTCCTGCTATCATCCTGACAGAATCAATCAATCTCCTTTACAGACAGAAGCATATCCTTATCTAATCTCTGTGCCGAAACACAAGCACTCAAACTCACCCTGCTGTCAACTACCAGGACTCTACCTACCCAGTCACTGTCCATGCACTTGTACAATGACTCGGGCATGAAGAGACACCGTGCTACAGTCAAATGTGCACAATCTATGCAGGCCCCTAACCCCCGTGCTACAGTCAAATGTGCACAATCTATGCAGGCCCCTAACCCCCTGTAGACTACTGATTCACTCCTGTAATAATTTAAGTAGTACTCATGCAGTGCCCCAATCATACTGTCACTCTGTGTGCAGTCTTCTAATTATGCAGCCAGTACCATGTCCTTATCTAATCACTGTGCAAAATCCAAGCATTAATGATGTCTCCATTCTCTTTTTATGCAGTACTCTAATTATCCAGTCAGTACCTATGTACTCATGCAATGACCCAGGTACTAATACTTACAGTATTAGAATCATTTATCCAATATTGATGCAGTCCTCTAAACACGTAAACACTACTTATTCAGTCCTAGAATTGTCCAATTACTACCTGTATACTGCAGTAAATGGATTGTGATTTCAAAACAAAGGTGTTTAAATGGTTATGTATAACATGTTTGTTTACTAATAAAATAGTATATTTTATATATTTATTTTAATAATATTATATATATTTTTTTAAACAGATATTGTTCATCATCATTAAAAAAAGCCTTACCATGGCTAAAAAAACAGAAAAGAGGAAACAACAAAAAAAGGGAGTCTTATTTGAAGAAACGACAACAGCAAGAATTAGATAAACATGTGGGGAAAAAGAAAAAATCTTGTGGTAAGAGAACAAAACAATTTATTAAAAACATTTCAAAGCCTAGAAACAGTGTGCAGTGTGGAAACTACAAAGAATGCCTTAACAACAAAAAGAAGAAAAAAAAGCAAGAATAATGGGAAATTATATTCTAAGGAAATATTGTATGGTAAAAGGAGGAAGACTCAGTATGAAGAAATTAGAAAGAGAATGATTTACAATAGAGTTGTGTCTAATTTGTTGAAAGATGTGAAGAAATATAAAAAAGATCAGCATTTTATAAAAAGAAAAAACAGATTGAAAGTATTGTGGAGAAGGCTTTTCAATTAAGGAAATTATTCATTTTAGTTTTAAATAGAATTCGATCACTTGATAAGCCAATACATTTTATGAAGGCCAAAAGTAGGAAGAAGAGACTAACAGAAGTAACTTGTGATATTTTTTTGGGTGAATGGAAACAGTTCAAGCTCAGAGCCTTTTTTTAATGAAGTTATTTTCAAACCAATACATTATTGCTTGCAGTTGATACCAGTGGTCGAGCTTATGAGGTTAGAAATGGTTGTCCAATTGAGAAAGAGAAGATGGTTCCCCGAAATGAAGAAGTGATAGCTGATGAAGTTCTAGGGAGACGTTCTAAAGCTCCAGTGTATACTTGGGATTGTAGTAGTATTTGTAGTATATGACAGGAATCTATTGAGATTTTTCGCAATTTCTTACGACAGTATAGTAAAAAAAAGTATTAAACAAAAGATTAAGATGTTGCAAGGACTAGATCCTTGCAGAGTGAGAAAAATACTGGTTTGCAAGGTCATTCACTGGCTTGTCTTTCAAGAAAAGTATGTCAAAGTGTTTTTCATCATTTTAGAATGTTAGCAGTACATCATTCTCAAATGCGGAAGTTAGTGAGAAGATTGTATTACGCAAAAAGTCCAGCAATAATTTTAAATGACTTAAACAGTGCTCTTTTGCATGGGTCAGTATCAGATGTTAAAAAAGTTTGTGATGAAATAGAGTTTTGTTACTTTGGTCCTCAAGAAGAGAGTGGACAAAGTGAGACATTGATAGAAGTAGGTGTTGAAAAAATGTGGAAAATAGTAGTACAGAGAAGTTTGAAGAACAAATTACAAAGTTTAAGGTAATTTCGTGTGAAAGGCCAAATTACACTTGCATTTGTTGCCGACGAACTCACTATAGAAATCAGACTAGGAGTGTGATCTGTATTTAAAAAGTGAAAGAGAAAATAATGATAAGTGGATGGAATTTGCAACTTATTTGTTGGTAGAGGATTGCTTTGATTTGGGTAGTGATCAGCATATTTGTAAATATTGTTATAACAAATTAGACGATAATAAAATGCCTGCTAGAGCTGTCCATAATAATCTAGAGTTGGTAACTATTCCTCCAGAACTGATAGATTTAAACACATATGAATCTATTCTGATTCAATGTGTGCACCCATTTCAGGCTATTGTTCGTATGGAGCCTAAAACAGGTAAATTGCCTCCTACAGATTTACAGAGAGGATTAAAGGTAGAGTTGTACATTTACCACTAGATTTAAAGAAAAATATTGAAACTATTGGTGTACAGAATGTAGAAAGTGAACCACTAGTTATTCTAGTTAATGGTGTTCCTACTAAGAGTAAGAAAATATGGCAGGAATTAGTGGATGTCAGGAAAGTGCAAAAGGCAACATTGTATCTTATAAAAAACAATGATTACTACAAAAATGTGTATGTGGAAGAAGAAGAAATACTTTTAGGAGATGATGGTGAAATGTCAAGTGGTCAAATTGAGAAAGTGGACATGTCCAAAAGTGAAGAAATTTATGAACATTATAGTGTACACCCACTTCATTCGAAAGAAGTCATGGGGAACACTATTGAATTATTCCAAATGAAGAAAGCGAAGGGGACTCCCATGAGTGTTTGGGAAAAAAGTTTGGAAGCTCGTTGTTTTCCCCAGCTGTTCCCAACTGGAAAAGGTGGACGATATGATGACGATCAGTACAGATTCCTGGATCAGAATATCGGACAAGATTGTATGCAGAAGATCCAAGATTTCGACAATGTATCCCATATATATATTTCATCTTTTGTTTGAGAGTGACTTGTCTGGACTTTCATATGCAGTCAACAATATTAAAAACAGGAGTACATCTTCAAAATGTTTCTGCAAAAGAATTTATGGATAAAGTACATCAGAGAGACGATCATTTAGAATCTCAACTGATTAATTTGATGGCATGTCAGCGTGGTACTAATGAGTATTGGTATCGTCGTCATGGAGAACTTAAATGCATGCTAAGGAACTTAGGAACTCCTACGTGGTTCGTTACCCTAAGCTGTGCTGAATACGCTTGGGATGATTTACTTGAATTTCTTCGAGAAGCAAATTCAAATATTAAAAATATTGAATACAAGACACCTGGAGAATTGTGCCCTTTGGATCCTATAAATGTATGCAGATATTTCAATCATAGGTTTGAAGCTATGATGTCTTTTATCTGCAATAAAAAGAATCCTCCTCTTGGAGAAGTTATTGATTTCTTTTGGAGAAAGGAGTATCAAGCTAGAGGTGCTCCTCGTATACATATGCTTTTATGGATCAAATATGCACCCAAATTTGGAACTGATTCGGATGATACTGTTTTATCGTTTATTGAAGATTATGTTACATGTGCTATACCAAAAAGAACACAAGAAAACTTAAGGCAACAAGTGTTACGATTCCAAAGTCATCGATGTGGCAAATACTGTTGACGGAAATACAAGTCGAAGGAAAAGTTTTATACCAAATGTCGTTTTGGATTTCCACGTCCAGTAATATCCAAAGGAAGAGTAAACAGTTTCATGTCAGCAGTGAGACATACCATCACTAGAAAATCACCCAAAAATACTTACAATTTGAAAAGAAGTGAAGAATCAAAGTATATCAATGATTATAATCCAGTTATTCTCTCGATGTGGAATGCTAATATGGATATCCAGTATGTTGCGGATAATTCCATTGCTGTTGCTCGGTATGTAACATCATACATAACAAAATCAGAAAAGACGGAGTTGAAAGAAATGTGGGAAGAAATTTCTCACGAGAAGAGTCTTAGTAAGAAATTGTACAGTTTCAGTTTGAAGATGTTATCCCATCGAGAGATTGGAGCGTACGAATGCTCGGATCGGTTGTCATCCGCAAGTTTATATTCAAAGTCAAGAGGGATCATTTGGGTGAGTCTAGGTCTTGCTGCAACACGAAATCGAGTACTTAAATCTGTACAAGAAATCGAATATTTAGCAGTAAATGAACCGGGAAGTACAGATATTGTCAAAACAAACATGTTGGATACATACTATCCAAATAGAAGTCGTCATCTTGAGAACATATGTCTCTATGAAGTGCTGCAATTTTACAGTTTTAAAAAAAATACTACAGAAAACATAAATGAAGGAAAATATGCAGTGATTGGTTCAGAAGGATGTTTGGTGAAACATACTAAAGGAAATCTGATTAATCACAGAAAACTGAGTTGTGATACTGCTGATAAAGAGAATTTTACTATTTAGCACTTTTGCAACTATTCAAGCCTTGGCGTACAGAATTAGAATTACTTGGAGATTTTCAGTGCTATGAAGATTCTTTCAATGTATGTAAAGATAGCATTGAATGCCCAGTTTTTGCAAATTATCTCAAAATGTTGAATGAAGAAATTGATCAAGAAGCTACTATTGCAGCTGAGATTGCTAGAGACAGTTCTCAAGACAGTCAAAGTTCTGCTCCCCTGAGTCAAGATCCACTAGGACAACCAATTCTTGAAAATGAAGCAGCAATCGCCATGAATGAAGTGGAAACAGCAATGCATCAAGCTCAAGAAGATATTATGGACTTAGAAAACTTGGAAGAACAACTAAATATTGAACAGAAACAAATATATCAGCAAGTTACACAACAGATCGACAATGGTTTTCTTCATGAAAAGAAAGAATGCACATCATTTCAACCTATCCGAATGTATATCAGTGGTCAAGCTGGTACAGGAAAAAGTTTCTTGATTAAAGTTTTGACCACTTATCTACAGAAAATAACTGACTCACATTTGTCTTGTGTTGTAACTGCTCCAACTGGATTGGCAGCACACAACATTAAAGGAATTACATTACATCGTTTACTAATGCTACCTGTGGAACATGAAAATAAATTGGAATATCACAAGCTATCTGGAGAAGCTTGTTATGAAGTTTCAAGAGTGCTAAAGAAAATGAAACTTCTAATTATTGATGAGGTGAGCATGGTCTCAAACTTAATGCTTGCCTTTGTGCATTTAAGAATGCAGCAAATTTTAAAAACAGAATACGATGTCTTATTTGGAGGAAAACATGTGATAGTTTTTGGTGATCTACTGCAACTTACTCCTGTAAAAGGGCAACCAGTATTTAAAACGCTTGTGCACGACACCAGACAGCCTTTGGGAAGTGTTGGAAATGTTAACATTTGGTCATATTTTGAGTACAAAGAACTCATTAAAAATATGCGACAAGCAAATGACGAAGATTATGGAACCATTCTTCAAGATATACGAATTGGAGTATTGACAGAACATGGCAAACAAGCTTTGCAAAGTCGTCTACTTACCAACTTGTTTCCAAATGAAAATATAATTCCTGCAAAAATATACAAAAAGTTTGCAGAAAATAAATCTATCATCTGCCTCATGCCAACACTGCGAGAGTGTTGTACATTCAATGAAGAACTTTTAAAGCGGGAAAATGAAGAAATAAAAATGGAAGCCATTGATAAAATAGAGCATGAACGAATTACTATTATTTTGACAGAAAAACTGAAAACAAAATTGGATTCTTTAGAAAAATCTATATCTAAAACTGCTGGTTTAGAAAAGAATTTATATGTATGTGTAAACTGTCGTGTTATTTTACGGCGTAATTTGGATGTGGAAAAAGGTTTAGTAAATGGTGCAATGGGTAAAGTTGTTGATTTTGTTAATTATCAAAATAGAGATGGAATTGAATTTTTGAAAATCAAATTTGATCAAATTGTAGAAGTAAAACAAATTGGTCGTTGTTCGGTTCGTTTTTGCTTGTTAAAGATTTGTATGTTCGTAGAAAACAGTTTCCTCTTTCTTTGGCATATGCGGTGACTATTCATAAATCTCAAGGTTTAAGTGTAGACAGTGCTTTGGTAAACATTGCAAGTACCGTATTTAAAGAGGGTATGGCATATGTTGCTTTGTCCCGATTCAGAACTTTATCTGGATTGCATTTGATTGATTTTGATGAGAGAAAGATTAGTGCAGATGTAAATTGTGTAAGAGAGTATAATCGGTTAAGGAGACTGTATGCGCCCAATTTAGGTGAATATCCTGTATATGAAAAGTGTGTAGTAGGTCGAAAAAGGTATGAGAATATCTGCAGTGAAGTTAAAGAGAAGAAAAAAAATCAGGATAATGTTGAAACTCCAAGCAAAAAGAAAAAGGACAGTATTGAAGAGATTGTCGGATATCAGTTAGAAAATAGTTCAGGTATCAACTGCTATGCTAATGTAGTGGTAAATGTTGTATTTTTTCTAGAATATCTGCAACAGCAAATTATGGAGAATCATGAAAAAAGGTTTTGTTCCTTGTTGCGTTCTGTTTTTGAAAAATTGAGAACTGATAAAAGTAAAATACAAAGTGTTTCAGTTATTCGGAAACTTTTGGATATATGTTCTGGTTCTACGCAATTTACACAGAATGTGCAACAAGATGCTCAGGAATTTCTAATGTATATGCTTGCAGTATTAGAAGAGGAAGGAATACAAATTGAAAATCTATTTGGACTTCGTTATAAATGGGAACATCAATGTGAAAATTGTACGTTTACTTCTACCACTAACAGACACTGAAAGATTTATATATTTAACAATACCAGACTGTAAAACAGTCTTTCAACAAATTAGTTAAAGCAGCAAATCAAATCATGGTGTATGCAATGCAAATCAGAAATGTTATCAACACTATTTATAGAAAAATTTGGACAATATATAATTTTAATGATACAACGTTGTACAGCTGATGGAAGAAAATTGGAAACTTTAATTAAAAAATTTGTAGCAAGCCAACTATCAATATCAGGAAGAACTTTTGTAGCAGTAGCAATTATTTTCCACAATGGACCTTCTACAACATCTGGACATTACACTGTCTATTTAAAATGCAATAAAGGATGGACATTGTAATGATGCTCATTTACTTTTTAAATATCGTTTGCCGAGCGAATTACCAAATTCATACCTAATATTTTTAAAGCCAAAGTTCTAAGAACATAATTCGGCCTATTGGGAATATGTTAAACTGTATTAATACGATTACTTTGGACAATTTCAGTATAAAGGATTTTAGGAATATCATTTGGCCTAGCGGAAAGATATTAATGTGAATTAAGCACCTTTTCTGGGATATTCTGACAGCATATATTTTAAAGAACATCATTTAGAGTATATGGAAATTATGAAGAATTATTGATTGAATTATTGTTTTGCTTCTTTTATCTTGTACTAACAAAATTCTCTTACAAAGAAGCATTTTATATATGTGTGATTTGTATTATATGCTATGTTCTTGAGGATGTTATTTTTATACAATGTGCAGAGATAGTTCACTATGTTGAAAATATTTTGACACAGATGTGTTTTTTTTTAAACAATCTCCTTGATTGTTTTTTTGCCCGCTGTTATGTGATGAGTAACATTGAAATCACTATTTATAGTGAAATTCAATATATTCTGAGAACAACAAAAAAGGCAAACAAAATAATTTATATTATGCTTTAATTATGTTGTATTTATAAAATGATAATATTATATATTATAACTGTATTTTTCTTCTCTTTTACAGATCCTAATTCTAAAGTTAAAAGGTTTTAAACTTTAAAATATACAAAACAACTGCAACATAAATTTTACAATATTTTGATATCTACTACTGTAAAGGTAAGGTTACATAATCCAAACACTATCCATCCACTACTACATTCATCCAGGCACTATTCATACACACCTTTAAACACCTACTCATTGCTTATTAATCTCTAAAATACCTCAGGTACTAACCATACAGTCCACCAATCACTAGGTTACTGGTAATGCAGTTTAAGTCATTTACTACTAGCATGTACCAATTCAATACCTCTGTCAGTACCAAAGCACTTATGCATTTCCTCAGATGATCTCCTTGCAATACTCTAGATAAGGACAGTAGTTCTACTGTCCTTATCTAATCACTGTACCAAAACACAAGCACTTATAAACTCACCCTGCTATGAACTACCAGCACTCTAGCTATGCAGTTTAGGTATCCTCCTGTCTATCCCATGCACTTCTCCAATCAATTATCCACCACTATCTACTTATCCTATTACTCTGCCAATACCAGCACTATCTTCTTATCCTATCACTCCGCCAATACCTAAGCACTCATAAACTGACCATGTATTCTATTTGCAGCACTGTAATCATTCCAATTACTAGTAATATACTTATAGAGTGGCCTAGCCACTAACACAACTACACCTACAGTATTCTGTGCACAATGCCTACAAACCTCTAACCACATACATACTATTGGTACACTCCACTAAATACTGAAGTAGTACCCATATAGCCTAGGACTCCTCCTGTCAGTCTCATGCACTTCCTCAATCACCCATCCAGCACTACGTTCTTATCGTATCACTCCGCCAATACCCAAGTACTTATGGGGCAGATTTACAAGCCCCCTGCACCACCAGATTATCACTTTTTGTGACGTAGTGGTGGCGCCGGGAGCACCTCCATATTTACAAGGAGAGGAAAAGCCACCCTGCGTGGCTTTTCCTCTCCTTGTAAATATGGCCCCTTCACACACAGCACTTTGTGTTGAAGGGGCGTTCCATGGGTGTTGCTGTGTATGTTCCCACACAACAGCCATGGAACAAGACACATCTCAAGATTTACGAGAAATCATAAATCTGGAGATGTGTGTGAATGCTGCACCACCCTAGAGGTGGCGTAGCAAGGTGCAACGAGGAGAAATGTTTTCATTTCTCCTCATTTTTTCCTCTTTCAATGCGTGCTGCATTCTACAGCACGCATTGAAGGAGGAAAATGCCTTTAGTGATTGTTTTTGTACAGGAAGGTGTCCCTTCCTGCACAAAAACAATCTCCCCACGACGCAGGCATCCTTGGACCATGGTGCAAGGGTGCCTGCGCCAGCGCATGGCTACAGTTTGTGCACCAGTGCAGAGGGAAGCACAGAGATGCGACATATTCAGGTAAATATGTTGCATCCCTGTGCTTCTGAAGTGCTGCAGCGCGGTGTAGCCAAAGGGCTTGCACTGTCATGCTGCAGCACTTCCTCATACATCTGCCCCTATAAATTCACCATACAAGTCTAATGCATTCTTTCAGTCAATCATGCTCTACATATATATTCACCCAAACTTTCAGACATTACCATGCAATTATAGTTCTTTTTTTAACCAGATAAGGTAGTTCTGACAAGAACTTTTTTTTGTAGTTTTTTTGTAGTTTTTGAACAATTTTGTATTTTTTTGGTGTTTTTTTAGAAACTGAACAAAAAAAAGAAGAAGTAAACGGGTAACTTTTAGAATTAAATATCATTCCAAAAACAAAAAAACAAAACAATGTAACCGGTGATTTCTTTGGGCAGCACAAACCGCATCCACCGACTGTTCACCATAGCAGATAATTTTTTTGCACTTTACAGTGTTGCTCAAGGAAGACAAATTCTGGTCTTATGTCCATAGGAGGTATTGCTGATGACGCTCCTGATGTGCTTGCCACAGCTGGTGATGGGTTTTGAGCAGCTCGCCTTATTTCCTCCCGAGCAAGATTGCGAGGATGGAGAGTGCGTAGATGTTTGTACATGCTAGCAGTGCCGCATGAATACTTTCTCACTCCCTCTTGACAGGACCCTGCCGCAAATTATGCAGGTCACTTTTCTTGCATTCACTTTTTTTTCACCTGCAGGAAAAGTGAAAAACTTCCACACAACAGATTCGGGTCTTTTTTTAGGTGGTGCCTCCTCCCAACAGTTCTTCATCTGAAGATACTACCACCTGCTGCTGCTGCTCTGATGCCATTTTCCTTGGAAGTTTTCAAAAAACACCAAAAAAAAGCCAAAGAGGTTCAAGTACAAGAAAGAAGTTTCTCTGAAGGTGCTCCAACAAGAATGATTAAAATGGGTGGGGTCCTTCAATAGTTACAGTGGGAAATGTTATGAACCAATCAAATCCTTTTTTTTGAGGTCACATGGGATTCGCGCACGCACCCGACGCGACCCTGGGAAAATATATTTAAAAATAATATAACTATTACAAGTAGTAGTATATTATTTTTAGGAATACCTTAATCTCTTGCCCTAATATGTACATTAAAGACACATACATATCATTTTAGAATATAAAAACTTTCGCGGGAGTCGCGCACCCAGCGCGTCCCAGCACGCATATGACGTCACGCAGGGCCCTCCACCGCGCAAACGTCGCGTATCATAATGCGCATGTGTCGCGAATACGCGGAGGCAGGAGTCGCGCACCGGTCGCATACCAATCACGCACAACACATAATATTGTACGTATATGACGTAACTGGAAAACACGCACCCGTCGCACACCGTACGTGTATCCTTCACAACTTTTCCAAAATGGCGGCTTCAATACGCGCACCCGCCGTGTTAGGTATGCTTTGGGTGCGCGACTCCCAAAAAATTCTTAATTTAAAAAAAATTTTTTTTAAAGAAAATATATTAAAATAAAAATCAAATAAAATAAAATAATTATGCTATATTTCAGTTTTAATTTTTAAAAAGATTTTTTACAATTTTCAGAAAAGTATATAATATTGTTTAATAAATAATATATTTACAAATAAACAGTTAAAAAAATCTACAAATTCAGTACAAAAAAACAGGTATAACTACTATTATACTTAAAAATTACCATTTAAAAAACCTTTGAAATTCACTGAAAAAACCATAGGTTTCAGGCACGTTATAGTTAGAAATTAGCATTTAAAAAACCTTTAGAAATTCACTGAAAAAACCATAGGTTTTAGGGACAGTTATAGTTAGTTGGACATTTCACTCGTACAAAACCCCTGAAATTCCCCCGTTATAGTTAGTTCACCTCACTATAACTCGCGCCCCTGCAATGCACTGCTGATGACGTCACACATTACATCACTCATGACATGGTCAGTGACATCACTGATGACATCATCCATGTGATATTTGATGCATCTTCTCACACCCTAATATAACCTTTGATACACCCACTCTAAATTACAGACTGCCATTCTCAAAACCATAGACACTCCAACACCAATAACTACATACACACTCACTGATTCTTAGGTCTACACACACATCCACTCACTCACCCATACAGTCACTCATACTTACGGTCACTCAGTACAGGACTATCATATGCACTCATGCACCTATATAGACACACACACCGCCACTCATCCATAGAGGTACTCACACACCTAGTCAGTCATGCAAATAATTAATCACACTGCCATTTACTCACCTATACAGTTATACACACACCAGCTCACTTACTCATACAAATACTAGCACATTCTTACGCTCTTATACAATCACTGATACAAGCACACACTCATCCATACAGCCACTCTCACAATCGCACACTCTCACTTATAGCCATTTATATACTCCAACACACATATATACTGCCTTTCACATATGTAGTTACTCACACATGTACCACTGAGATATACATTCACTCACTAACACACCCATACACACACTCACCCACCCATACAGTCCATCACAGATGCACTCTTGAAACCATACACCCAGTGAATCACCCACTCACATCTATGCACAGAGTCACACACACCCCACCCACACAAACACTTAGGCACCCATACAGATACTCAGACAACCAATCAATAACCCATGTAGACACTCATGTAGCTATTCGCAAACCCATGCAGCCGCTTACACACAACAGACAGATGGATACAGACATTCACACAGTTTAGTCACTAACCCATGCATTCAGTAAGATACGTTTAATCACTCACTTATAGAGTCAGTCACGCACCTACTAAATCATCCATTCAGACACTCCTACACCCACTCATTCTTCAATACGCCTTTCCCTATATATATTAAACATATTTAAACTTTACAGAAACACACAGTCACTAGATGATGTCATCAGTGATGTCATGTGATGTCATTTGAGATGTCATCAGTGATGTCATCAGTGATGTCACTGACCATGTCATGAGTGATGTAATATGTGACGTCATCAGCAGTGCATTGCTGGGGCACGAGTTATAGTTAGCTGAACTAACTATAACAGGGGAATTTCACGGGTTTTGTACGAGTGAAATGTCCAACTAACTATAACTGTACTTAAAACCTATGGTTATATATATATATATATATATATATATATATATATATATATATATATATATATATATATATTCACTGAAAAAACCATAGGTTTCAGACACGTTATAGTTAGAAATTAGCATTTAAAAACCTTTGAAATTCACTGGAAAAACCATAGGTTTTAGGGACAGTTATAGTTAGTTGGACATTTCACTCGTACAAAACCCCTGAAATTCCCCGTTATAGTTAGTTCAGCTAACTATAACTCGCGCCCGCAATGCACTGCTGATGACGTCACATTACATCACTCATGACATGGTCAGTGAATTCACTGATGACATCATGCAGTGACTGTTTCTATAAAGTTTAAATATGTTTAATATATATGCCAAGGATGTATTGAATAATGAGTGGGTGCATAAGTGTCTGGATGGATGATTTAGTAGCTGCGTGACTGACTAAGTGAGTGATTAAACGTATCTTACTAAATGCATGGGTTAGTGACTAAACTGTGTGAATGTCTTTATCCGTCTGTCTGTTGGTGTGTAAGTGGCTCACATGGGTTTGTAAATAGCTACATGAGTGTCTATGAGTTATTGATTGGTTGTCTGAGTATCTGTATGGGTGCCTGAGTGTTTGTGTGGATGGGTGTGTGTGACTGCACATAGATGTATCAGTGGGTGATTCACTGGGTGCATGGTTTCAAGAGTGCATCTGTGATGGACTATAGTGGGTGAGTAGTGTATGGATGTTTTAGTGAGTGAATGTATATCTCAGTGGTACATGTGTGAGTAACTACATATGTGACAGGCAGTATATGTGTGTAGGAGTATATAAATAGCTATAAGCGAGAGTGTGTGATTGTGAGAGTGACTATGGATGAGTGTGTGCTTGTATCAGTGATTGTATAAGAGCGTAAGAATGTGCTAGTATTTGTATGAGTAACTGAGTTGGTGTGTGTATAACTGTATAGGTGAGTAAATGGCAGTGTGATTAATTATTTGCATGACTGACTAGGTGTGTGAGTACCTCTATGGATGAGTGGCGGTGTGTGTGTCTATGTAGGTGTATGAGTGCATATGATAGTCCTGTACTGAGTGACCTTAAGTATGAGTGACTGTACGAGTGAGTGGATGTGTGTGTAGACCTAAGAATCAGTGAGTGGGTATGTAGTTATTGGTGTTGGAGTGTCTATGGTTTTGAGAATGGCAGTCTGTAATTTACAGTGGGTGTATCAAAAGTTATATTAGGGTGTGAGAAGATGCATGAAATTATCACATGGATGATGTCATCAGTGATGTCATTTGAGATGTCATCAGTGATGTCACTGACCATGTCATGAGTGATGTAATATGTGACGTCATCAGCAGTGCATTGCGGGGCGTGAGTTATAGTTAGCTGAACTAACTATAACGGGGAATTTCACGGGTTTTGTACGAGTGAAATGTGCAACTAACTATAACCGTCCCTAAAACCTATGGTTTTTTCAGTGAATTTCAAAGGTTTTTAAATGCTAATTCCTAACTATAACGTGCCTGAAACCTATGGTTTTTTCAGTGAATTTCAAAGGTTTTTTAAATGCTAATTTCTAACTATAACGTGTCTGAAACCTATGGTTTTTTCAGTGAATTTCAAAGGTTTTTTAAATGCTAATTCCTAACTATAACGTGCCTGAAACCTATGGTTTTTTCAGTGAATTTCAAAGCTTTTTTAAATGCTAATTCCTAACTATAACATGTCTCAAACCTATGGTTTTTTTCAGTGAATTTCCAAGGTTTTGTAAATGACAATTTTTAAATGTATTAATTGTTATCTTTATTTTTTTGATACTGATTTACATTTTTTTAAACTATTTATTTTTTTAATTACATTGTAATTACATTATCCATTACAAAATATACTCTCAGAATGAATTACTTTAGTTTAAATTCTTTGCAAATAGGCAATAGACTTTTAAGTACATTAGTTACAGTTGTTGCAATGGGCAACACAATTTCAAACAATGCAACATTGAGCTCAATGTGAATTTCTAGTTAAATGCAATTAGTTACTTTATGGATTACTTTTCTAACCACAGGACTGGATCCTAGATTCAGTCCTGGGACATCTCCTGTAAACAGTTGAGTAAAAGCGTTTTGGTTACAGTACTGATTTTTAAGGAATATTATTGTATTTTAAAAGTTGACAGAGAAACTTTTTCACATAGAATCACCAATGTTATCCTATGGCAGGAAATTCACTTAGCAGGTAAGTAGTGTTATCGTTACTTTTTCTTACGCAGTGGTGGATCCTGGATCCAGCACTGGTGCATCTCCTGTAAACAGTTGAAAGAATGCGTTTAAGTCATACAGGCGATTTTTAAGGAATATTTGTAGTTTGTGAAAATCGACACTTTGAAACTTTTCTGCTGAAAACCAGACAATGGATTCCTATGGAAGGAAATACAAGTTACTGGTCAGTACGGTTAGAATTACTTTTCAGGGTCAGTGCTGGGCTAAAAGATGCAGCACTGGGTTCTCTCCTGATAACAGGTGAGTAAATCGGAATTCGTAGTTCGGCTGATTTTAGAGGAATATTTGCACAATGGTGAAGGAAGGTGGTGGGGCCTGAGGTGACATGTCTGCAAACACGCCCTGTGGCGCGCTTTAAGTTGGAGAATTAATTCCTCCTCAATCCCGAGGGTCCCTAGGGGCCAACTAGCCCACCAGGTACCTCCAGTATGCGCCAGAGAGCTGCGTTGCAGAGAGGCGTTCAGAGGCCACGCCCTTTTGCACCTCTCTGCAACGCAGCTCTGTGGTGCTTTCTGGACGTACCTGGTGGGCTAGTTGGCCCCCAGGGACCCTCCGGATTGAAGGGATTTAATTCCCCATCTTAAAACACGCCACGGGGCCTGTTTGCACACATGTCATCTCAAGCCCCGCCCCTCCCTTCACCACTGTGCAAACGCGCCCCGTGGCGCGTTTTAAGTCGGGGATTAACTCCCTTCAATCCGAGAGTCCCTGGGGTGCAACTAGCCCACCAGCTCCCTCCATTATGCGCCACAGAGCTGCGTTGCAGAGAGGTGTAAAAGGGCGTGGCCTCAGAACACCTCTCTGCAACGCAGCCTCTGGCGCATCTTGGAGGTTCCTGGTGGGCTAGTTGGCCCTCAGGACCCCAGTATTCAAGGGAATTCGTTCCCAATCTGCAAACGCGCCAGGGCGCGTTTGCAGAGTGGTGAAAGAAGGGGCGTAGCCTCCGGCGCGATGCCAGTGTTTTTTTTTTTTTTAGAGGGGGCTGTGTGGCCCCCTTTTTCTAATTTATTGGTCCTGGGGACCCCATCCCCCAGGGCCTGCCCCTATTTATTTAAAAAAAAAAAAACAATTTGGAAGGGGGCCCCATGGCCCCCCTCCCGAGGCCTTAATCGGCCCCAGGGACCCCATGGCCTTTTTTTATTTTTTTTTATTGTTTTGGAGGGGGGGGCTGCGTTGCCCCCCTCAGGCCACTTATGGCCCCAGGGACCCCATCCCCCGGGGCCGGCCTTTGTTTTTTTTTTTTAATTTTGGGGAAGGGGGCCGCGTGGCCGCCCTCCCGGGCCGCTACTTGCCCCGGGGATCCCATCCCCCGGGGCTGGCCCTCTCCGTTGGGGACTGTGGGGGGGTCCCCAATCCCCCCACAGTCCCGCCGGCTCCCCGCGTCTCTTGTGAGCCGGCATTGCTTTTCCACATGGGGAGCTGCTAAGATGCAGCTCCCCATGTGGAAAGCAATTTGCTTTGGATATTGGAGCGAGAGCAGGTTTCCCTGCTCTCGCTCCAATATCCAAGCAGTTTGCTATGACAGGACGGGAGCCGCGAGGCTCCGTCCTGTCATAGCAAACTACAGTGTCCCGGGGTTAGGCACCCCGGGACACTGCAGGAGCCGGCCCTGGGGGGTGGCGGTCTCCAGGGCCATCAAGGGCTCCAGGAGGGGGCCGCGCGGCCCCCTCCCTTGGACTGCACAGCCCCGGAGAGGTGGTGGTCCCCGGGGCTCTGGGTGTCCGTAACAGACCCCCACATTAAAATATTTAGTGCCCCGGGGAGGTGGCGGTCCCGGGCGTGTGGGGGCTCAAGCCCCCCACATAGGTTATTTTAAAAATAAAAAGCCCCGGGGGTGAGCGGTCCCCGGGGGGCCTTAGAGGCCCCCACATCATAAAACTTAACCCTCCCATGCCCCCGGGACTTGGCCCACCCGGGGGCCAATTACTAAGAAGCGCGGAGCCCGCGTTTTTCTTTTTTTTTAAATCGGCAGGATCCGCGCACCGTAAGCGCATCCTGCCTTGTAGGACCCCCTGAGCAGGCCTAGGGGGTCAGGGTGTTTCTACCCTGCCCCCTTTTTGCGTATTGCGCACTTTTTTTACTGCTTTCTTGTTCCTCGGTTCTACCGAGGAACAAGATGGCTGCCAACTCTTCCTGATTTGGAGTGTTGACAGCCAATTAGCATGCAGCTCGTGGTCGGGAGGGTGCGCGGATCCTCCGTGCCTCTAAATATCGAAACTTTTATTTTGGATTTTCTCAGCAACTACTGAACGGATTTACACCATTTTTAAAAGGGTGCTTTCTGAACCAAGCACTACCTTTTGCCAAATTTGGTGTAATTCCGTTCAGCAGTTTTTGCTGTAGCCTTGCATAAAGTTTCCTATGGGAAATCGATTTTTTCACTCTTATTTTTTGAATTTCTCCGCAACTACTGAACGGATTTACACCATTTAAAAAAAGAAAAGTCGCTTTCTGAACCAAGCGCTACCTTTTGCAAAATTTGGTGTAATTCCGTTCAGCAGTTCGGGCTGTAGCCGTGGCTACAATTTCCTATGGGAATTAACATGGAGAAAACGCGTTTTGGGACCCCCCCCCTTTTTTCTCGGCCCCCGCTTGACGAATCAACCCGAGACTTTCAGGGTAGGAGCGGAGCGCCCCAAGTTGGAAGCTTTCGCGAAGATTCGTCAACCGGCGCAAGAGTTATTTCAAATAGAATGTTGCGGATTTCCTATGGATAAAGGTCCTAACTATAACTATCTACTGGCGACCGCCAGTAGATTATATATATATATATACATACACATACATATATACATATACACATACATACACATATATATACACACATACACATACACACACATCCAGACATTTCGTTACTATAACGCTTCTTAGCCAGCACCACCGACGCTTTGGATGCACGCCAGTACAAATCGCCAAACTGCAGTTTTTTGAACGGAGACAGGCGTGCCCCCTGCTATCCTGTGAACGAGGGTTGCCAGAACGTAAGGGAGTGAAGGACCGCGAGCGGAAGCCTGGAATCTGGAGCCGCTGATCGGAGGATAGCGGAAACAGGAACCGGGAGACGGGACTTGCGGCAGAACTCCGGTAAGCGGGCAACTATAGAACAGGATAGCGGGAGTCGGGCGAAGGAATTTTAATACATTGAGACTCGGCAATTGTGACAATTGGGATATTGGAGTCGCAATAAGAAAGTGAATAGGAATTTCGCCAGAGGGGTGAAACCGGAAGATATAATGAATGACGAAGAATGTGCAGCAAGGCAACAGGAAGCCTTAAAGATTTTTGAGGAAACTGCTCAACCTGTGTTGAGAGAGGATGTTGTTTTTGTCGTTCAATAAAGAACTGAGCAATTGAACCCGCCTGGGAGTGCTGGACGATTATTTTGGAAAGAAAATCTCATTTGGAATATATATACATACATACACATACATATATACATATACACATACATACACATATATATACACACATATACACACATACACACACATCCAGACATTTCGTTACTATGAAAAAATCTGCGACTCATTTCTACCCCCCCTCCTTTTCTGGGATACCCACACAAGGACAGATAATCAAAAATAAACAATTCCTTTGTATATGTTTGGACAAACCGATATCAAAATCATACACATCCCAAGCATGCCAATATCACCAAAGAATACTGACCGTTTTCATAAACCAATATGAATATTCTGTAAAAATCAGTTTTAAAAGTTATATAAAAAGTACATATGATAAAAACATGGAATTCAAGGCAGAATAACTCTATATTGAGAGCCACATCAAGATTTCACAAAATCATACACATTATTGAAAAAAATCAGTGAATAAACATGGGAGAATATCAGACATTAGTTTTTTGTCATTGTAGCCCAGACAGACTGTTGACTGCTACACATTATTCATCTCTTTGATAGTTTTTCTGGATACAAAATTAACTGGGACAAGTCTCTGATCTTTCCCCTTGCTGTGGATACCCCAGAGCTGTCGTCCAGGTGTGCAGCCCTAACTAAGATGGGTTTACATACTTGGGTATCAATATTACAAGGACGGGAGACTACTTCCTGGCTCAAAACTTACTTCCATAGTTAGAAAAACTGCGGAATGATACGACACTGGAGGAGACTCCCGGTGTCCTTTATGGGGAGGGACATCTTTAGGATGATGGCTTTACCGCATTTGTTATGTCATGCAGACCACCCCATGTAGGATACCGCCAGACTTTTTTCACAAGATCTATAGGGGTTGCGGAAGCTCCTGTGGGACGGGGGCAGTTCGAGGATAGCATTGAGAAAGCTTTAGAGGGGGTTTTTTGAAGGGAGCCTGGTGGTCCCGGACATTCGAAAATACTATTGGGCAGCCGACTTGATAATCAACGATTGGGTGTTTTCTCTGAGGGAGACAAAAGAGCCTATAGGGTAGATAGTCAGGCGATGGGAGAACGGGACTATCCAGCAGTATTTATCGCCAACGACAGGTGGGTAGGCTGCCAATTCACACGCAGACTGTGGTTCGCATTTGGCACGAGGCCAGAGTTGGGAGGTCAAACTTACGAAGCAGGCCCCGCTCTGGGACAGGGATATGCTGAGGGAAGTCCAACGGTATTCCACAGGTGGGGACTCCTGGACATCGACCACCTTGGAGACATCTGGAGGGGCCAGGCAATCATCACTTGAAGGCAGAGTACCAAATGACAGACCATGAAAGGTTTTGCTACCTACAATTGGGGCACGCATTGCTACGCCATATTCTAGAATAGGGACAGTTGCTGGAATACATGCCCTTAGAAGGCCGGCTGCTGCTTGACCCAATGACAGACAAGGCCACCTCCCTAACCTATAGGAAGCTCATGAACACCTCACCAGACCCATTGTGCACCTTAAGAGGCATGGGAGGCTGATTTAGGGCTATTAAAGGATGACAACTGGATAGAGGCATTCAAAGCCCCAGAGAGATAGCTATACCAGCCCGCTTTCGGCCGATACAACTAGGATTCTACATAGATCCTACTCTTCTAGATCACTAATGTATTAGGATGGGAGGATGTGATACAGAATTATGTGCAAGAGGTTGTGGGCTTTGGGGTCCTTTTTTCACATTCTATGGACCAGTCCCAAAATCCAACAGTACTGGAGGGAGATAACGTGAACCATGACAAAAGACACTGGTCTGGATGTCCAGGTGGAGGCGAGGTAGTTAGTTCTCCATGTTACTGGGGAGGTGTGGCTAAAATATCCTAGAATTTGGTAGATATTGGCAGCCAGGATGACAAAACAATATAGCAAAGGCGTGGAGTGCGGTTCACCCTCCTAAAGTGGCAGATTTTGAGGCAGACCTGGACTGGTGTCAGCAGGCTGAAAAGGTAATCTATCAGAGCGGGGATGCCCAAGAAAGTGGGAAAAGGTATGGGGCCTATTGGGGGGGGAGAGAAGAGTAGTATAGAGGCAAATTGAGGGACGCCTTGGAGGGGTTACAGGCCTGCTAGTCAATGACATGTACAAAAGATCAGATTGTATGTTTGAACGGACATCACATAGATGTGCGCTACATGCTTACTATTACTGACCATGATATCCATGTGATCTTGTATGCGGAGTACTTGTTTAATAAAAAAAGAATTAAAAAAAAAAGTTCACTCACCTGGGGGACACCCCCTACCGTGAGGGAGTGTTATTCGGGTTGCTCTCTGGACTGTCCCTTGGGATGAACCCTACTGGCATTCTTCTTATGTCTGCGAGTTAGGTGCCCATCTTCAGCCACTACGGTTTTTGATTTAGGTAGTTGGATGGGGAGGATTCGCAGTCCGGATGGAATCGATGGTGTGGGTGGCAGGGTTATTGCTTGTTTGCAGTTTAAAGAGTGCATACCCTCTCCCTTGGCTCAGATTATATAAGCGAGGCCCCTCTTGAGACACCTTCTGTCTCGCGCATTATCAATCCTCGAACTCTGTTAGGCACAAGATACAACCTTAATCACTTATAGCACAAACTATGCCTGGTATAGCGTCGCTCCACTTATTGACATGAAATTTTTAGCTAGCTTAATCCCCACACTGTCCGCCACACTTTTGCTACCTCAACCGCCACAAGGTGGACATAGCTCTCCTGCAGGAGACATTTTAAGCGCACACTCAACTTCCATGTTTGCACAGAAATGGAGTGGCACAAGTCACAGGCAATTACTCCTTACGCCCAGGACACCGCTATTCTAGTGCGTCGGGGCCTGCCTTTCGGCCTCCTCCACGAAGAGGCAGACACTTATGGTAGATACAATATACTTAAATTCGTGGTGGGCGGTCTGCATCTCTCTCTCCTCAACACGCATCGCGCCAACTCGTATGATCCAGACTTTGAGATGTTTGGCATAAGTGTACAGCGCTCTTCCTGTGCGCTATAGTGTGTGTGTGTGTGTGTGTGTGTGTGTGTGTGTGTGTGTGCGCGTGTGTGCGTGGGGGGGAATTCAACTTGGTGCTTGAGAAGGACCTAGACTGCTCCAACACTGCAACATGCATGAGGCACGTGGCTGCCCTTGCCCTCACCAACATAATGAGCATGTGCGTCTGGAGGATACCTTTAGGCATAGACACCCCACCATCCGGAATGGTACGCACGCTTCCACAGCACACTGTTCATGGGCACGTATGGACTATTGGCTGGGTACGTGCAAGGTTTACAGCTGGATTAATTCTGCTGAACGTCTCCCTCGCACCCTGTCAGACCGCTCACCTGTTAAATTAGGTTTAGACATACCAGACTCCAATCACTTTGCCTTCACCTGGTGCTCGTCGCAAACAGCCTTGTTAGATTCCACCTTTAAAAGAAAAATACAAACTGAAATCCTCAACTACTTACATGACCAGGAGTCTTCTATGGAGTCTGTGGGCACAGTCTGGGAGGCCTTTATGGCGTATTTTCGTGGGATCTGCATTGCCAATCAATACATTGTGCGGAGAACACTATGCAAAGATTTTGACAAACTGGAAAGGGAGCTACGCAAGCAAGCACAATATGCACAGAAGCCATCACCTCACACTATGACAAAGATCGGGACCAAATTGTTCATGGATATTGGTTATTTGGAAGTCAAACACATGCAGACTGGCAGTGGCCAGAACACACGGGAAGGTAAGGAAACCAAGTAGAACGCTGGCTAACTTGTCTCGCCAGAACTCCATCGTCTGGTATTCTCCAGTTGGACACTGAATGAGGCGACACGCTCTTTGAAGCGGATGATATTCTGAAGGAATGTGTTTTGTACTACTCAGGCCTATACACATCCTGTAGCTCTTGATCCCTGGAAGATTACACAGACTATTTTGAGCACATCACACTCGCCTGGATTGAGTGCTCCAGTTATAATTCTTAAACATGCACATTACCCTAGATGAGGTCATGACTGCCATTGCCAAACTTCATACTTGCAAGGCCCTGGTAGGTGATGGGTTCCTTGCCAAATTCTACAAAGCCTACGCTGCTATTCTTGCTCCCAGACTACTGCACTGGTATGAAGAGGCACTGCAGATGGGGGTTTCCCGCCATGAATCCACATTAATCACTCTCCTGAAGCCCAGCAAACCGCCATCCCACTTGGACTCTCATCACCCACTTTCTCTTATAAACAGATGCGAAGATATAGGCAAAAATGCATGTGAACCGTCAGCTACTGTTTCTCCTAGACCTGGTGCTGCCAGATCAAGCAGGATTTAATCCTGGGAGATCTACAATGCATAATCTCAGCACACCTTTTGCCCTCCTGCACCAGCTTCAACTGGACCAGGAGGCGGTGGCTGTCTTTCTAGATGCCACCAAAGCCTTTGATTCTTTGGAGCGGGGGTACCTCTGTAGTATTGGCCAGACTGGGACTTCTAAAAACATTCCTAAACCGAATACGACTGCTTTACTCTAGCCCCCTCACCACAATTAGATTAAACTGACTACTCTCTGATCCCTTCCCCATCGAGAGAGGCACAAGTCAGGGATGCCCCCTCTCGCCTCTGCTTTATGCCTTAGTTGCAAAACCATTGGCGTGTGCGATTCAACCAAATACATGACAACCAGGGCCTTGCATTTTCACCCAAAAATATAGTGGTGTCCCTCTATGCAGATGAAATCACTCTACATCTCGATGCCTCAGCCCAGAATCTCACTCCGGTTATCAGGGATTTTACGTTCTTCAAAGCGCTATCCGGTATCACAATCTTTGTTGACACCAGCTACACATTAGACAGATCAGAGTTTCCCTCTGCCATGGACTGCTACATCACTGAGATACTTGGGTATCTGGATCAGCAGAGGCAAAACTGCTGTTCTAGAGAATTAGAGTGGCCATGACCAAAACAGAGGAATGCACCCACAAGTGGAGGAGCTTGCCGCTATCTCCGATGGGCAGGATAGTCCTTATAAAGAGGATCATACTCCCCAAACCCCTATATCTCTTCAACACCCCATTCCGATTTTTCAATTTGTTTTTAAAACACTGGTAAACAACCCCGTATTCAGTGGAAAGTGCTGACCGTTCCTTACAATCAGGTGGGGGCTGGCAGCACTGGACTTCGAGCTCTATTAACTCTGTGCTCAAGCGCACTTCTGGCTGCACCACCTCCATACATGGCCCACCTGGCCATAGGACACGACACGGCACACCCCGCAGGGCTATCCGCTTTGATTGGCTCGAACCCCAACCGCCCTCATGCTGAAATTAACCTGGTCTCTTGAACACAACTAGCGTGGGAGGGGCTCCACCGGCACTTGTTTCACCCCATTCTATATGCCGCGGAACAGCCGATCACCCATTTGCCCCATGGCCGCTCTCACGTGACAAAGCTGTCCTATTGCGCATGCGAAGCTCGCACGTTACCCAGATGGTCAACATCTTCCCGGAGGGTATCTTTCTAGACTATGAGACCGTATCCGCCAGAGGTAATTTTTCCACTCCTGATGCGCTTATATTCTACTGGCTTAGTGCGCTAGGCAAAGATAAATACCCAACATTCTCACCGGTCCCAGCTCCAAGTCCTTGGCTCTGCTACAGTGTGCTCAACCCCAGGCATCTAGTGACCAAGCTTTATACTACTATGAAATGTTAGGCCCCAATCGCACTCCACCCCTTCCCTCCCACCCCCCAGCAAAAGCATAGTGGGAAACTGACTTGGAAGTCGCAATCTCAGATGAAGAATGGTCCTACTGCTGCAGCCAGATAGGAGAGCTTTCCCCTAATGGCAGACTTGGATTACTACATTTCAAATTTCTGCATTGTATTTACCATACACCCCTCCATCTTAAACTAAGAACTGACTCTTGTGCAAGGTGTGGGGCGATGTATATATCATATGTCATATAGCTTGTTGCTGCCCATGCGTTTGTTTTTTTGGGAAGAAGTGTTCCGTATATGGTCTGAAATGGCAGGTCCTACTCGTGCACCCTCGCCAAAAGAGACCCTGCTAGGCTGCACCAGGTCTGTGGAACGGGGCCTCAGGCAATTTCTCTATAGCCCTCCTTCTGGCCAAACGATGTGCAGCTTGAGTGTGGGGCAGAGCGCTCACCTACTGTTCAGATGTGGCTTAAGAGTGTGATCTATTGCAATGAGCAACTAGAACTTTACTACTCCACAATTCATTGGCACTTCGCCCAAGCAACATTTGAGGCCCTTTGCAGGCCTCTTTGTTCATGCATGAGGTGCCTCATTAGGACCTATGGCTGATTAATGTGCAGACAATGCGGAAAACTGATGCTGTGCCTAGAGAGGGTCGAGCGAACAGCAATCGTCAGCCCACAATTAATGGACTATTATGTTGATACAGGACTGTTACTTGCTGGAACCCTCTACGTGTCGGTGGATATCCATCTGTGTTTAACGACATGGGTCATGCGGGGCGATGCGTATTGGATTATGACCCATATGACTGTTTTTTGTTTGTTTCCGATACAAACCTCTATTATATATTTTTTTTTAAAGCTGCTCTGGTTGTGATTTCCTTACTCAACTGGTCACTGCACTGTTGTCATTGCTACATGCCGAACTTTGTGTACTTTGCTCTTACAGTTTGCAGAGCTGGACAAATATATTAATATACCAAGTGTGTAATTTGCAGCTGATGACAGTCAGTGTCTGGGAGCAGCAAGATGAAAGTCTTATTTTCTACGTTATGACACCTTTCAGCTCAGCTTTTCCAAGACACCCCTTACTCGTTCCTAGTCTCTCTTCCCGGGCTCTGTTGTGTGCGGTCATTTTGTTGCTCACTCACCCCTACGTAAGCGTGGCTGAAGACCCAGAGCCAAGGTGTGGAGGAGCCCAAGCATGGCTGATGGGGTGCAGTAGGAACATACGCAGGCAGATCCAGTCGGTCTAGTGAGCCAGATTTGGGTGTGCAGTGTATGAGAGCTGTGTTGCTCTAGTTGACTTCTGAGCACGTGGTTGACCTTGTAAAGGGCATTGGTATGGGATGTGTGGAGCACAGCACAAGATGTACATGCCATGGTTGACATGGGCAGGGCACCTAAGGCAAGCAAAACGTATATGACAAAGGATGAATGCATGCAAAGTGCGTGGAAGGGAGTACAGGGTCATTCACGCTGTGCAGAGCATGGGTAAAAACCGTGGCAGGCGCAGGACAAATTTATTTTTATAGCAGCATTAATACTGAAGACACCCTAATATTGATGCAGGATTCTTGTACTTACAGAGGATGCTTGCCTTCCAATAGATCGAGAACATATTGCATCCACGCTACTCAAATGTATAAGGAATGAATGCATTATTGCAATAGCTCCTTTTTTTCAAAACTCCGATTTTAGAACAAAAGCGCTGCAAACCGTTTTTTCCTAATTATTTATTCATTTTATATTATTCCAGAATACATGGTCGTGAGATGTGAAGAAATATACAGATTTAGAGTTGCTGATCCTTCCTAATAAAACACTACTTTAATTCCAAACTCTGATTTAATGAAGGTGTGTTCAAAAGATCAAGTCGTCCATGGCAAAGAATACAAGTGCTGCTGTTCAAGTCCAACTCCAGGTTACTTATAGCACCAGGACACTTCGAATGCTAAAGGAGAGAAAATAAATTTGTTTATAGGTTGTTCTTAGATTGAATATATTTTATATACAGTGCTGCATTTCTAAAAGGGCAGGAGTATTTCAGGAGCCTCCAACATTTGCCTGAATAATTTCCCCTTCCTTAGTATAATACCAGGTTTAGAAGGACAAGTTATTTACCTTCGATAACGCCTTATCTGGAAGAGACTAACCGCAGATTCACCGCCTTAGAATATCCCCCAGAGGTCTGACTGGATCTCGAACATCTTGAGCAGAACTGCGTGCTGGTAGGTGGTGTCAATAGTATCTGCGTCAACATCGTCCGCGTCGGAAGAGACTTCGTGGTGCCTCCAAAAGCGCCACCCCGGCACACTGACATCAGTTTCCTTTGCGATTGTTTTTGAGCCAAAAACGCAGAGCAACAGTAAAACCAATGTACCAGAGTGTGCAGAATCTAGCGGGATCTCTTGGTGGAAGAGCCCAGTTCGCAGAGCGGGAAGGAACGGTGAAGAATCTGCGGTTAGATAGAGTCTCTACCAGACAAGGCGTTACTGAAGGTAAGTAACTTGTCCATTCGATAGAGACTAATCACAGATTCTCACCTAAGAATAGATACCCAGTAAAACATCCCCGGAGGTGGGGCCGAGAACTGGCTAGACCAAAAAGTCCTGGAGGACCAAACGGGCAAAATGCCAGTCATGCCAGACATGGCTGTCAAGGCAATAGTGTTTGGTAAATGTGTGCAGTGACTACCGTGTGACTGCCTGACAGACTCCATGTGTTAACTCAGTAGTGGCAGCCTTTTCCCTGCTGGAGTGGGCATGCAGCCCTTCAGGCTGTTTCTTCGCCAATGCGTAGCATATTTTGATACAAAGCACAATCCACTGGGAGATGGTGCGCTTTTGAACAGCCTTGTTCTTCTCAGCCCCAGCAAATCCAGTAAAGAGCGGATTGTCCACCCTATGGAGGTCGGTGCAATCAATGTAAAAGGAGAGAGCTTGTTTAGGTCCTAGGCAATGGAGTCTCTCCTCCATTGGAAGGATGGGGCGGGGCATAGAAAGCAGCTCGTTGACCCTCCTGGTCGATGTAATGGCCACCAGAAAAGCAGTCTTGATAGCAAGGAGCTGTAAAGGACAAGCATGGAGAGGTTCAAAAGAAGTACACATTAGAAACATCAAAACAAGGTTTAGATCCCAATGGAGCATGACAAATTGGGCAGGAGGAAAACTATGCTGTAAATCTTTTAGGAAAAGAGAAAACTAGTGACGTAAAAAGGGAAGGTTGTTCCGACAGATGGAGGAAGGCAGAGATGGCCAACAAAACCTTTGACAGAGGCCAAGGTAAGTCATTGCTGGGCAAGGGAAACTACGAATAACAAAACCTCTGAGAGGTGCAGAAAGGAAACCACAAGGCATGCTGAACACCACACCATAATCTTCTCCCAACTGTAGGCGCAAATATACGAAGGACGCCTGGATGCCAAAATAACATCACAGACTTTAGGAGTAAGGTCAAACACAACTATTACTGCTCTTTCTCCATGCATGATGTTGAAGAGTGCGCAGGTTTGTTTGCAGCACCCTGCCCTGTTGCTGTGACTGGAGGTCATCCTGAAGGGCAGCCTGATTGAAGTCTTGGTCCGGTCGGTCAAAATCGCGAGGACTCTGGGAAGTAGTGGAATTGACGGAAAGGTGTACAGGAGTCCTGAACTCCACTTGAGACTAAATGCGTTTCCGAGCGAGAGTCGCCTTGGATACTCCAATGTACAGAAGTGATGACATTGCGTGTTCTCTGCAGTGATTAACAGATCGAGCCAGGGATCCCCTCACTCTAGAAAAGAGTGCGCTTCAGATGCAGATGCCATTCGTGGTTAACCAGGCACCTCCAGCTGAGCTTGTCCACCCTCGCATTCAAAAAGCACACCAGGTGTGAACCAGGAAAATGTCCCGTCGCTCCAGCCCATTCCAGAGACGATGAGCCTCTTGGATTGGGTCCAAGACCCCCAACCCCGCCTTGTTTGTTGCAATACCACATGGCGGTTGTGTTGCCCATGAACACCTGAACCAGCCTCCCTTTGATGGATGAGAGGAAGGCTTTCAGTGTCAGATCTCTATCAGCTCCAGCAGAATGATGTGGAGCTGGGACTCCCGCCAGAGACCAGAGTCCTCGGATGTCCACCTCTCTCATATGGGGACCCCAACCCAGAAGCGATAAGTCTGTCATTCCTGTGAGATCTGGTGGGGAAGGGAGAGGGGGCTGCTGCTGACCCAATTGTGGTTCGTAAGCCACCACTGCCGGTCTTTTGCAGTGCCCGCCGACATCTGAACCAGGCCAGAGCTATTCCCCTGATGCTGCGCCCACTGGGACTGGAGGTCTCACTGCAGAGCCCGCATATGCCAACGGGCATGGTTTACGAGCAGGATGCAGGAGGCCATGAGGCACTGCAGCCTCAGTCAGTCTCACCAAAATACAGGATAAGAGGCTGAAACACTGGTATCGCAACCTGAATATCCCACATTCGCCGTTCCGGAGGACAGGTCCAAAACAGCACTGTGTCCAGGATGGCTCTGATGAAAAGGAGCATCTGCGACTGAGTCAGGTACAACTTCAGCACATTGATAAAAAACTCCAGTGAATGCAGGCAGGAGGTCAGAGACAATTGCCTGTGGTGATCCCGCCTTCAACAGCCAGTTGCTGAAGTAGGGAAAGACTGCAAACCCGGACCTCCGCAGGTGTGCTGCAACCACTGGCAACACCTTGGTGAACACCTGAGGGGTGCTTGCAAGGCCAAACGGGAGCACAGCAAATTGAAAGTGCTATCAGCCCACCATGAACCGCAGGTACTGTCGGTGGGCAGGCAGGACAGGGATATGAAAATAGGCGTCCTGCATGTCCAACGCTTCCAGTCAGTCTCTGGGATCCAGGGCTGACAAAGCCTGAGCCAACATGAGTATTTTGAACTTCTTGCCAGAGGAAATAATTGAGGGTGCAGGTCTAAGGTAGGACAGAGGCCTCCATCCTTCTTCAGTACCAGAAAGTAGCATGAGTAACATCCACACTCTCGATGGCCCCCTTGGCCAAGAGGGCCTGTACTTCCTGGCGGAGTAAAGCAAGATGGTCCTCAGCCAGCCGTTCATGGAATGGTAGCACAAGGTGGGGATTCACGAATGGTAGAGCGTACCGCTTCTACACTATCTGGAGCACCCATTGGTCCAATGTGATGCCGGATCATTGGGACAGGTGATGTCTGATCTTGCTTCCCACAGGGTGCGTGTTCCAGATGGAGGGAACACTAAAAATGTTAGGAACTTGCGACTGCCAGGGGAATGTAGGACCGGACAGCTCACTGGGTATGGTTCCTGTAGGAGAGTAGGATCTGCTTCACATGGGTACCCCCACTTTTTGCTGATGCTTCACTGTTTTTCGACCTTAGTCTGGCTGGGGCCCTGCTAATCAGAACCCCAGCCTAGCTGCTTCCTCTCTAAAATGGTTTCCATGTGCCTTAGGCACATCACTGATTGGGATCTGGAGTGCCCTTATAAGTCCCTAGTATATGGTATACTATGTACCAAGGGCATAGGTACCTCAGAGGCCTGCCAGGGGCTGCAGCATGTATTATGCCACCCTGGAAGGCCATCCAAATTGACACCACAGGTCTGCTACTGCAGCCTGGGTAAGGTGGTGCATGCACCCCTTACTGTGATATAGGTTACCTATATCACTAAATACATACACACATATAAACCTATAAGTCACTCCCAAAGCAGGCCTTATCAATCCTAAAGGCAGAGTGCATGGTTCCTATGTGAGAGGGTGCCCCTGCATGAGCAGGGCCCCTCTGCAGCGTTCGGAGACCATCTCTGATGCTGTTTGTAGTGCAGCCTGACCATATACTCTTAAGCGCATTATATCCTCGCGGTAAAATGCTAACTTTGGAATGGCTGCACCTAAACATGTCGTGTTTGGTGTCAAACATCTTGGAATACTACCCCCCGCCAATCCTGGCGGCGGGGGTAGCATTCCACCCTTCTAGAGGGAAAGACATGTTAACTCTGGCTAGCCCGGTAACTTCTTTCCAGAGCCCTGGCATCACAAAACGGATGCTGCTGCCACAGACACGAGTCTGGCCTCCTGCTGCTGGACGAAACTCCGGCAGGGAGGCCTGGACAATAGGTTTCCTGTCCCAGGGAGGTGTGACCACCTCCCCAGACAGGATAATGTGTATTGGGGCTGGGCGGGAGCACTTGGGTGCTTTGAAGTCCTGCACTGGGGGCACATTTGGTGTCCCTGTGCATACCCCAGTTCAAACCGGATCAGGGGTTTGCAGCCCCTGCTTTGGCGCGAACTGGACAAAGGGAAAGGAGTGTAGCCACCCTCTGCCCTGACCCACCCATAGGTGGGGCCACAGAGTAGTCCAACCCCTATCTTTAGTATAAAGATAGGAACCCAGTCCTTAGGACTTTAGATTATCCCTGGACGAAACTCAAACTGAATCCTGGACCTTCGACGCTCTACTCACGATTAGAGGACAGAAGAATCTCCCTTGGGGTCAAGGAGTGACTCCCCTGCTTGGCAGGCACCAAAGAAGCATCTGTCCGGTTCGCATTTCTGAAGCTCCCGTCGGACGCCGAAGTCATCGCATCACCAGAGGTGGATTCTCAGACTTCCCGAGGCTACCCTGAGTCCCCAGCAAAGCTGAGGCCCGTGGCTATCGTGGGTGACTTGAGACCGTGACCCCTGGACACCGAGCACATTTGCAAGTGCATCCTCTTCCGGGTCTCCCAAGAAGTCGTGCTTTGGGCTCCGAGTAGCCCTAGCCTCCAGCACCACCTGCACCGAAGATCACTGGCCCCCACTCCACGAGTGTCCTGTAAGCCAGATCCACGTGCGGCGTCACGAGGCTCCTTCGCGGTCGCTAGCCCGTTGGCTAGTAGCCCTTAACGAAGGCCAATCTTTTTCTAACTTGGCATCCTGGTTGCTCCAGGCCTGCCCTCACTTACCCTCGCTGGGTGAGTTCCCCAGACCTTGCTGGTCTGCACCATCGACGATCTTCCTCTGCATCGAGACTTGCCGTTGCCAAGGCTTGTTGGGTCCAATCCGGTCGCCGACACCTCAGCACTCGACAGACATCGTGTACCAGCCCGAATCCTGCTCCTGGTCGCCGACAACGCCTCCTGGACCTCGTGGCTGAAGAGTCAAGACGACCGTCAACGCACCTGAAGCACTCGACATCGGTGGGCATCTGTCCATCGCCTTCCTGGTCACTGGCTAGTGACCCAGACTCTGTCCCCTCTGCTTTCAGGTTCTTCAGAACTCCGATCCACTCTTGGATCCACCCGGACACTTTTCACTTGGTCGCCAGCAGCACTTTGCAGCAGATCGCCATTCAAATCGACGACGAAACCCGACCCGAAAGGCACCTATGCACCCGGCTTCCCTGGGTGAGGTAACACGAGTACTCCGGTGCTCCCGTGGGTAGAGACTCTTCAAAGTCCTAGATCTCAAAGGGTTTGGTCCAAGTCCTCTTTAAGTGTCCCTTTTCTCTAATTTCCCGATCACGACTTTCTCCATAGAAGTCAACGGCGTATCGCGGTTGTGTATTTACACTGCACGCGTCTCCCGTGGGTCCCCTGTGTCACTACCTTGGGTGGTTCCTTGTGGTCCAAGCATTTCTAGAGGCTCTAGGCCTAGTGTCTAGTTCAGTCGTGGTTCTTATACCACTTTATTGGTATATGGTTTGGTACGCCCCTAGGGCCCAAACGTGTATTTGTGCCACTACTGTGTTTAAATAACTTCTAACTTATGTACTTCGAACTCTAGCCTCATAAAGAGACTAGAGGGGTGTGTTTAGCAATAAATACATATATTTTGAATATATACCTGGTGTGGTGCTCTTTCATTTGATCACTCCAGAGATTATAGACTGGTAAAACAAGCTGCTTTACATTCCTTCAAGACTTAGCCTGAAGGCTGCTCTCCATAGCTACCACTAGGATAGCTTTCAATAAGGTTGTCTTTAACCTATCTCCAATAAGGGGTTGTTTGGACTGGTGCAAGGTGCCCACTATAATTAGTGGACAGCATATACCAGGCCAACTTCTCACAGTTCCCATGTCCTCTAGGGGCTTAGCAGCCCTTTCTCTGAAAGAACTTAGGATGGCTGTTGTACCAGGTAGGGTATGGAAGAACAAAATTGCCCCTGCCATGGCCGGGAAGAAAGGACTGTTGTGGCGGAGTCGAAATGGGGAGGCCCAAAAATAGGGAGGTGACCCTGCTTTCACGAAAGAGCTAGAGTGCCGCGTCAGCCTTCTCATCGAACAGTTGGGACCCATCAAAGGGCATGTCAATCAAGGACAACTGAACATCCCCCAAGAACCAAGTGGACCGTAACCAAGCATGGCTGCAAAGCGCCATTGTAGTGGCTATGGCTCTACCAAGGGAGTATGTGGTGTTCAGTCCACAACGTGTAGCGAACTTAGCTGCATCCCTGCCATCCAGCAAAGCCGCGCTGAGGATGGCAGGGCCCTCCTCGGGCACCATGGGAAGCAGCTTCGTGATCGCATCCCACAACGCATGGGAATCTCACAACGCAGGAGACCCTGTGCAGGGTTTAGCCCAGGCCCCCAGAAGAGTGTCAGTGAAGGCTTTATTAAAGGGCAGCAATGGTTTATGGGCGCCTAGCCCTGCCTGAAGCACCTTGGTCAAGACATTCGATTTGATCGACAGCGGGAAGCTGAAGGTCAAGGAACTCCGCTGCCCTGCACATCACCAGGGCAAATGAAGCACCTTCTTCCAAGGCCTGGCCCAGAAGAGACAACATGTCAGTGTCAGATGAGGAGTCTAGGCCACTGGCATCTCCCAGCTCCTCATACAAGTTGGTCATCAGCAGGATCCTCCTCCAAAGGACCATACACCTCCTCATCGCCCCTGTGGGGGTCAAAGGGTGACTAGTGGAGGAAAGTCCAGGGACTGTGTTGGTGCTGGGCTCTGAGTCGCACAGCCACAGATGGACGTCTGGAAAGATGGGCTCATCGTCAAATGGCGCCGTGATAGGTGTTCGACAGAATGGAGCAGCGGTAGGTGGTGGTACCCTAAGTGTCGTCCCGGATCCAAGGATGGATCTTGAAGATCCAGCTGGCGAAGGTGAACCCACTGACAAGTAACCCTGCCGAGGCACTTCTCAGCTCCATGGTGCCTGAAGGTGCGCCAGAGGATGTCAGGGCCCCAAAGATTGCATCGTTAAATTCCCTTAACTGGGCAGGTGCCGAAAAACTCCGGGTAGTGCAGGGCAGGCCCCAACGTCAGCTCTGTAGGTGGAGTGTAGGAGCAAGACCTTGAAGCATGAGGTTGAAAGTGTGAAGCTGAAGAACACTTCGACTACTTCTTAGACTTGCCCGACTTCAACAAGGAGGTCCTGCATCTTGAAAACGACTGCCCGCAGGAATGACTCAGGCACCAGGGACTAACCAATTGGGGATCCAACACCGACATAGGACTGTGACAATTCCCACAAGGCTTTAAACCAGAGGGTTTTGGCATGTCCCTAGCACACTGGGAGAAAGCTCAAAAAAAGATTCAACAAAACGTCAAAAAACGCTGACCAAAAGGTGGTCGAGCTAGCTCCCCAGATCTGCGCTGTTGGTCCACAAAGAAAGGAACAGATGTTAGCGCATCGGGGTGGCGCCCATGAAGGCACCGCAATGTCACTTCAGACGCAGATCCGATGGACGCCACCTAGGAGTGCGCAGAAGTACTGCTGAAAGATTTCCAGATTCAGTCTGATGCCTGGGGGATTTTCTAAGGTGAGGAATCTGCGGTTAGAAGACCATCAGATTTAATATTTCAAACCACTTTACTAAACAGACCGTATTAAACAAATGACCAGCACACATTCTACAAGGCAGTATGCATTAGAGAAAATAAAATATTTTGGGATCCCACCAAAATAAACACAGAATTAATAAACATGTATTAGTAAACCAGAAAAATCAATTATCTTATGAAGAAAGAGCATCTGAATTCATGTAGCAGATGCTACACACATTCTATTGTTTTAAATATTGTATAAAATACATATACATCTATATATAGACATATATACATTTTCAAGACAGTCTAGGCCTCGCCATGTCCACATACTAGATAAATATAAGCTCAAGTGGAAAAATACACAAAATTAACCAGACATTTAAAAAAAAAAATCTGTAGTCTTGTGGGGAAAAAGTAAGCATACCTAGTAATTCAGTAATGCGTGGAACTGACTTTAGAAGCAATAAACATTTTCTCAAAGTTTGTGTCTCGGCACTTGTAGGAATTTTAGCCCACTTCTCTTCACTGCTTTCTTTAGGCCCAATCACAGTATCTAAATAGGACAGAGCTCTGAAAGGAAAATGCTACTTACCCAGTATGCATTTGTTCTTGGCATATAAAGCTGTAGATTCATATGCTTTAGCACAGATCGCCATCTGGTGTTGGGCCCGGATGTTTGCACTTTGTTTTTGTTCGAAGAAGTCTTTGTAGTCAAGAGGTAGGTGACTCCTCCTTTCGGTGATAGTGCGCATGGGCATAGACTCCATCCCCAGATTGTTTTGCCGTAAGGGTGATGATGGAGTTAGTTAGAATAGAAAGATGTCCATGTATAGTGTATCTAAGTAAGATAATACTGCAACAGATAAAGGTACCCGGGGAGGCGGGTGGGTGCATATGAATCTACAGCTTTATATGCCAAGAACAGATGCATACTGGGTAAGTAGCATTTTCCGTTCGAGGCATATGAGCTGTAGATCATATGCTTTAGCATAGACTATATAGCAGTTATCTTCCTAGCGATGGCTAACCTGTATCTGTTGCAGTGGTTTGAAATAGTGTTCTTAAAACTGCCTGGCCCACACTAGCTTGTTTTGCTAAGACATCTACACAATAGTGCTTTGTGAATGTGTGTGGTGTAGACCATGTTGCAGCCTTGCAGATGTCATCTAAGGGTATGTTCCCTAAGAATGCCATAGAAGCCCCTAGCTTGCGTGTAGAGTGCGCTCTAGGGGGAATTGTTAAGGTGCGTTTAGCTTTAAGGTAGCATATTTGGATACACTTAACTATCCACTGTGCAATACCTTGTTTTGATATAGGATTGCCTTTATGCGGTGGTGAAAAGGCAACAAAGAGTGGTTTGGTTTTCCTAAAAGATTTAGTTTTCAATGTAATAAAGTAATGCTCTTAACATCTGTGTGGAGAGCCCGTTCTGCCATGGAGTCTGGTTGGGGAAAAAACACGGGTAACTCAGACTGGTTGAGATGAAAGGCAGATACGACTTTGGGTAAAAATTTGGGGTTAGTCCTAAGAACCATCCTATTTTGGTGAATTTGTAAAAATGGTTCTTGTATGGTTAATGCCTGGAGCTCACCAATTCTCCTAAGAGATGTGATGGCTATGAGGAAGGCTACCTTCCATGTCAGAAATTGTAGTTAACATTTGTGCAATGGTTCAAATGGTGGGCCCATGAGTCTTGTAAAGACTATATTAAGATTTCACACAGAAGAAGGTGGAAGTCTAGGAGGAATGATTCTCTTGAGTCCTTCCATAAAGGCTTTGATAGAGGGGAAAACGAAACAAGGACAAGTGTTGTCTGTTTTGTAGGTAAGCTGCTATTGCAGCAAGATGCAGTCTTATTGATGTATATGCCAAGTTAGCCCGCTGTAGGTGTAACAGGTAGCAAATGATGTTTTGAATTGAAGCATCAAGCGGATTGATTTGATGGTTATTACAATAAATTACAAATCGTTTCCATTTCGCTGCGTAGCATGCTCTTGTGGTAGGGCGTCTAGCCTCTTTAATGACATTCATGCAGTCTGGCGGGAGATTAAGGTAGCCAAACTCTATGTTTTCAGGTGCCAGATCGCAAGGTTGAGTTGACTGGGATCTGGATGTCTTATCTCTCAACGGTTCTGAGTGAGAAGCTTGGGGGAGAGGTGTAACTTTTGATGAGGAACTACTGATAGTTCCAACAGGGTTGTGAATCATGGTTGTCGAGCCCATGTGGGAGCAACTTAGATCATTGTGAGGGAATGTTGCTTGAGCTTCCGAACCACTAATGGAATTAGCAGGAGAGGTGGAAAAGCGTAAGCAAATTTCCCTGACCAATTCATCCATAACGCATTGCCTTTGGACAATGGGTGTGGGTACCTGGACGCGAAGTTTGGGCATTTTGCGTTGGTGTGTGGCGAACAGATCTATTTCTGGGTAACCCCACATCTGGAAGAATGGGAGTAGTACTCGAGGATGTAGTTCCCATTCATGGATCTGTTGTCTTTGACGACTGAGCAGATCTGCAATTTGATTGTTTACTCCTGGGAGATGTTCTGCAAGGAGATATATCTTTTGAGGTATGGCCCATCTCCATTTGCTTTGAGCTAGGTGTGAAAGCTGTAGAGAGTGTGTGCCCCCCTGTTTTTGTATGTAATACATTGCTGTCATGTTGTCTGTACGAACTAGGAAAGCTTTGTTTACTAGATGTATCTGAAAAGCTTTCAATGCTAGAAAAATTGCTAGCAGCTCCAGATGGTTTATGTGGAGCTGTTTTTGTTGTAGAGTCCACATGCCCTGAATGGTATGTTTTTGAAGGTGAGCTCCCCAACCAGTGAGGGATGCGTCAGCTGTGAGCACTATCTGTGGCACCGGGTCGATGAATGGCTGTCCTTTGGAAAGGTTTTGTGTATTCCACCACTGCAGAGAGCGATGAGTGCGGCCGTCCACCAACACCAGATCGGTTAACTGACCTGGAGCCTCGCTCCACTGACGTGCTAAGCATGCCTGTAGGGGACGCATTTGGAGTCTTGCGTAAGGAACAATCAGAATGCAAGACGCCATCATTCCGATCAACTGCATGAACACCTGGGCTGGTAGAGTGCTGCGGTTGAAATTGTGATATTAGGGTTTGCATGTTGCGTATTCTGACTGGGTTGGGGTACGCTAGAGCTTTGCAAGTGTTTATTGTGGCTCCTAGGTACGCTTGCGTGTTGGAGGGTTGAAGATGAGACTTGGTGAGAATGACAGTGAATCCCAAGTCGTGAAGCAGCTGAACTGTTTTGTGAGTGTGTTGAATGCAGCTGTGTTGTGAGCTGGCTTTTATTAGCATGTCGTCCAAGTAAGGGCAGACGTGAATGTGTTGTCTTCTTAAATGAGCTGCGACTACTGCTAGACACTTGGTGAAGACTCTTGGTGCTGTAGTTACCCCGAATGGGAGGACTATGAATTGGTAATGTTGTCCGTCCACCACAAACCTGAGATTTCCTGTGAGCTGGGTGAATGGGAATATGGAAGTAGGCGTCTTTTAAATCTAGAGTGGAAAGAAAGTCGCCTTGTTGAAGCAATGGGAGCACTTGTTGAAGGGTGATCATGTGGAAGTGGTCTGATTGAACGTAGAGGTTTAGTTGCCTGAGGTCCAGTATGGGCCTGAGGGAGCAGTCCTTTTTTGGAATCAAAAAGTATAGGGAGCACACTCCCGTTCCTTAATGACGTAATGGAACCGGTTCTATTGCATGTTTGTCTAACAGAGAGAGAACTTCTTGTTTTAACAGGGTGAGATGTTCTGGTGACATTGCATGCTGTCTTGGAATTGTTGGTTGAGTGCTGGTAAGTTCCAGGCAATAACCATGTTGGATAATTTGTATTACCCACTTGTCTGAGGTGATTGACTCCCAGACAGGTAGGAACTGTGAGACGTCCCCAGACAGGAGTGGAATGATCGGGGGTAGTGGAGGGAAGTCACTGTTTATTGGCAGGGGAAGTGCGGGAGGAATTACCTCTGCCTCTTCCCTTGTTATTATTTCCTCTGTAACCTCCTCGAAAATAGCCCCTGGAGGAGTTAGATTGGTTGTTTCCTTTGTAAGGAGGAGGGATTTTCTGACGACAGCCCTGTAAAAGGAGCGACGAAAAGAACCCCTGCTAGAAGGTAATTGTAGGGCTCCCATGGATTTAGCAGTTTCGGTGTCTTTCTTCATTTTTTCTAATGAAGTATCTACCGTTGGCCCGAAAAGATGCTCTTTATCAAAGGGTTGATTAAGTATGGAGGATTGCACCTCTTGCTTGAATCCAGAGATTTGAAGCCAAGCGTGTCTCCGCAATAGTATGCTAGTATTGATAGCACGAGAAGCTGTGTCCGCTGCATCTAGGGCGCATTTTATGGAAGTGTTGGTGATAAGCTTTCCTTCCTGAATGAGGTCGTTGGCTTTAGATTTATACTCCTCTGGCAAATGTTGCATGAGTTTTTCCAACTCATTATAGTGGGCTCTGTCATAGCGTGCCAACAGAGCCTGAGCATTGGCAATACGCGAATAATTAGCGGCCTGTGAGGCTATTCTTTTGCCAGAGGCATCAAGTTTAGACTCCTTGTCAGGATGAGGGGCGTCGCCTGTAGTTTGAGAGTCAGCTCTCTTGCGGGCGTTAAATACAACAAGAGTGTCTAAAGGTAACTGACATATATACATATATACATATATATATATACATACATACATACATACATACATACATACATACATACACACACACACACACACACACACACACACACACACACACACACACACACACACACACATATATATATACGGTCTGTAGGAGCAGGCTTGTATTTTTTATCCACCCTAGGTGTTAGTATCCTTGCTCTAACTGGGTCTTTAAATACCTAGTCGGTATGTTTTAACATACCCTTTAACATGGGTAAAGTGTTAGTAGACCTTTGTGTGTGTGAATGTTTCTACAAGGAAATCCATTTCTAGAGGGTCTGAATGTAGCTTCACCCCGTGATATTGGGCAACCCTGTTGATAACTTGTGCAAAGCCAATATTGTCATCAGGTGGAGAAGGTCTGGAGGGATACAGGTCGGGGTCATTAGGTTGATCTGGATCCTTATTATAATCATCCCAGGGATCTGGTATGTCCGGATCTTGTGGGGTATGATGATAGTCATCCCCATTCCCATCCCCAAAATCGTCATCCTGCGAGTCAGGTGACATTGGAGGTGGTGAATTTGATGGTGTAATGTGTATAGGAGGAGAGGGAGGTATGCAAGGGGGAGAAGGGTTTGTACCCATATCTTTTTTGCTTCATAGGTTTAGGGGCATCTCCTGAAGGTTCTAACTTCCGTTTTTTAGGAAGAGTAGCCAGAAGGTGTCCAGTTTTGGATCAATACAGAGTCTTTTTTTGTTTTGGATCCAAAGGGGTGTCTTCGGATGGAAGTTCTTTGGAAGGAGTATTTTTCTCTCAAGGAGTGGATTTCGGCGTCGAAGATTTAGGCTCAATGTCTTTGGGTGCAGAGTGTTTGGAATCAGAATGCTTAGTTTTAGCCTGTTTAGGCTGTGGGGTCTTCGGAGGGGTATGGTTCGGCTCCGAACTTTTCGGCGCAGAGGGTGTCGGCTCCGAGCTTTTGGGTGTAGAGCGTTTCAGCTCCGAGGCTTTAGACTTGGATGATTTCGGTTCAGAGTCTTTTGTTTGAGGGTTTCGGCTCCGAGGCTTTCGGTGTCGAATGTGTCTTCGGTGCAGACTGTGAAGTTGGCCTGGCATATGCTGTCCACTAGTTATAGTGGGCACCTTGCACCAGTCCAAACGACCCTTATTGATGATAGGTTTAAAGACAACCTTTATTGAAAGCTATCCTAGTGGTAGCTATGGAGAGCAGCCTTCAGGCTAAGTCTTGAAGGAGTGCAAAGCAGCTTGGTTTACCAGATTATAACCTCTTGAATAACTAAATGAAAGGAGAACCACACAAGATATATATATATATAAAATATATGTTTTTATTTCTAAACACTAACTACTAATCACTTTATGAGATTAGAGTTCAAGATACACAGTATCACAGTATTAAAATGACAGTAAATAGCACAATACAAAGTGGGCTCCAGGGGGAGACCAAACCATATACTAAGAAAGTGGTATAAGGACCACGACTTGACTAGATACAGTGCCTAGAGCACGTAGAATCGCTGGGACCCCAAGGAACCACCCAAGGTAGTGACACAGAAGACCCACGGAGGACGTGTGCAGAGTGAGAACACAGCCGCGAACGCCGTAGGATTCAATGCGGAAAGTCACGGTTGGAATTTTAAAGTTAAAGGACACTTAGGAGAGGACTTTGAGCAAACCCCTTTAGACTTAAGGGGTTCTAGGGCCATCACCCACGGGAGCACCGGAGTACTCTAGTTACCTCACCCATGGAAGCCGGGTGCATAGGTGTCAAAGGGTGTCGGGAATAGTCGTCGTTTTCAATGGCGATCTGCTGCAAAGTGCTGCTGCCGAAAAAGAAGAAAAGTGTCCGGGTGGATCCAAGCCTGGATCGAAGATGTGAAGAACCTGAAAGCAGAGGGGACAGTCTGGGTCACTAGCCAGTGACCAGGAGCGGAGCAATCGAATGCCCACCGATGTCAGGTGCGAAGAGGTGAAGCTGGACTCTGCAGCCACGGGGTCCCGGAGACGTAGACGACGACCAGGAGCCGGATTCGAGCGGTCCCACGAAGGATGTCGAGTGCTGGGGTGTCGGTGATCGGATTGATCACAACAAGCCTTGGCAACAGCAACCCACGCAGGAAAAGAAAAGATGCTTCTGTGCGGACCAGCAAGGTCCTGGGGACTCCAAGCGATGGAGTCAGGGCACGTCTGGAGCAACCAGGGAAGCCCAAGAAAAGTTAGAGTTGCCTTCTTGGGGACCCACAGGTCAACGGACCAGGAATCGCGAAGGGACCTCAAGAGGAATCACAAAATGGCGGCCCACGGAACACTCGTTGAGTGTAGTCCGACAATCTTCGGTGCAATTACTGCTCGGGGTCAGGGCTACAAGTAACCCAAAGCTCAGCCTCAGGGGTCGCCGGAAAGCTGATGCTTCTGCAAATGGTCGCGGTGTTCAGGGGTTCGGGTTGCACTGTCTCCACGAGGGATACGGGCCTCAGACTTGCTGTGGGCACAGATCGACCTCGGAGACCTCGGAAAACCCACCTCCTGTGTGGCAATACTCTTCGGAGTCCGTCGGAGCTCAGAGATGCCAACCGGTCAGGTGCGTTAAAGGTGCCTGCCTTGCAGGGGAGTAACTCCTTTACTCCAAGGGAGATTCTTCAGTCATCCAGCATAGTGTAGATCGTCGAAGTACTTGGTTTCTGGTATCAGAGTTTAGTCCAGGTGTAATCTAAAGTCCTGTAGTCAGGGTTTCATACTTTATACCCAAGGAAGGGGTTGGACAGACTCTGGGGACTCACCTATGGGAGGGTCAGGAAAGAGGGGTGGCTACACCCATTTCCTTTGTCCAGTTTCGAGCCAGAGCAGGGGCTGTGTGCCCCTGCAACCGGTTTGAGCTGGACTATGCACAGGGACACCAAATGTGCCCCCAGTGCAGACTTCAAAGCACTCTGAGAGTGTACCCACCCAGCCCAATACACTAAAGCCTGTGACAGGACACCTATTGTCCGGGCCTCCCCTGCCGGAGTTTCGTCCAGCAGCAGGAGGGCAGACTCGTGTCTGCGGCTGCAGCATCCATTTTGTGATGCCAGGGCTCTGTTAGCTGGTACCGGGTATACCGGTGCTGTCATGTCTCTCCCTCTAGAAGGGTGGGATCATACTCCCACACCAGTTACTGGTGTGGGGGTATGATTCCAAGGTGTTTGACACCAAACACAACAGTTTTCCATGCAGCCATTCCAAAGTTAGCATTTACCGTTTGGTTATAATGCACTTAAGAGTATATGGTCTGGCTGCATCACAAACAACCCCGGAATGAAGATTCCGAAAGCTGCAGAGGGGCTCTGCTCATGCATGGGCACCCGCTCACATGAAACCCACACCGCCTTCAGGATTGTTAAGGCCTGCCATAGGGGTGACTGATAGGTTTACATGTGCAGTGATATGGAGAGATATAGGGAACCTATATCTCAGTAAGGGGTGTCTATACCACCTTACACAGGCTGCTGTAGCAGACCTGTTGTGTCCTTTTAAAGGCTTCCCAGGGGTGGCACAATACATGCTGCAGCCCCTGGTAGGCCTCTGGGGTACCTATGCCCTGGGTACATAGTATACCATATACTAGGGACCCACAAGGGTACCCCAGAATCCAATCTGGAGTGTACCTAAAGTACATACAATCAATTTAAGGGGAAAGCAGATTGGCTGGGGTCCTGAATAGCAGGATCCCAGCCAAACTAAGTCGAAAACCAGCAAAACACCAGGAAAAAAGTGGGGGCAACCATGCAGTCAGATTCCACCTTCCTACACCGACGAAATGGGAAGTGGCACATGTTTCTCCTTATGTTTCGGTGCCGGTTCGGCTCCGGTATGGGGCCGGCTTGAGCCCGAGCCGGAAGGCTTGCGTTTCTGTTTCATAGCCAGGCTGGAGGGCGGGGCATCTGAAACTTTTGCTCAGTGTCGACCGGAGCCCGAGGGCGATACCAGAGCCTTATCTTTTGTTTGAGTGGGCACATGGGGATCTGTACTCCTGGTACGTTGACCCGGAGTGACGTTCAGGTCTTCCTCCATGTCGGAGTCCGCTTCGGACACAGAGACCAGTTCTTCCTCTTCTTCGGCAGGACGGTGTTCTAGGTATTCGCCGAAGATGTCCGGTACGGAGCTGCTGCCGCGTTGCATCTCATGGCGTCGAGCCAGACGATCACGGATGATTTTCTTCGATCCGAATGATACACGCTTCGCAGGATTTTTCTTCGTATTCCGGGGATAGGCACAGGTTACAGACCTCGTGCAGGTCGGTGCGTCGAAACTTAGCACGACACCCGGGACATAGCTTGAACGGAGTCAGTTCCATCGACTGCTGGCGTGGTCGGCACGGGTAGGCCCGACGGCCTCCTCGAAGTTCCAGATCGAAGGTTTTTACAGTGTACACGATACGCGTCGAATGGGAAACTGCGATCGAAAGAATACCGTTGAGGGTAGAGGATTGCGCGTCGAAGGGGTTCGAAAACGATAACGAACCGCAGGAATACACATCCGAACCAGATGGCGGAAAAAACAATCTGGGGATGGAGTCGATGCCCATGCGCACTATCACCGAAAGGAGGAGGAGTCACCTACCTCGTGACTACAAAGACTTCTTCGAACAAAAACAAAGTGCAAATATCCGGGCCCAACACCAGATGGCGATCTTTGCTAAAGCATATGATCTACAGCTCATATGCCTCGAACATGTAATTATCCATTTGAAAATACTGATTCTTTGGTATTTCAGCTGCTCAGTCAGATTTACTGACATGGTCCCCTACCCTGTTGCATGATTCAATTTTAGCTTTGCTTTAAGTGTTTAATGGATTGTCTCACATTTAGTGAACCCCAAACCCAGAGGCCTTTTTACTGGATTATGGTATTTTGATGCAGGGGGAATAATCATTCAATCTGGCACAATGAGATTACCTGCATCCTGTGAATTCCAACAACATTAGGAATCGGTGGTAAGAAATACTAAAATTGAAATCCCACCCCAAACTGAATGAATCCTCCAGATAGCATCTCAGAGCGAAGCAAAGCAGTGCACATGTGCGATTGGCACTCTTGACAAAAGGGCTAGCCACCGTTTCCCCAGTGAGACAAAAACCTTATCTACAACCTACTCCTGAAGCTATTTCTGTGAATTAAGTCATCCTGCTCAGAGAATCCATCCTTTCAGTGCATGAAACCAAGAATTGCAGGTCTAGTGCCAAAGAGACATCACTGTGTTCCACTGGTTGAAAGAAACTGTACGACCTTGACACTAACAATATTCACACAAAGCACCACAGTTGTCTGTAAGCACGACTTTACTTCACAGAGGAGTGAAGAGCACCAGGCACTTACCAGACGGAAATTAACTTCAGAATACCAAAGGTAAATCTGCACTCCCTCTCAAGGTCCTCATATGTAACCAGGGGCCTTTCTTGTCAGAGTGATCCTCTACCAAAAGTAGATTGTGAGGGCTACTACCAATACAGATTCTTGCTTAATGTCTCCGAGCTGGTTACACCATTGCGAAGTTTCTTGCTGAATTGACTCCACTGTGCCCAAATACCACACAATGCAGCAATCTATGTTTAGCCTTGCCAGAGTCAATAAATTTCAACTGCCCACTAGACTGCTCTCGTCCATGAATAGCTCACTGTATTGAGGAGGTTGTCTACACTCTTTAGACTTCATCCACGACTGCCAATTAATTATAGCAAATGGCTAAAATCAGGAAAGATTTTCTTAAACTCAGATAAAATGACCCTCTGAAGCAAGTCATGTGTGATTCACAGGACTCCTGCTGCTTCTGGAATTTCACTAGCCAGCAGTCTAAATACAGGAGGCACATGCACACCTTGTTGGGACAGATGAACATTCACTATAGCCTTGGTGAACACCCTCAGAACTGAATTAAGGTCAAAAGGTAGGGCATCAAATTGGAAATATTTTCCCCTGCCACGCCTCGGACAGCAGCAAACAGGAAGGTGAACTGCGTTGTGCCAATCCAGTGACACATTTAATCATGCTCCCAGGGTCTGAAGAGTGAGCAAAAATCACCATCTCATGCTTCTGTTTCTTTAGAAATGTGTTCAAAAATGGGGTTTCAGAATAAGACAAATACCACCACCTATCTTGTTGACCAGTAAGTACTTACTGTAACAACCTTTTCCAGTTCTCTTGATGAAACATTTTCCAAGACAAATGGAGAAGGTAATGCACTCTGTTGTAATAGCGGGTGGTAATAAGGTAATTCAAAGCTCATCAAGTTGTGTGTGTGCAGAAGAGTATCGCCTTCAGAGCCTAGGCGTTATGTCGAATAAATAAGTTGTGCCTTCCCTGTCCGGGACAGGCGTCCCCTTTGTGCGCTACAGATGGTCCATTGTCGGGGACAGTAATTCAATGTTATATTAATTCCTTTAGGAAATTAAACACTTCTAGATTCGAATGTTGATTCTTCAGATTTTACTTCATTTGAATGACATCAAATTCCATTCAGCGATACATAATGCTTCAAGTACTTTCGAGTGCATTTACACGCGTTGACTGATCATATATCTATAGGGTATGTACTCCAACTTGTTTATTCTCGCCAATTTTCGTTGTTTTTCAGAATAAGTTATCCCCTGAAGAACCTAGCCCAAAATGCATTGGGATTATTGATACATTGTGATAATGTATTCATTTATAACCATGGGATTACAATTGATCGTTGAAGCATTATGTATTGCTGAATGGAATTTATGAGGTCATTCAAATGAAGGAAAATCTGAAGAATCAACATTCGAATCTAGAAGTGTTTCATTTCCTAAAGGAATTGATTGAACATTGGATTGCCGTCCCTGACCAGGGACCATCTGTAGTGAACAAAGGGGACGCCTCTACCAGACAGGGAAAGAGCAACTTATTTACACTTTCAAGACCTCATTCAACACTAGACTCTCCAATTCTCTCTTCAACATGCCTATATTAGAGAAGTGATGGGGAAGTGATTTAAGGAAAATGCAGGGTGGTATCCAGATTCTATGATTAGCTGGTCCTAGTGGTCCGAGGTGATCTCCATCCAACTCTTGAGGTGTCCAAACACCATATCCCCGGCCGGAGTCGCGCACTTCTGGAGATAAATCAATTAGGATAGTGGTGTGTCACATGCTAATCTACAGGTGACCTCTCATGTAAGCAAAATTGCTGAAGTTGCTGTGGTCTGGTCGGCTGGCAAGCTCTTTAAAAGTAGGGTCTGGTGTATCCCTCAGCCTTTCTGTCCTGCTGCAACAAGTGGCTAGCATGTGAGGCTAGACCCAAAGATCTTTCGCTCAGTTTTGGTTTAAATGTTCAATATCCACATCTGAAGATGTTCGCCACAGAATGCCATGTTAATCAGTTTAGTCTGCTTGCCCTAAAAATCAGGGAATTCTATCCAAGCATGCCTGTGTAAGATCAACTTGCGCCCACTGAACTTACCACTGCATCCCTTTATATAGGCAACTCAGTCTGCAGGGAATCTTTGGTTGCTACTTGCCATAATTCACTAGTTGTATAAATTGTCCCTGTACTTACAAGTGTTGAAACTGGCATTCATCCTCATGTCTGGCTAAACATTGTGGATCTATATTGGAGCACCTCGCCAGATTTTATTAGAAAGGACTGTGTAGTGCTGAACGAACGGTCAAGGCAGGAATCAGAAGCAAAGTGAGCACCACTAACCAGGCTTTTCTTTTTTACTTATGTACTGGTAAACAATCTTACAGTGGGGCTATCTATATGCTGACTTACTGATCTCAAGTTTGCACTTGACCTGATCCCAAGATCTAAATTATTGTCTGTAGTGAAGTATTTGGAAGTGTCAGGTGCAATATTGTCCATACTAATCCAGCTGCACTCTGGAAACTATGCGCAGGTTGGGAGGGGGCAAATAGGGAGGTAACTGATCGAATTGCAATAGACAAAGGAGTGCAACAGGGTTCTGTGTTGACATCGAACCTGTCCTCCCTGTATATCCATAGAGTTCTACAGTATCTGTATGTGCTAATGATTTGCACAAAATAGCAGAAGATAAGGGTTACCTCTTTACTCTATGCTGATGATACTTTTCCCCGATGTCCCAAACTCTGACGGGGCTTCAGCCTCTGCTATATCAGTTTACCGCCTGTGAAGACACAGCTGGAAATAAATCGGACCAAAATCACGTATATATGTTCTAACTCCCACAAGTCCCTTAAACGTGTTTTGACGTTTAGGAATTTCAAAATAGAATGGATAAGGAGTTTTGTATACTTTGGCATTCAGTTGGATGATACTACGTCATGGTGCCCCAAAATTATAAAGAGTGCCTTTTGCCTACAGCATAATGCATCAGTCATCTTGAAAACATTTAGATCTACTACACCCAGATAGGTTTCCACAGCTCTGGAGGTTTACCAGGCCAAAATAGTACCATTCATGGTGCAGGACTGTGGGGTTTTAGCAATGTGATTAGTTTATCAAGGGCTGAAAACAAAAACAAAACTCCCCAGAGCGTTGGTCAATATGCCCCACAGTGCCTCTGCACTTACATATGGCCATCAATTATGTCAATCAATCAGGGGGTTTGTAAGCGCGCTACTCACCCGTGAGGGCCTCAAGGCGCGGGGGTGGCGAGGGGATTTAGACCAGCTCCGTTCAGTGGAAGAGCCAGGTCTTGAGTGTCTTCCTGAAGATGTTCAGAGAGGGGGCACGTCTGATGTCGATCGGGAGCTCGTTCCAGGTCTTGGCCGTGATGTAGGAGAAGGCTCTTCTGCCCGTTCTTGCTCTGCGGGTGCGCTGGTTGTCGGAGGTTTCTCTTGGGTACGTGGAAGGAGATTCTCTCATTGAGGTATTGGGGTCTGGCGTTGTGGAGGCATTTGTAGGCGTGGGCGAGTATCTTGAAAGTTATTCTCTTCTCAATGGGGAGCCAGTGGAGGGTCCACAGGTGTTGGGTGATGTGTTCGTGTCGAGGGATGCCGAGGACAAGTCTAGCTGCAGTGTTCTGTATGGTCTGGAGTTTGCGGAGCAGAGACTGGTTTTGTATGGTCTGGAGTTTGCGGAGCAGAGACTTGTTGATCCCGGCGTTTCTGTAGTCCAGTCTGCTGGTTATGAGTGCATGGGTGACTGTCTTGCTCGCTTGAGGGGGGGATCCATTTGAAGGTCTTTCGGAGGATGGGGAGGGTGTTGAAGCAGCTGGAAGCAATGGGGTTGACCTGTTGGGTCATGGAGAGGGAGGAGTCGAGTATGATGCCGAGGTTTCGGGCGTGGTCCATGGGGGTGGGAGGGCTGCCGAGGGCGGTGGGCCACCAGGTGTTGTCTCATGCTTAAGGGGAGGGTCCAAGGACGAGGATCTCGGTCTTCTCCGAGTGGAGCTTCAGGCAGCTGCTGCTCATCCAGGATGCAACGTCCTTCATTCCTTCCTGGAAGCGGAGTATGGTGGTGATGGGGTACTTGGTGAGGGAGAGGATAAGCTGGGTGTGATGTCTATATAATAAAACTCAAACCACTTTTATACTGGTGCAGATTATGGTATACGACATAGTTGGAGCCATGTAGAAGGGGCCTCCATGAAATATTACACCTAAACACCACACTGGGTATCCCATGGATGAAAAACCTGAAATCATGCTTGTATAAACTGGGGCTAAATGAACTATGGGGAAATTCAAAAGTGATTTTGGGTAGATCCCAAAAATTGATAAAAAAATACTGGGATTAATTGATGGCGAGAAAGTATATTGAGCAAAGACACAGTAGTATTATAGCAAAGTTCAAGGGGACAGTTTCGAGGGGACACGGCTGAAATCATCACAGCGCATCCAGAGTTTTCACACATCACATCGTACCAGATCGTCACGCCTCGAAGCATCAAGTCTGTTGCATCGTTGGGGGACGCAGTAAGAAACAGACGCATCACCTTCCCGCGCAATAAGAATCCGGCGCATCACCTTCCCGCGCAATAAGAAACTGACTCATCACCTTCACGCCGGTAAGGAACAGACATCACCTCCCCTGCGCAGCAGTAAGGATCCGATGCATCACCTTCCCTGAGTGTAAGGAACCGACGCATCACCTTCCCTGCGACCCTTTTTGCTTCCCTTTGACGCATCCGAGGTACTGTGTGTAAAAGTGTCACATCCCACATTTCTACCTTTTAAGAATCGTATTTATAGTACTGTATTGTGGATTTTTGTCGTTTTGGTTAAGATAAAGATTACTTATTTATCTAAACTGGGGTGGTGTCCATTTGTAGTGTTTTCACTATTACTGTATGTGTTCACAAATGCTTTACACTGCCTCCGAGATAAGCCTGCCTGCTCATGCCAAGCTACCAAGGGGGTGAGTAGGGGTTATTTTGGGAGTTTAACCCCTTTACCCTGACTAGGAAGAAGGGTCCCTACTTGGACAACGGTGCAAACCATTGCCAACTAGAGACCGCCATTTTTTAACAGTGAGCAGCCGTAGAGGGCAGTTGTGCAGCGGCTCAAAAGGTGTACACATCAGATAGGTGAGAACCAAATTAAGGTCCCACTGTGGCATAATAAAAGGGTGAAGGGGGAACAAGTGGGTTAACCCCTTCAAGATTCTCTGCACCAGAGGGGATTTGAAAAGTGAAGGCTGATCAGGCAGCCGAGGAAAAGGCCAAAAGATAGCCCTTCAAGGTGCCCAGAGCAGAGCCCTGCTGGGCCAAGGAAAGTATGAACAGGAGGATAGCAGATAAAGATGCAGATAGAGGGTCAATAGACCGTTCTGTACAATATTTGGACCATCGGCAGGCGTATACAGACTTTGTGGAGGGACGCCTGGCTGCCACAATAACCTCACAGACTTCGGGAGGAAGGTCGAAAACTGTCAGATGTCGCCGCTCAATCTTCACGCAAGGAGGCAGAGAGTGTTGCTGCGACAGGAGATCTTCCCGAAGGGGCAGACTGCTCGGAGGATCAATGCTCATTGCCAGAAGCTCGGTGCAGACTCTGTGCCCAGTCCGGAGCCACAAGAATGACTTGTGCCCGGTCGCTCCTGATCTTCTTGAGCACTCTGGGAAGGAGTGGTATTGGCAGAAAGGCGTACAGGAGGCCGGAGCTCCACTAGTGACAATAAGCGTCGCCGAGCGAGAGCCGCCTTGGAAACTCCCAGCGCGCAAAACTGCTGACATTGCGCGTTCTCTACGGAGGAGAGTCCTTGCGCCAACTCCGGATGGAGACGCCACTCGTGATCCGCTAGCACCTTCGGCTGAGTTAGTCTGCTCTCGCGTTCAGAGAACCGGCCAGATGCTGAACCACCAGGGAAATGCCCTGCTGTTCCAGCCAAGTCCAGAGACACAAAGGCTCTTGACACAGGGTCCACGACCCCACCCAGCCTTGCTTGTTGCAGTACCACATGGCGGTCGTGTTGTCCATGAACACCTGAACTAGCCTCCCCTTGATGGGCGGCAAGAAGGCTTTTAGTGCCAGCCTGATCGCCCGAAGCTCCAACAGGTTTATATGGAGCCGGGCCTTTGCCAGAGACCAGAGTCCTCTGATCTCCACCTCTCCCAGATGGCTGCCCCATCCCAGAAGGGACACATCCGTCACTACTGTGAGGTCTGGATGGGGAAGGGAGAGGGTCTGCCTCTGACCCAATTGCGGTTTGATAGCCACCACTGCAGGTCTCTGACAGTGCCCTTCGAGATCTGTACCAGGTCGGTGAGATTTCCCTGATGCTGCGGTCACTCACTGAAATCCAGGATAGAGGCTGAACTATCGGTATCATAGCCCGAATATCCTGGACTCGCCACTTTGGAGGATAAGCCTAAAACTGCACCGTGTACAGAACTGCTCTGATGAAAGGGAGCGTCTGAGAGAGAGTCAGGTGTGACTGGCACGTTGATAGTGAACCCCAGCGAATGCAAGAGGCTCGCCGTAGTCTGGAGATGGGAGACAACTGCTTGGGGCGAGCCCGCCTTCAACAACCAGTCGTCGAGATATGGGAAGACTGGAACCTCTGATCTTCGCAGATGAGCTACGACCACCGCCATCACCTTGGTGAACACCCGCGGGGCACTGGTGAGGCCAAAGGGAGCACAGCAAACTGAAAGTGCTCAAGGCCCACTGTAAACCGCAGGTGGAGACGATGGGCCGGCAGGACGGGAATGTGGAAATAGACGTCCTGCAAGTCCAACGCTACCATCCAGTCTCCCGGGTCTAGGGCAGACAGTACCCTGAGCCAGACTGAGCATCCTGAATTTCTCCTTCTTGAGGAAGTAGTTGAGAGCTCTGAAGTCGAGGATAGGACAGAGGCCTAGTCCTTCTTTGGAACCAGGAAATAGCGGGAATAGCAACTACAGCCTATTTCTGGCCAGGGAACCCTCTCTATAGCACCCTTGGCCAAGAGAGCCTTGACTTCCTCGCGGAGTAGTGTGAGATGATCCTCCATCAGCCGGTCGTGAGCTGGAGGCATAGAGGGAGGGGTAGTCTCGAAGGGGAGTGAGTATCCCCTTCAGACCATGTGCAACACCCACCTATCCGAGGTGAAGTGACGCCAGTGGTGGAGGTGATGGCGTATACTGCGGATACCCCATCAGGGGAGGAGGAGGGGATGGTGGCTTGGCTAGACTTCTGGCCTCCCCACCCTTGAGGGCGGGATGAACCGCAGAGGTTGCTGAACCCGCTGATTGGAATAGGGTTGGCGCGGTTGGAAGCCCCTTCCGTAGCCGCGAAAGGAGCGAAAAGCAGACGCAGACCGGGGTGTAGTACTGAGGCCCAAGGATTTGGCCGTAGCCTGCAAATCCTTGAAGTTCTCAAACGCTGCGTCAGCCTGGTCCACGAAGAGACATGAGCCATCAAAAGGCATGTCCATGAGGTTTGTGTGGACATCCCCCGAAAAGCCAGAGGTCCTCAGCTAGGCATGGCGCCCGATGCCCACCATCTAAGAAATCGCTCAGTCCAGCGTGTTAGTAGTGTACAAGCCACAGTGAATGGCAAACTTCGCTGCATCTCTCCTGTCTGACATTGCTTGGAAGTGCAGGATCCGGTCCTCCTCCGAAATCCTAGGCAGCACCTCCGCAACCCTATCCCATATAGAATGGGAGTAACGGCCCAAAAGGCATGCAGTGTTCACCGACCGCAATGCGAGGCTGGTGGAAGAGAAAATTCTTTCCAAATGTATCCAGCCGTTTGGATTCCCTGTCCGGAGGGGCGGAAGGGAAAGCGCCACGGGAAGTGGAAGCCTGGGACCACCAAGCCTTGGGGGGGATTGCAGTGAGAAAAACTGGGTCGCCCGGTGCAGGGCGATGGCGGCGGGCAATTGTTCTATTCACAGGAGACCTTGTGCTGGGTTTGGACCAGGTGCCCAGAAGAATGTACGTTAAGGCCTCGTTAAAAGGCAGCAAGGGTTCCGATGAGGAGACCCCAGGCTGCAGGACCTCCATCAAGACCTTCGTCTTGACCGCCACTGTAGGAAGCTGCAGGTCCAGGATCTCCGCAGCCCTACGCACCACCATAGCAAACGACGCCCCCTCCTCCACAGCCAGGTTAGGGGGAGACCGCATGCCAGAAACTGGGGAGGTGTCCAGGCCACTGGCATCAACCTGTTCCTCATTCCAGTCCATGTCCTAGGGCTGCGGGATTTCTAAGGGATCCTGCTCCCCCTCTCAATCCTCTTCGCCCAACCCCAAACCTTCGGAAAGGGTCTGGTTAGATGGTATGAAGCCATACGGCTCCGTCAGCCTTGGTGGACTCCAGATCCGCTCCGTATCATCTGGAATGAGTATGGGGGAGGCGCCGGCGCCCGCTGTGGAGGTGCGACCGGTGCCGGTCCGGACCCAGGAACGGGTCTAACAGGAGGCCATGGCGCCGGAGCCAAAGGCGCGGGACCCATGGGATCTCCTTCACCTGGGCCTGCGGTGCCCAAAGGCGCGCAGGCAGGGTCAGCCCACCCTAACAGCGCACATGGCGTCGTAAAATTCCTTGAGTTGGGCGGGAGTCAGTCTCCCTCCCTTTCTGGAGACAGGAACGAGTCGACCCAGGTGCCTGCATCGCAGAACTGGGCCTAGAACGCTGAGACTTCTCCGTTTTGCCACGTGGCGGACGGGGCAAAGTCAAAGCAAGCTTCGACTTCTTGTGGTGCCTCTTAGCTGACAACTTCGACAAAGAGTACTTCGAGCCCCTGGAGCGATGCTCGGACCTTTCCCTCAACCGAGATGGACGAGGCAACCTCGGCGGTGCGTGGCGGGCCGCGAGCAGCTTCAGGGACCGCTCCCTCAAAGCCTTCGGCGCCATGGCCCAGCAATCGGAGCACGACTGTCGTGGTCGCGCTCACTGCACCAGAGACAAAAGAGGTGGGGGTCCGTTACCGACATGGCGCTGTGACAGGTGCCGCACAGCTTGAACCCTGAAGTCTTCCTACCGGACATCCTAACACCAAAAGGAGTCGACAAAAGGTGGAAAAAGCTGTCAAAAAGTGACAGGGAGCAGCTCTCTTCAACAGACAGGTGCTGGCTGGCACGGAAGGAAAAGAACTGACGTCAGTGCGCCGGAGTGGCGGTTATATTGACGAGACAGAAGTCACGACGACGAACACGATGCCACGTGGAGTTGACCAGCGCCACCTAATGGCGCACAGGCGTACGGTTATCAAAAATCTTCCAGATCTAGCCTGACGCCTGGAAGTTCAAAGGTAAGGAGTCTGCGGCTAGATGTCTATCAGATTGCTTTTTAATGTAATTGCTTTGTGCTCCTGACACTTGTTGGATCTGTTAATTCCATGTAGTACAGAGACTAAAGCTCAATGGCTTGAGCAAAAACATGGTGCTGTATAAGACTGACCAAAACAGCAGAAAGATGCAAAACTGAACACCTTTGGCTCTGCGATTCTTGGTGTCCGTGGTGTGTGAAAAAGATATAATAACAGGAGCTGAAAACTGTTCTGAGTGGGCGGTGCATATGAGGCTCAACAAAAGATGTAAACATGGCACTGTGTGGTTCCCCACAGGGTGACATCATTTACTGCATCAAGTATGAAACCTTGGCGCAGTGACGACGATTGGCAGGGCGACGGTATGGCATACCATTGGATGATGTGGTGCACGTAGTGTCCCTATATGTGTACAATGTGCTGCTATATCTTAGGGACGTGTCATGGGAAGTAGCCCCCCTATTCAGTGACTTTCCATTACTTTGAGTGGGTAGTGGGTGAATTGGGGGGAAATCATGTTTCCCGCTTAATTGCGATGCTACCCTGCAGATAATACACCTGGGTGGAGAGCCATTGACATGGGCATCAGGAGCGATTCGGTATCTTGGGGTTCATCTTTTATCACTCTCAGCAAGAGCCACTTGAAGGCAATCTGCAACAGGTGTTAACAGCACTCAAGTCTCAAATGCGGTTTTGGCAGCGGTTACCACTAGCTCTAGCAGAGGAGTTGCTCTCAAAGATGGTTGTCCTTCCCCGGCTATTGTATTACTTTCTAAATGTCCTGTTAGTTCCCAAACGGCAATTCTTTGTTGAGTTAGACCCGGCACTATGGTACCTGCTTTTGGATAACGGAAAAAGTAGGGTGGCCTTAAACAAGCTAGTTATCTGTGGGGAGCGGCGGGCTAGGGGTGCTGACTTTTGAAACTTATTATCTAGCTGCACAGCTTAAATGGGTGGCAAAATGGCTATTGGGAAGCAATCTTTATGAAACTAGTACAGGGGATGGTTCCCATGCCACTGCATGTATTGCAACAGTTTGTTCATCCCACCGTTAAGTTACACCGCTCGTGGACGCATCCATGTGTGGATAGCTTGGAGGTGATTCTCAAGAGTCCTCCAGCCCACAAGGCGTACACTTTACTATTCCTTGGCCATGCCACTGCAGGATCTACCTGGCCCCATGAGATACTTTACTCCTGACCAGTTAGCAACCTGGCATGAGCACCTCATTGACATGGTAGGGAATTTGTTCCAGGACACCAATTAACTACATTTTGACCAGCTAGGTCAGGATTACAACATTTCACCAAATCAGCTTCTTCTACACCGAAAGTTATTGGGAATCCTTAGGTTGCTGTTGGGTGTGGTCGACGTAGAGCCACCCACCCATGCAATAATGCATACACTGCACACCATGGGAAAAGGACGACACCTTATCACATGGTTTTATAGAGCGATTAGGGAACATATTGGGGTCTCATTAACTGAACTCCGGCAGGGATGGGAGGAGGCTCTGGGGCTTCCCTTACATGATGCGGAATGGATACGGGCACTTGAATCTCCTCATGTCATCTCCAGAAACGCGCGATTTAAAAATATTCAATTTATGTTACTTCATGGGGCTTACCTCACACCATCCCAATTGAACTGTATTTTTCCAACAGCCAATCTTAGCTGTCCCAGATGTTTAGCCCATTTAGCAGACTTTAAACACATGCTTTGGTCATGCACCAATATAGCCGTATTCTGGCATTCTATAAACACGGTATATTGTCACAGAGTTCACAACACTCAATTCATGGGAAGCATTGGGCATATTTCCCAGGAGGAAGAGTCATAGGTTGAAGGTGTGCTTTGCTAATTTAGCCTTTCTTTTAGGAAAGCGCCTGCTGACCATGCATTGGGGAGAGCAGCGGACCCAGTAATTCGCCCAGTGGCGTAGGGATTTGCAATGTTGGGGTGATGCGGGCAGTTCTGCGCTACACTGGGAAGTAGCCCGTAGAATCAGGAAACGCCCTATTGCAACAGTTTGGGACACCATGCTAATAGAATTCAAAGTACTTACAGCTGAGAAGCCCCCTGCTCATAATGTATCCTAAAGTACTCATTCCAGTGGGTGGTTAAATGCAGGCACCCCCTGCCCAGGATACCCCTCCTGTCTGCTCAGCTGCCTACCCATGTGAAATGCTCGTGCACTCCTTTGTTTTCCCCCTCCAAGTTAAAATTCGAAAAGTTAAGTGTCTAATCCTATTTAGAAAACTGATGTAATGTGAACAGGCTCAGCAAAATATAGGAGACTAAAAGCTTTAGGATAATAGAGGCTCACTATTAGAATATAACCCTCTTTACTTGTATTTAATTGCATTTGTAAATTGTGAAGTGATGCCTCTTGAACTGAATTACTGTGTAATGCAACATTGATTAATCGAAAAACCTAATAAAAATATTTGAAATGTAACAGAGGGATGGGCTAGCACAAGACCTCTATTCCCCTGTGCAGCCTTGCCTATCGCTTTTTAATCAAAATGAACTTAAAAAAAAAAAAGTTAAAATGGTCTTTGAGAGATGGTTACCAGATCCTTTCTGGCTCAATAGGAATTCACTATGGTTTGAGATTATGACGAAAAACTCAAATTTAATGGGAAACGGGAGAGGTGTGCTGGCTGGCACTGCAGCTGGGATTGTTGAGGCTGAGCAGCACAGCAGCTGGAGCCACCAGCCTCATGTTCCCTGGCATGTACTTGGCCAAGAGTCAGGATTCTGAGCATGCCAACTTGTGCAACAGCTGCCAGTTGAAGACGCATGTCGGGCGCCTTTTCACTTGCAACTTCTATGATCCCCGAGTGAGCGTCTTTGTCCTGCTGCTTCCTGCAGGCTGACATTGGGAGCCATCAACCTTAAAAAGTAGCAGTCAAAAGAGCCCCAGATCACAATCCATGGTAGCACTCCCTTGATGGGGCTAGTGAGTTACTCATACACAGTCAGAGGGCTGGGGCAGGACTTGCAGCCAGAGGGGTGATTGGTCTCCGGGACTCCTCTTCTCCCGGCCACTGCAGGATGTAGGAAGGAGCTGCATCAACTATCAATATCCCCATCTGTCATGGAAGAGGAGGGCTGGTGAAGAAATTGACAGGGGTGGGGAGAAAGTTGGCAAAGGGTCTTCAGAGCTCACCTGCCAGTGCCTTACTCAGCAAAGTACTGCCAGTACTCAGTAGGTGGCTCATACATTGGACTTAGATTTTAAACATCCAATGATTTTGGTGCAAACGAAGTGCAGAACTTTTTCTTCCCTCAAACGCATCACTATTACTGCAAACGTGAAGTGCTTCAGGAGAATTCATGCATTATTTTCCCACACTTTCATATGCCTGGTTCAACTTTAATTGCTTTTAACTATTCCACAGTATAAGTAAGAGAAACATCACGCTAGTCTGTCTCAAACTATGCTAGACCACCATAGATATAACAAAAAATACACTACTGACCACAAATTGTGCTCAAATTTTACAAAAAAAGGAGGGAAGTGGACGGGGTAAATTGTTTTTTTTAGGCTTTTATATATCATGTATTGTAACTAAGGGGAGAGGTGTACGGCTAGAGTGCATTGCGGAGGTATATGTTTATGTTTTTGATTCTTATGCATACATTTATAGTTATGAGTGTCGTTGCCGGGAAGGCTGCATATTTCTGAAAAAGAAAAATTGTTCAAAAACAAAAATGTTTGAGGAAGGTGAAGAGAATGGAGTACAGCAAGAAGGGAGTGAAGGCAAAATGGTGAAAGCCAGCACCTGTGCCCGGTAGGAGGTGGGTGTGAGAAGTAAGAGTGGGTAAGAAGCAGGTAGAGCAAAGGAGCACTTTCCGGATACCACCTGTAATCTAGTATGGCAAAGTCTAGGTAGAAGCAACGCAGACCCAGGTGAAAGGAAAATTGTTGCCGACTGGTCAAAGCCACGTTGAAGCAAGATGAAGCAAGATGAATTATAAAGCTTGCATACTAAAGCATTTAGCAATCGCCAACAGTATTTTAAGATTCTTTGGCGATCCTTGCACTATAAAAAGGGACAATTTGTGATAAAACCATTACAAACGAATGCTTCTCTCATCTCACAAAGTTTCATTCATATACAAGGCGCGGAAAGGTCCACACCGAGAGAAGGCAAACAAATATCTCACAAGCAAAGTGAAAAATTGGCTAACTATGAATACCGTAGAAGAAACATACTGGCGAGGTGAAATGTCATTATGCTTAACAAATGTGAGCCATTTAACAGCAAAATACCAATAACTGCAGGGCTGCTGTTTCTTGCCAGACAGAAAGGGGTACTTTGTGCAATAGGTCGAGAGCCAGTGCGGTTATGTTTTGTGTACTTGTGTGCACACACTAACGATGTGAACGTACCTTTCCCCCTTATGCATAAGTTCAAATGCCTCATTGACTTGAGCGAATGGCAGAGTGTGTGTCACAAATTCGTCAACTTTAATTTTCTTTGCCATATATTCACTCACGAGTTTTGGGACACTCTCCACACTCTTCCAACCTACAGAAGAGAAAAAAAAAAACACAGTAAGTAGCCAATACAATGCATGAGGAGGGGATGAGACTGGTAGTTTTAAGTCAACTGGGGCACGCTGGTAGAAAACGTCAATAGTTTATGGAGCATAGGCTAAAGATAGATGAACTGGGGGGCAGTCGGGTCCTTCCCCATAAGTGTGCCATATGATGCATAGGCAGACTGGTTCCTGGCTCACCCACCGTGCCATAATGGCTTTTTTTTAACCAGATGCAGCAGGTAGACATCTGTGGGCCAATGAGCGGTCTGGAAATAATGTCTAGGGATATACGCACACATCAATCCTCACCTATCACCCAACTGTGCACATCACTGGTTTTCTGCCCTACTTTGCATCAGATTGCTGTTATTATTGGTAGTCAGCGCCACCAATTTACAGGAAAACAGCAGGTCCAGCAGTGCAAATATTCTGATCGTTGCTACAGACAGACTGAAGAGGCCTTTCCCTCACATGTTGCTTCCCATCGCAATCAATCCAACCTCAATATGTTTTTGGCCTGTATATGTGTGTCTGCACCAGAGCGTAAGATGGCAGCATAAGTCTATAAAAGGCTGTACCCGCCTGAAAATAAAGCAGAAGCATTTGGATTTGTCAATGCTAGGTTATCTTACAACTGCACATACTGTACTGTTCTGCACCTTCACAACCCCAATTAAGTACAAGGATGATTCGGATCCAGTTCTACAAAAAATAAAATGAAGCCCTCAAAAATATACATACATACTCGGAAGTTGAGGACACAAACAACTAAAGTTACCTCCAAAGGCAGTGCCTTTCCATGTGCGTCCAGTGACAAGTTGGAAGGGCCTGGTCGAAATCTCTTGTCCGGATGCAGCTACTCCTACCACCACGCTGGTCCCCCATCCTTTGTGGCAGGCCTCCAGAGCAGCTCGCTTTTGCATACAAACAAATAAAATACATTAACTGTGCTTACGTTGATACTGCAGTATACACATTTTGTTGCCGTTTATTTAATTAAACTATGTTGGTTTGTAAAGTGTCAGTATGGCACAGATGCATTTCGTAAGGGGCCGGCTCAAGGATCATGGTTTAGGAGGGATGGACTTAGTGCAAAAATGATGGGAGACAGCTGAAATCTTGGATGGAAAAGGAGGGGACTGAGAAGCTTGCCGGTGAGAAAGGAAAAGTTGTTCTACATGAAGGAAGGCGTTCAAGAGTAGGCTCCCCGGGGCCTCCTCCTGTTACATTGTGCAGCAATAATGTCTATCATTTAACGATGAGGCGAGACAAGCGAGCAGTTGGTGCACCTTGAGAAGCTCAATTCCAGAGGGGCTAATCTTTGCATATGAGAACCACATACAAGGTATACTTATTCCAGGAGACAAGTTTTAAAATCTTGTAAAATCAAAGTATCAAAATGCATATCATTTTCCGCTTGAATCTGGAGTTTAAAAAAGATATAGAATGCAAAACGGTGAAAAAAAAAAAAAACCTGGCTAAATTAGCAAACCAAGTTGATCACAGAAAATTAGATTACAATAACACAAGTCGTTCAAATGTATTTTTCTGCTCTTCAGGAGTTTGCCTTGCAGTAGCCTTTTCAACGGAAGTGGGAATCCGATTAAGATTATACAGTAGGGGCGGACTGAATGTTTTTGGACTGAATGTCTTTTTCCATAACAGAGTATCGAAAAAACGTGCAACTGCATAAAGAAGTGATGTGGTCATCCTTGCTGCTCAATACCGCTGGGAAAAACAGGGCAGACAGAAAAAAAAGAAGGCAGATGCAAAGAATGAGTGAGGCATGGGCTATAGCAGGAGGGATGGTGCTGGTAAGGATATATGTAATTAACATGGAAGAGGGATTGCCAACACAGGACTGCACTGCTCTAGGTCTTCTATTGGCCAGCCGGGCACACAAAATAGCCATATCATTTCAGGCTATTTCAGAATGATGACGTGATGTCAGTGTCTTAGAGGGAATGGAAGGCTATGTAAGTGTATGGACAGGAAATCTATTTTTCTCCAGATTGATGGGGTAGGGTGCGGGAGGGTGGGGGCTAGGAATTCAAATATAGAAAAAATAAATAGAGGAAAAAAGTTGTTCACTTTGACACCCAACATACCACGACATGACAAACGGTAATCAAAAAGCAAAAATGTCAAGTGATGCATATCCTCTTCAACAATATGCTGAAGTGCACTGCAGCAGCCTTTGCAGTACGAGGCGAGAGGGGGGGAAAAAAGCTGAAACACAATTATACATACCATGACACCAACGTTGCCGATGCACTCAAAGGAATAGTCCACTCCCCCATCTGTTAGGTCAATGAGCACCTCCTGGATGGGCTTGTCATGCTCTTTAGGGTTGATGCACTCAGTGGCTCCAAATTCTTTTGCTTTTTCAAATTTGTCTTTATTTATGTCAACACCGATGATCCGAGCAGCACCGGCTACTTTACAGCCCATGATCACTGCAAGGCCGACCCCTCCCAATCCAAAGACAGCACAGTTTGAACCTGCCTCTACCTGTAAGCATGAAGGAAATTAAAAAATATAAAAGGGAGGCGGGGTGGAGGCACAACGATGAGAAACTGAGAAAATCGAAGTCATAATTTACAAAATGCACGATTTCTTTCAACTAGTGAAGTGTGCATCTTGCTAAATGCCTCAAAACAACCTCCTGCCCCGGCACCTCCAAACCAACATAAGCAGAATATTGCAGTTTGGGGCAGAGGATGGGATGTACATTTGTTTTGTGCGGGAAATCTCTTTCAAAGCTCAGATTTTTATTTTGATCTTTTGGGCCACGCTCTGGTTGGCCGTGGAGGACGCTGCTCACTCTGATAACTGGGCGCATAAAGTTTGGCGGTCTGGAAAATGATTCTTTAACACAAAGGCCCATATATCGCTCTATATCCATTTTTGCTTTCATGTGTTCTTGTGCTATATTAACTCCATGCTCCCCACCACCTTCCTCCAAAAGATATTACAATCCAAACTGTGATTTGACAGTACTTTAGGTACAGACTGACAACAGACAAGGCACTACTTTTTTTGAGGTCTGCAAACCATGCATGCCCAGCCACGGTCTAATCGTCTGATTTGCTACCACATTTTTTACATTATTTCAACTGGAACCATGGCCTGCTGCTGCTTCCTCTTCCAGTAAAACCTTCGACAAGCCTAGTAAATAAAGCTGCGACTGTCAGATCATCATCAGGTCAAAAGATGTCCCGTCACTCCCTCCTCAAAAATATTGACAGCATCAATTACAAGTAGATATAAACCATGCTATTAATTTATGGCAGCCCCGTTATAAGGGGATACTCCTACATCCACCAAACAATGAACTGCCCCGGCCACAGCTCAGGCGATGGCCATGGGAAACTACACCCCATTCACACAGGATGTAGTTCAAGCATCAAGACACCCTGTGCAAAAAGCAGGGCTGCTGCATGTATAATGGGGCTGTAACAGTGTTTGGAATTGAGAGCCCGGTTAATTAAGAATGAAGGAACCCCTACATTTTTACGTCATGCTGAATCACTGAAAGCCCATTTTCTTACCCCACCAAGCCTTTATATTTCCTTTTCAAAATGTCTGCTTGATGCTGGGTAGCTCACCCACATTTTTACAGCAGTTTTGGGCAAGTGCTTGTTCTGATCAGCAATTTTCGAAGACCAAAGAATGCCAGGACTACAATATAAAAAATAATCTACCCTGCCTTGGGATATGGCTGCTCCTCTCCGGTGCCTATGATTTCATGTTGCGGAGAAGTCATGAGATAGACTGCTCTGAACTTATGCAAATGGGCTATGCTGTTCAGATCAAGAATCTGTCAAACAATGCAGAGACTGGACTGCAAAGGTAGAGCTGCTGAAGGGTATTCCCCCCCCCCCCAGCCTCCCTGATGTGTATTCACCATAGTGGACTACCATGGCAAAGATCCTGATGAAGCAGGCTCCGGTCACTGATGGGTAACTACCCCAATGGGAGGGTCAGTGTACCCACAACAAGAAATACAGTATAAAAATAAGCTGCACGCCACAACAGATCTTCACAGGTTATGTGATCGTACAAGTGAATCAAAAATAGTCCTGCCGATTGAAAAAATATTATTTTGACTAAACACTTTAGGTCTATACTACTGTAGAATTTAAAGGGCCGCTCAAAGTGCAGCACTGTTCAGATGTGTCCAACTGAAAAGGGTGCATTTAGCAGGTAAATTGCGGTAATGGAAAACTCTTGTGAAGGCACAAGGAGCCCTGGAAGCTCTAGAACTGTAGTAAGCAGCATACCTGGTTGCCAAGAAACTACAGTGTGTGCCCACAACTGTGCTAGCTGCCGCACTCTGGTCAGCATGCTATGTTCAGGCAGAGTAGATGTACACTTAGGACAACATTCTCTGGTCCAGTTATTCACAATATTTTGCAGCAACAGGCGCAAGGCAATCGATCTGCATTGACCCTGAAGCTACTATTTTTGTCAACTTTCAACGCAACCCGCGTAGGCTACAGGCAATACAGAAATTAAAAGTGCTAGTGAGGGGGGGACAACTTGCCAATACCCATGAAAACTCACAACAAAGAAGACAAACCGGATGTGAACATACTGATGTATTCAGCTGAAGAAACCTATTGTGGATTTGTATAACAGTTTGTGATTCAAGGACCACACCATGCACACGAGATCTGAGAACGCCGACATGGTGTTGGAGGCAGAACTGTATCAAGTCCCATTTGTTACGCAGCTCAAATGATTAGGCCTCAGTCACTCTTACATTTTTCCTAAATAGTCAAATAAAACTTTATTCTACACTAATTGCGGGAGCGGGCTAAGGCAGTCAGAGTCCTACCTCAGTAGGAAATGCTGGAAATTGACTTATTCTGCCCAATTTACAATGCAAGAAGAATGCTTAAATGATAAGATTAGTGGCAGTAGCGCTCAAATTTGTAGATGTGATCCCTTCTCTCTGATGCTTACATTTTTACAATATTTTCTGAATGTTTTATCAATGATTAAGCTTATTAGCGGTGTTTACTGTAACATTTGTATGTACTTTGTCAATTTCTATATCAAAATATAATTAACTTCTCTCTATTAACTCTGATAAAGTTCGCACGGCTGCAAGGGGACTAGGCATATAAATCTGAGCTCAGGTTTAGTGTGAAGTTCTGGTCGCACAGCATATGAATCAGAGGATCACCCTAAATTTGGAAGCAATTACAGGCAGATGGCAGGCACTCTCCAATCAGGGTTAGGAATTGTGCCCACTCCCCCACGTGGGGTGAGCACACCAAGGGTGTAGTCACCCTAAGGTCTGTAGCCCATTGGCTACTGACCTCGAGACCATCAAATACTGTATTTAGGGGGCAGCCCTGAACCAAGAAGCAGATTCCCACAACCTACGAAGGACGAAAGAAGACGCACAGCAGAGGAGACTGCAGAGAAGAACTGACTTGGCCCCAGCACTACCGGCCCGTTTCCAGAGATCCTGCACCAACAGTCGCCTTGTCCTGCACCCAGCGACCTCCAGAACCCCTGGGAGGATTGACTGCCTTCAACAAAGACCGGATCTCCTGTGAACAGCAGCTCTGTTCAAAAGAATCTCCAAAGAAAGACTCACAGCCTGCTGAAGACAAAGAAACCAGACGCCTCGAACCACCACTGCACCAGCCGCCTACGGCCAGAGTCAGAGTGGCCCACCGGTCCCAGCGAGGTCCACCAGCTATCCAGAGTCCGAGTCCACCATGGGTTGACCCCTCCAGGACTCTCAGACGTCACCTGCAGCCTCTGCACGAAGACACCCTCCCTCCCCCCCCCACGAGTGGCCCGGTAAGGTGAAATCTGACCTCAAGACACCCCTGCATCCAGCCGCCCTACGCCCAGGAGAAGAGGACCTCAGTGCACTTATGTCCCAGAGCCCTCCAACTTACCTGCCAAGCTGTTGGTTCCTCCCGGAAGACTTCCTGGACCGAGCCTGCAGCCAAAATCCAAAACTTGCAACTCCCATTGAAAATAGGGCACCCAAAGCCAAATCAGCACTGCACCCAGCCGCCCCTGTGGGTGCACCTTGTTTGCTAACTTGGACCCCCCTTTGCCCTGAGCTTAACCCTTGGAGCTTTGCTCCCTCAACCTTGTGGCCTGCTCGAGAGCAGCCACCAACCGACGGCCCCTTAGGCTAACATTGGGAATCAGCACTCTGCACCCGGCCGCCCTAGTGCTGCTGAGGGTGCTCTTTGATTGCCTCCTTGACCCTGGGGGAACACTTGCTCTAACCCAGAAACTCCCCCCTCAAGACCGTTTTCTTACCTGCAAACCAATGACCTCATTTTTCTCTATAAGATTGCATGGACTGTTTCTCTGAAAAACTTCTTTTGTATGTATGGCAGCATAAGAAACTGTTTTGATAAAAACTGTTTTATCTACCTAGGAAATGTCCCAGTGTGTTATCTAGGCATAATCACACTGAGTAAAAAAAGTATTCCAATAAGTACTCTAAAAAGTAATCAAAAGTAATCTTTAAGTAATTCCAACTATATTTGAATATTTTACAAAACCTGTAACAAAAGTCATTATTCATCCAGCTTGCTTGTTGATTAATCGGTCTTGAAAAGTACAATTCCTCTTAACTGTACCAAGTCCTGCTTGGTTCTAAAAATAAAATACAAAGAAATATTTTTGATACATACAAATGGTCTGAGTTCAGTCTTTGAGTGTGTGACATCATTTCTTGCCCGAGTGTGTACAATAAATGCTTAACACTACCCTCTGATAAAGCCTTACCGCTTGCCCATGCTACCACAAATGGAGAGTAAGGTTTTATCTATTTTACCTCTGTAAGCCTTTGGGGATCCACTGGACTCTGTGCACACTATACCGTACTTTGGTATAGTGTATACAGAGCCAGTTTCCTACATCCATTGAAAACCTGAATATCACCAACTCTTCTGGTAAAAGTAATGGAATTAATAAAAGTTATCTTGTTAAAAAAAAAAAAAAAAAAAAAAAAAAAGTGCGAGATAGAATATACGCATCGGTTAGAAGAGCAGTCCCACACATTTGGCCATAACCAGTAAGAACAGAGTGGTGGTCCTTGAAAATATTTCAAATGTCAGTTTCCCTCAGCAAATGTTTCAATTTTCTACAGATTCAAACAGCCCAGAGAACCCTGCGAACTCACTTTTGCAAGGCCTTTATAACCCCAACTGAGGCACTTTGCACAAAATTCCTTTAATAATAACTCCTTTTAAACCATCTTGCACTGGAAGATCCTTTGTCCCTCATTGTCCAGGACTTAGGAATGTCCTGATGGCAGATTGTCCTGTCAACAAGACAGAAGTATTCTTTCACCAGTGAAGTTCCAATGGCTGCCTGTCAGGCTCTGAATCTGTTCACCTGAACACTCGATTCCACCATTCACTGGTAAAAAAATGATGCGTTTCAAACAGCAGGTTAGAGTATTATGTCCAGGAGGTAGATCCAAAATGAAAACAGCCACTTGCTCATGTACACAGACACCGACCAACCCCTCGTGTGCAAACTGTGCCTTTCACCTTACCACACAGAAGCAGACAGTGACGCGTGCAAGTAGTTTAGGTTCGAAAAACCCTTCAGGATCGAAAGGCTCGTCGACTGGAAATGTCTCGCAAGACCACAGATGACACTCCCAAAAATTCTGGAGAAGAACACACCCAAGAAGAGCTGACCGTGTAGGAAGAAGAGGCTTTCTCGATCGATGAAAGCCCTGGCGGGAAGGTAGACATGGAGATGCAGGAACTCCCATCTGTCGAGCGTGTGTAGTACTGTGACCCTAGTCCCTACTCCTCCAACCAAGCCGACCAAAACATTTTCGGCACTTCCATTATTGACCAGAGAACTAACCCGAAGTCGGCTGGTGCTGCATTTCTTGTGAAAAACCTGGTGAGAGATTTGGAGAGATGAGCAACTTTTTACATTAGATTAGCATGAGCAAGTCTCCCAAGGATCCTGGACTTGTGCCCGCTCTAGATGCAAATTTTTATTACCTTTTATTCAGACACTTTGCAAAGGCATCTGTATCTAGATTCCTTCAACAGTGCCTAGGACTTCCAGGTTGAACTTTCAATCATATTGCTAGTTGAGAAATCTGCTTAGGGTGTCGTTCGGTGATTTAGAACTCCTGTACAGAGATCAAGACCTTCACACCATGCACACAGGTGTGCTATCCACCCTTTTTGTTCAACTTTCTTTTCAAACTATGGTATTTCTTGCCAATGAATGGTATCAACATTTAGCAGCTCACTGCAGGCACTCAATTTAGTTTTAAGTTAATCCCTCAGGAAAGCACAAGGATGTGCTGGACTGGGGATGCCCCTAAAGTGAACACACATGAATACTAGATAGTGAATTCATAAGGCCAAGGGAACAACGACTGCTCGCAGCAGCTGAGATTCTGGGAAGGGGCACAAATCCTTTTTAGGTCGAGCCTCGAGTAGCGCGCAAGCGCTGCTAGGCGAAGACTTTATGTAAGGGGGTTTCAAAAGCTGACCACACGCTCGTGCGTCGTGGCCTTTTCCCTGCGGTTACGCGCAAGCAAAAGGCCATGGTGCACGAGCGTGTGGTCACGCCTGCTGCTCGCAAGCGCACAAGCGCGCGCGACGTGCACTACAGCGCGTGAATACCCTCCCCCCTCCTCCCACTCCCTCCTCGTCAGCTTCATTTTCCTTTCACTTTCGCGCCGCGCAGCCGTGTCACTTTCACGGCCGCGCGGCTATCAGCTTCATTTTTTTTTTTTTTAAATTAACTTTCAGCGCGAGGCGCGCGCACCACTGGCGTCGCCCCCCCTCCTCCCCGCGCGTGCCCTCAAATGCTTGTTAAAGTGGTTCACGGTGCACACGTGCGAAAAGCAGTCAGCTGATACTCCTTTCAGCCGCTGGCTAAAGCCAGCCGAACCATGGCAGGCAACGACTGAAGGAAAGGGTGTATCCTAAAGCCAGTGTCTTGATTTGTATGTTTACATGGGGGGGGGGGGGGGTGGGAGGGGGGGGGCTGAGGTGCGCCCGCGCACCCGGTATCCACGGTTCTCAATAATAAGCTACCTGCAAACAGGGTGCGGCTCGAGGGGAGGTGTGGAAAGCTGAGCGCTTCTTTGTGAAAGGTTAGTTTCACTTTCCATCTGAGGCCGGGGAAGGTACAAACACCTGGCACTACTTAAAATCGACCAGTTCGTTCCCCGGGCTCCCTCGGACGCAATCTTCGCAGACCACGAGTCCACGGAGGCTTGGCTACCGGCTTGTGAGCCACAGCTCCTGGAAGCGCTCCGCCTAGGAGAGGATCACAGGTGAGGACGAAACCCAGAGACTTCTGAGTGGGTGCCTTGTGCATGATTACCTTTATATTGTGATTGTTGATGAATGGCTGGTAAATGGAAAAACAGTATTTGTGTAGTGCACAGGGAGCTCCCTTTGTACGGAACGCGCTGCACGGAGAGGTACAGAATGACCCAATATGTCGGACGAGAACTGATGGGTGCGGTGCAATTTGAGGGCTTGGGTGGTAATCGGTATACAGCAGACACAGCCTTCATATAGTTCCAGATCAAAAATGATGGAATGCAATGACTGATGTTAGGTAAAGTTTCAGCGCATTACTGTTTTTCAGTGGCACACATTGTGTTTACCTTTACATTGTACTGTTGTGCTTGCCAAGAATTTCAGAATGTAGACATGTCACTGTAGAATGCTTAGAACCTCGGGATTACTAGGATCTGGTCAGTTGGAAGAAGGAGCTCTGACTGTACAGTCACAATTTCTTACTTTCAAAACAAGAATAAAGTTAGAAAGACAGACTGCGCTTGTCCGTGCTGTGTACAGAACATAACACAATCTCAAAGACCAGAAAAAGTAATGTCAACCGACACAGCGTGCGTCAGATGTACGGATTCCACAACCTGGTTGCTGAAAGTCAAAGACATTCACTACTCTAAAATTTGAGAAACTTCTACATATGCCACTGATACCCACACCACATCGTGCCTTCTTTGCCAGGACGTTTGACTACTCAAAACTGCTATCTCTAGGTTCCTGCCCTCCCCTCTCCTTCCTTCTCTCTGCACTCCCTGCCTTTCCTTCCCTACCTTCCCTTTCTCTTCCCTTCCTCTCTCCCTTTGTTCTTTGCCTCCTATCTCATGTTTCTTCCTCCCTTCCTCCGTGTCATTTTAAGGACTTTTGTGCCCCAGCAAGGTATGTTTTGGGGCCCTCTGTTCGGAAAATATTTACATTTTGTTACCCATTTTTTTTTTCTTTCAAGCCTGCATGATGCTAAACAATATTGGATTATACTTAAACTTTCACACAAAGCAGCTGAAATAAGTTTTGCCGGGGCCCAAAAATCTTTGAAATGACAGCTTTTTTTTTTTTTATTTTATTTATTTTTTTTAATCGCCCCGTTATCCAACCCCACCCATTACCCACCCACACCCGATTGCCAAAACCAATAGCTTATTGTTCATTCCTCTCCTCTTTCTCCCCCTCCCTCCCCCCCTCCTCCAGAAGCTGTACATTTATTACCACCAAGAAATATGCTTGTCTGCTGGCTAAGGAGTTCGAACACTCCCCTTATTGGTATGGGACTAAGGCCAACATGTTTCCTTCTGCTAGAAAAATGTTCCCTATAAAGAAACATTGTTCAAGCCCCCCTCAGAATTCATGAACACAAATGTCGCTGGGGGTGGACTCTGCATGTTTTTGTTTTAATGTTTGGACAAGTTTTTGCATATTATAAATTTTGAGCACAAAGGCCGCCTTTGATTGTAATTATGTTTCATCATTTTCACAGTTGGTAACACATTCCACACAAATACATTTCACACATGCCACATAATTCCAATCAGCATAATTTCACTCCGCGCCACACATTTCCACACCACGTAATTCAGCTGTACACATTTCCATTTCAAACTACATAATTTGACAACAAACCTAATATTTCAACCCAACACAGTTACACAACACACTACATGCATCCAATCCACACCACAGAATTCCACAACATACCGCACAATTCAACAGCATACCACATACTTAAACGCAACAACATACCACTCCACATTAAATGCCATTCCACATAATTACACTGTCACACAATCCCACTCCACATAATTCAAATACACTCAATGCCAGATAATTACTATCCACATATTTCCATTATGCACCATGCCACATAATTCCACTACACAAATCCACCACACAATTCCACAACTAACAATTCCAAACCAAATAATACCACACCACATACATACACTCCAATCCAAAACACAAGAGTAAAACACACTCATTTCCAGCGCCAATACCTCCAACTCCCACAAATGCGAGACCAATTTGCATTGCAAATGCTTGTTGTTTTATAGATTGCAGGGAGTCTACAGGCTCACCCAGAGTAAATTTCATTCACTCTCCCCCCCAACTAAAGTCCTTCACTTTCAAGTGAATGTAGTGAGCATAGCCCAGAGTTTTGTCTGTGTTTTAAATGGCTAAATGTACACATGCATGTGGATGGTGTCTTCCCTGAAGAAATGCAGACAATGGGGCAAGATGAAGGTTCATCTCCATTTGGCTTTTGTGGACATGACACCCTTCATCAACCATGCCTTTTGCCTAATGGCACGTAGCCTGTCTGGAAAGGTTTATTGAATTCCCATTGAGGCTGGAATTCCCATTGAGGCCGTCTGAATAAGGAAAATGCTACTTACCAGTATGCATCTGTTCTTGGCATGTAGAGCTGTAGAGTTGTATACTTTAGCATAGATCGCCATCTAGTGTTGGGCTCGGATGTTTGCACTTTGTTTTTGTTTGAAGAAGTCTTTGTTGTCACAAGATAGGTGACTCCTCCCTATAGTGATAGTGCGCATGGGCATCGACTCCATCTTCAGATTGTTTTTCGCCATGAAGGGTGATTGAGTTAGTAAGAGAATAGAAAAGGATGTCCATGTAATGTATCTAAATAAGATAATACTGCAACAGATCAAGGTACCCGGGGAGGTGGGTGGGCGTATACAACTCTACAGCTCTACATGCCAAGAACAGATACATACCGGTAAGTAGCATTTTTCGTTCGAGGCATATGAGCTGTAGATTGTATACTTTAGCATAGACTATACAGCAGTTTTCCTCCCTAGCGGTGGCAACCTGTATCTGTTGCAGTGGTTTGAAAAAGTGTTCTTAGTACAGCCTGGCGCACAGTAGCTTGTTGTTTTGCTTGCACATCTACACAATAGTGTTTAGTGAAAGTATGTGGTGTAGACCAAGTTGCTGCTTTACAGATGTCATCTAGGGGAATGTTCCCTAAGAATGCCATAGAAGCCCCTAGTTTGCGTGTGGAATGAGCTCTACGGGGAATAGTTAATGTGCGTTTAGCTTTCAGATAGCATATTTGGATGCATTTAACAATCCACCTTGCAATTCCTGTTTTTGAAATGGGATTGCCTTTGTGAGGTGGGGAGAAAGCTACAAAGTTGTTTTGTCTTTCTAAAGGGTTTAGTTCTTTCGAAGTAGTAGAGTATCGCTCTTTTAACGTCTAGCGTGTGGAGAGCGCGTTCTGCCACTGAGTCTGGTTGAGGGAAAAATACTGGAAGTTCAACTGACTGATTAAGGTGGAAGGCAGATACTACTTTAGGCAGAAATTTTGGGTTAGGCCTAAGAACCACTTTACTATGGTGTATTGGTAATGCCTGGAGTTCACGAACTCTTCTAAGGGATGTGATAGCTACCAGGAAGGCTACTTTCCAAGTAAGGAACTGTAACTCGCATTTGTGCAGAGGTTCAAATGGGGGACCCATGAGTCTGGTAAGGACTATATTGAGATTCCATACCGGAGAGGGTGGAACTCTAGGTGGAATTATTCTTTTAAGTCCTTCCATAAACGCTTTGATAGCGGGTACTCTAAACAAAGACAAATGATGTCTGTTTTGGAGGTAAGCAGCGATTGCAGCTAGATGTAGCCGTATAGATGTGTATGCTAGGTTACATCGTTGTAGATGCAAAAGATAACAGATAATGTTTTGGATGGAAGCATCTAGCGGATCGATTTTGTTGTTTGTACAGTAAATGACAAATCGCTTCCACTTTGCCGCATAGCATGCTCTAGTGGTAGGACGTCTAACCTCTTTAATGATGTTCATGCAGTCTGGCGGGAGATTGAGGTAGTCAAACTCTAGGACTTCAGGAGCCAGATCGCAAGATTGAGTTGATTGGGATCTGGGTGCCTTATCTCTCCATGGTTCTGAGTGGGGAACTTTGGGGAGAGGTGCAGCTTTTGATGAGGCACTGCTGAGAGTTCCAACAGGGTTGTGAACCATGGTTGGCGTGCCCATGACGTTGGAGCAACTAGGATCATGGTGAGGGAGTGCTGTTTGAGCTTCCGAACCACTAACGGAATGAGCGGGAGAGGCGGAAAAGCGTATGCAAATTTGCCTGACCAGTTCATCCATAGCGCATTGCCTTCGGACAATGGGTGTGGATATCTGGAGGCGAAGCTTGGGCATTTTGCGTTTGTGTGTGGCGAACAGATCCATCTCTGGGTGACCCCACATGTGAAAGAATGGAAGAAGAACTTTAGGATGAAGTTCCCATTCGTGGATCTGCTGTGTTTGACGACTGAGTAGATCCGCGATCTGATTGTGTACTCCCGGGAGATGTTCTGCAGGGAGGTATATGTTTTGAGGAATAGCCCAGCTCCATATGCTTTGCGCTAGTCGTGAAAGCTGAAAAGAGTGTTCCCCCCTGTTTTTGTATATAGTACATTGCGGTCATGTTGTCTGTACGGACCAAGACAGCTTTGCCTACTAGCAAGAGTTGAAAAGACTTCAGTGCTAGAAAGATTGCCAGTAACTCCAGGTGATTTATGTGGAGTTGTTTTTGTGGATGGGTCCATATGCCCTGAACGGTTTGATTTTGGAGATGAGCTCCCCAGCCGGTGAGCGATGAGTCTGCTGTTAGCACCATCTTTGGGACCGGGTCGAGGAACGTCCGCCCTTTGGACAGGTTTTGTGTGTTCCACCACTGCAGAGAGTGATGTGTGCGGCTGTCCACCAACACCAGATCTGTCAACTGACCTTGAGCCTGGTTCCACTGATGTGCCAAACATTCCTGTAATGGCCACATCTGGAGTCTTGCATAAGGGACGATGAGGATGCAAGAGGCCATCATTCCGATCAACTGCATAAAGACTCGAGCTGGTAATGAGTGTTGAGGCTGAAATTGGGATATTAGAGCCTGCATGGTGCGGATTCTGACTGGATTGGGGTATGCTAGGGCTTTTGAAGTGTCTAGAGTGGCTCCTAGATACTGTTGTATTTTGGATGGTTGAAGGTGAGACTTGGTGAGGTTTACTGTGAACCCCAAGTCGTGAAGTAATTGGATGGTTTTGTGTGTTGTACACAATTGTTGTGAGACTTGGCTTTTATGAGCCAGTCGTCCAAATAAGGGAACACGTGAATATGTTGCCTTCGTAAGTGAGCTGCCACCACTGCGAGGCATTTGGTGAAGACTCTGGGTGCTGTGGTTACTCCGAATGGGAGGACTTTGAACTGATAGTGTTGACCGTCCACTATGAACCGGAGGTATTTTCTGAGAGAGGGATGAATAGGAATATGAAAGTAGGCGTCCTTTAGATCCAGAGTGGAGAGGAAGTCGCCTTGTTGAAGTAGTGGGAGCACCTGTTGGAGAGTGACCATGTGGAAGTGGTCTGATTGAATGTAGAGGTTTAGGGGTCTGAGGTCCAGTATTGGCCTGAGAGAGCCATCCTTTTTTGGTATTAGAAAATAGAGGGAGTAAACCCCTGTGCCCGGATGATGTAAGGGGACTGGTTCTATTGCATTTTTTTGTAAGAGAGAATCTCTTGTTTTAGAAGGGTCAAATGTTCCGTGGACATTGGACGGTGTTTGGGAGGGATATGTGGGGGATTGGAGGGGAGTTCCAGGCAGTAACCATACTGGATAATTTGTCTTACCCACCCGTCTGTGGTGATGGAATACCAGACAGGTAGGAACTGTGATAGACGTCCCCCGACAGGTGTGGAGTGGTCTGGGGGAAGTGGAGGGAAGTCACTGCTTGGTGGTAGGGGAGGTGCGGGTGTTATTACCGCGTCCTCTTCCCTTATTGTTGTTGCCCCTATATCCTCCCCTAAAATATCCTTTGGAAAAGGAACTTTGATTGGGGCTTTTATAAGATGAGGAGGGTTGTTCTGATGTATTGGTCTTGGAGCCACCCCTATAAAAGGAGCGACGAAAAGAACCTCTATGGGAAGGTAATTGCAAAGCCCTCAGATTTTGCAGTCTCCGTATCCTTCTTCATCTTTTTCAAAGATGTGTCGACTGTAGGGCCAAAGAGATGTTCTTGATCGAAAGGCTGGTTAAGAATACTGGTTTGCACCTCTTGTTTGAAACCGGATACCCGGAGCCAAGCGTGCCTGCGTAACAAAACGCTGGTATTTACGGCACGAGATGCGGTATCAGTGGCATCAAGAGCACATTTAATTGATGTATTTGTAATCTATTTACCCTCTTGTATGAGGTCATTTGCTTTGTCCTTATATCGGTCAGGGAGATGCTGGAGAAGCTTCTCAACTCATCATAGTGAGCCCGGTCATATCTTGCCAGCAAAGCTTGGGTGTTGGCAATTCTCCAAGAATTTGCAGCTTGTGACGCAATACGTTTTCCGGATGCACCTAAAAGTTTTGATTCTTTGTCAGGCGGTGGGGCGTCGACTGTGGTTTGGGAATTGGCCCTTTTACGCGCATTAGACACCACAAGGGAGTCTAAGGAAACCTGACCCTTGATGTATATTGGGTCGGTGGGAGCTGCCTTATATTTTTCATCTATTCTAGGGTTAAGAACCCTGGCCCGGACGGGGTCTTTAAACACTTCAGGTGCATGTTTAAGCAAGCCCTTCAACACTGGTAGGGTGTGTGTGGACTTTTGTGGCTGAGCAAAAGTTTCCAATAGGAAGTCTTCCTCTAAGGGGTCTGAGTGTAATTGTACCCCGTGATATTGTGCAGCCCTAGTGATGAGTTGCGCAAACCCCACATGGTCATCTGGAGGGGATGGGCGAGAGGGATATAGGTCCGGGTCATTTTGTAGATCCGGATCAGTATTACAATCCTGCCAGGGATCTGGATCTTGTGGGATGGTATGTGCGTCATCATCATCCCCTTGTGGATCTGTTTTATCATACTTATCCCCATCTTTGTCCCCACCCCCATAATCAGTATCCTCATCAAGTGGTGGAGGTGAAAGTGAGGGTTGTGGGGAATGTACTGGAGAAAGCAGTAGATTGGGATCAGCAGGAGGAGGAGAGGGTGGGGGAGGTGTAAGAGGTGGAGAGGTATTAGTGCCCATATTTCTCTTTTTACAAGGAACTGGAGAATCTTGTGCATAGTCTGGTTTCCTTTTTGGTGTGGAAGTAATGTGACCAGTGTCTGGGCCAATATATATTGTTTTTTGCTTTGGATCTGGAAGATCTGGTACAGAAGGGTGTTTGGATCCAGTGACCTTTTTTGGAGCCGAAGCCGTATGTTCTTTTGCCTTATGAGGGGTTTTATCCTGTTTAGGTGTAGGAGTCTTCGGTTCGGGGACGATTTTCGGCTCCGAAGGCTTGCGTTTTGGCTGTTTCAGCGTCGAATGTGTTTTTGGCGCCGGTGGTGGCACAGTTATGGGTTTGGGCTTCGGTGCCGGAGGTGTTTGGTCGGTACCGGAGCAGGGTTGGCTCGAGCCAGAGCCGGAAGGCTTGTCTTTTGATTTCATAGCCGGGCCAGAGGGCGGGGCATCTGAAATATTTGGTCGGTGTGGACCTAGGCCCGAGGGCGAAGGAGTTACCGGAGCCTCCTGGTTGGGAGTGGGTAGGACAGGGGTCTCGGTACTCACAGACCGCTGCGCTGGAGTGACTGCATCGTCGACCTCAGAGTCATCGGCCTCGGAGACTGAGATACATTCTTCCTCGGTTCCGTGTTCTGGATCGGGACCCGGTTCGAAGATGTCCGGAATCGAAGTGCTTCCCCGGGACATTTCGTGGCGTCGAGCCAGACGATCACAGATGGTCTACTTGGACCTGAAAGATGAACAGGCCTCGCAGGTGTGCTCTTCGTGCTCTGGAGAGAGGCAGAGATTACACACCTCGTGTAGGTCAGAGTGTGGGAACTTAGCACCACACTGGAGGCATTTTTTAAAGGGAGTCCGTTCCATCGACGTCCAACGTGGTGGGCGCGGGTAGGCCCAACGGCCCGCGTCGAAATCGAGGTCGAGTAGCTTGATTGTAAAGGATGCGCGTCGAAAGGGAAACGCAATCGAGACAATACCGTCGAGAGGCAAGTGATTGCGCGTTGAAGGGGGTTTCGATAACGACACCGACCCAGAGCGCAGCAAGTCACATCCGAACCCGATGGCGGAAAAAAACAATCTGAAGATGGAGTCGATGCCCATGCGCACTATCACTATAGGGAGGAGTCACCTATCTCGTGACTACAAAGACTTCTTCAAACAAAAACAAAGTGCAAACATCCGAGCCCAACACCAGATGGCGAGCTATGCTAAATTATACAATCTACAGCTCATATGCCTCGAACATAACTGTTCAAATCAGTCAGGCTGCTTGGCAGCTCTGCCTACACAACAGGTCATCCATGCTAAGGATGTTGGGTCTGTCACACCTTTGATCAGTTTGGGCCTTCCCCACCCTCGCTTGTGGAAGTAACAGGGAAAATTGAGCCCAGCTGTAGTAGTCCTATTAATTGTAGACACAGCATTCCTTTCAATGGATCAATACTATTGCTCCCTGAAAGGATTATGAAGAAGCCCTTTCTAGGCAGTAACCCTTTCAACAAGAACAGTGTATGCCTTCAAGTGGGAAAGGTTCTTTCTTTGCTGTTCTGGGATATTTCAGCTATGAGATCTTTAATAGATCTACTTTTTTTAATTTTTTTTTAAGAAATGGTATTTTAATTGTAATTTTCCAAAAAAGAACAAAACATTATAGACCGAGATCACAATTATGCCTAAATTATCATGACCAGTGCATACAGACAGTACCAAAGTTTGTGGCCGGCTGTCTAATCTCTCCACTCTTCCCTTCGTATTCCACTTCACCAGTGTAGCAGCAGTAGTAACAAGATTGATCCCAAGGAAATCACGAACCATAGAGTCGGAAACAGCATACAATAAAATTACTCACCCTTAATGATCAGAGTTCCAATCCTATATACTCCCATCCTCAGGCACTCAACTGTGCTCATGACTCCCGTCTTGTCCTCTCGCCACCTCATGGCAGTGCACTTAAGTATATCCTCCATCACTCTTTCATCCATTCTGATTTCTCGCATCTTAAGTCCGTCCACTAATGACCACTCCCATCAGGTCGCATTCCCAAGATTCTATGGTTGGTCCCCATGGTTTGATCCACTTTAGCTCCAACACTCTCTTCACTAATACCAATCCTAGTGTTACAAGCCAATGCAGAATTTTCATATCGCTAAGTTGACCTATGATGCCTAATTTGCAATGTTTAATAGTAGCACTCATTTGGTTGCCAGTGATCAATGTCAGTCTATGCACTACCTGCGCCAGTACATATTATTGTCAGCGTAGTTCAAGGACATGTGTGCGAATGTGGCCTCCCACGTCCCCATCCAAGACACGCCAGGGCACTATGTGGATAGATTTTGTGCAGCTTAAGGAGGGGGGGGGTCATATATGTCTAGTGGAGAAATTTAAAATGTGCTAGTTGGAAACATGCATTACCTCAGTCACCAGCGTGCATGTCACCTTCCATTCCACATCTGTCAACTGCTCCCCTAATGAACGCTCATAATTATTGCGCTTTGGTGGAGGCCTTCACCCGATCTTCTAGAGCCCTGTACATAATGGTTATGAGCCTACGACACATTCCCATCTCCAATAGCATGCTCATGGCAGTCGTGGCTGCAGGAGCACTAGGGAACTCTCCATATTTCTCTGGCTGCTTTTGCCAATTTAGCGTATTCAAAGAATTGTCAGTGCCTCATTCTAAATTGTTCCTGTGCATCCATGACGGAAATAAACTGATCAATCAGGTGTAGATCTCCCAGTGTGCCAAAGCCACTCTCCTTCCATTAAGCTTCTGTCATTTCTCTGCTCAGTTTTAGAAAGGGCTCCAATCAGTTTATGTCAAGAGATCTACAGAAACAACACCCTCGTCACCGCCATTTCCCACGCCAGTGCCGTCTGGCGCAGTATGTGCAGGCTTGACTTGGGTACGTTCCTACCTTTCAGTGTCACTGGCAGTGCTTTCCCTACATCCTCCCACTCAGACGCTTTTCCCATTTACCATTCTCATCGCACCACCGTACAGCATGCTGGAGCAGTGCAGCCAGGGAGTAGAGCTTATTAACTGAAATTATTTTTGACCATTGTTACTATTTATTACAAATCTCCTTTTACACACAGTTTAGCATCCAGAAGAGTGCAAATAACCGTATCTAAGCTTTCTTTAAGTATACTGCCATATATATATATTTTTACACTTTTATTAAAAGCAGACCCGAATGACTACCCAATCGGCCAGAAAAACGTTCTAAATATCCACAGGCAAAAACTATCATTCTGGCCAATACTGGTTCCCCCATCAGTTCAAACGCGTTTATACCCTGAAGATGGTCATTAAAGACACATGCCCAGATATAGAGTTTGGCAGTCAGATTACACCATTTCAAACGTGATGGATAAACCATCCATCTTATTACAACTGCATTCGATGCTATGCCACTTGTACTAAGGTGGACAGAGTATCTGTCATGTTTGTGACAGAGAAACCTGTCTGCAAATCTCTATATTATATTAATCCTAAAAGACTAGGCTTCCATCATGTTCTTCGAAAATTTTAAAGAGTGATTTTATTAGAGTTGAAAACAGAGGACTCCGTATGCAGTTGGACAGGCACTTCCCTGTTGCCTACCTCTGAAATGTCAAGACCATGTTACTTTTGTTACTCACATACAGGTTAAAAATGGGCGCAAAAACTCACCCCCCCCCCAAACTACCTCTCGAATTATGAAAGACGTTGTACATTGCCCTGCTTTTCTAAAGCAAACAGTTCACTGTCAATGTGTGAACAAGTAATGAAATTCTATATAGTTAGCTCTATCCATATTCTGGCACGTTTCAAAATAGTTTGTGCAGCCAAGTGGAACATTAGCGTGCAAATCAGTAGGTGTAAGTGCAAACATTTTGATTCACAGAACCACAATTTGAACCTTTACACCTGTAGATGAAATTTAGCCGTGCTGGTAAGGCAGGCTGTCTGCAGTACTAGGTTTAAGGTAGGCCAACCGGGTGCGCTGGGGAGCCATGTTGAATACTGTGAAACCTGTATTTTTGGCACATTTCAAAACATTTTGCTGGTTGCTTCCCACATTGCAAGGCAACAGGAAGTGCCTTTCCAGAATAGGAAGGAGCGAGGACCCCGTCTAAACTTCTTAAAGGCTTTCAGAGGTTTTTAGCTGAGATAAAAGCCTATCACTGTGGAGAAAATATAGCACAAAAAAACTACGTTTTTAGTTAAAATGCAGAAATCCACAGCACACTGCTTTGACAGTGTAGCGCAATCCACAGGAGCAAGCAGAGCGGCAGAGGAGCAAGCATGAAGTTAGTCAACGTTTGTAGCTCTCCAAGTGTACTAGGTGTTTTCTGACATGCCCAAAAACATGAACTGTAAGCCAGTCACCGGTTTACTTATTATGATGGGTACATTTTGAAAATGTTTTCACTCCTTACAAACGGGACCCGTAAACAACCACTCAAAGTTTAGCCCTACTGCTCATGCAAAACGTATAATCCAGATGCATAAGTGACTACATTGATGCCCTTAACTATGATCTACCAGGTTACATGTTAAAAACGCTTCAATCACCTTTACACTGGCATTCAATAATAGCTTTTTATATTTTTCATCCCGCATCTTTTAACCAGTCTAGGGCCCCTTAACCTGATAAAAGCAAAAGGGTGAAAATAAGCAATGGCTGATCTAACCCTCTTTTTGATGCAAAACTACATGGTTTTGAATTGACCATCCACGGCTAGGGCATCTTCTAAATGCCAACCTGTAATAGAAAGAATTATCATAACGTAGGAAAACATAATAAAAAAGACTTCACCTTGGCTGTGTTGACAACAGCACCATAGCCCGTGGAAATGCCACAGCCAAGCAGGCAAACTTTGTCAAAGGGAGCAGAGTCGTCAATTTTTGCAACAGAAATGTCTGCCACCACGGTGTACTCTGAGAAGGTGCTGGTTCCCATGAAGTGGAAAAGCTGTTTCCCTTTGCAAGTGAAGCGGCTGGTGTCATCTGGCATCATTCCTCTCCCTTGAGTCACTCTGTTATAGATATAAAGAACACTTTCAGATCAAACTGGTTTCATGGCAGGGTCGCGGGTATTATTGTGGACCATCAAGTGGAGATTTAATTGCCTCTCTTGCTTTTACGCAGAAGCAAAGACATGCCTGGTTTACTGTAATTCCTCATTCAATAAGTTAGGTTTATGGATTAAAAGCAAGTACACAAAAACACTGAACTGCATTTAACTTCTGCACACGGCCAAAATATAAACTTGAATTACAGTTATAGAATATGCTTAATACAGTGGCACCTTTTGTAGGTTCTTGTTGCTTTCTACCAAAACAGGCAACATGTAAGATGAAATGAATTGCAGCTCAAAATTTATATAAACTACAAAGATTACTCACCTCTATAATAAATTATGTTCCCCATCTTATAGCTGTGTAGGAAATCTGCCTTTTCTGTGTGGTCATCCCAGATTTTTCAGCTTTTGCAGGACGCTATTTTGTTGGCTTTAGAACTCTGTACACCTTACCACTATCAACCAGTAGTAAAGTGCATGTGCTCCCCCTTTAAACATGGTTGAATTGGCTTATCCCCAAGGGATATGTTTAACTGGTCTGTAAGTCCCTAGTGTATGGAGTACCAAGTGTACCGAGGGCCTAGAACTTAAAGGCCACTTGTGGCCTGCAGCACATACTGTGCCACCACATCAGTGGCAGTGCAAACAAGGCTCAGGTCTACCACGGTCTTCTGACTTTTGCAGTGTAAATCCTGTAATGTACCCTGGCAAAATAACCCTTTTTGACAGGTAAAAACCGTCCTTTAAAATATGAGTCACCCCTATGTAAGACTTGCAGTCTACAAGGTAGGATGCATAGTATTTAAAAGTAAGACATGTATAAATTTATTACCACATCCACACAGTGACCAGGCCAAAAAGCTATTTTTCACTGTGGTAGGCTTAGCTGTCCTATTGAGAAAGCCAGAGTACAGATTAAAATACTAATACTGTATCTTGGGCATGGGACCAACTAGAAAAATATTCAAATAACTTTAATAGTTATAAAAGAATTAAATTCAAAGCTAAAGTCGAATTTTTAATAAATATTAAGGAAAAGTAATTTTAAAAAGTTCTCTTTTCCCTGCCTGAAGTTCCTGGAGACTAACTTGCATTGGCTTTCCAGCTTCACCCTGGCAGTGATTAGCCTTGAATAGGTGTGAAATGCCTCGCAGGAGTAGACAAAAGGCAGGCCTGAATGGGCAGAGAAGACTTTCATTTATACTTAATACACAAGTTACTAACTTGTGTAACGATATATCTGTAAGAGACAGTAGTTAGTGACAGACTCTTTACCTTAGAATATCCCCAGGCGTCAGGCTGGATCTGGAAAGTTTTGCGTAGCAGTACCCCTGCGCGTCAGTAGGCGGCGTCGTGCGGCTCCGCGTCCGTCGTTGTGATCGCCGGGATGATGTCGCGGCCAGTACTTAGACGCCGCCCATGCGCGCTGGCGTCAGTTCTGTACACGACTTTCTGCGCCAGAAACGCAGAGCCATGCAAGAAACTGACACTGGTGTCTGAAAACTATGGCCCTGAAAGGGATGACCTTAACCCTAGAAATCAGTTCGCAGAACGTGGAGGATGGGTGGGGCGGTAAGGAATCTATCACTAACTACTGTCTCTTACAGATATATCGTTACACAAGTTAGTAACTTGTGCATCTGAAAGAGACACGTTAGTGACAGATTCCTTACCTTAGAATAGATACCCCAGCAATACCAAACCCGGTGGTGGGTCTGCGAACAAAGATCAGACAAGGAAGTCCCGGAGGACAGAACGGCCAAAGAAGCCGTCTCTCCAGACTTGGCTGTCAAGGCAGTAATGCTTGGTAAACGTGTGCAGCGAGGCCCACGTAGCTGCCTGACAAATGTCCTGCAATGGAACACCACGTCCCAAAGCAGTCGTGGCGGCTGTCGCCCTGGTGGAATGGGCACATAGCCCAACAGGGGGCTCCTTCTTAGCCAAAGAATAGCAGGCTTTGATACACAAGACAACCCAGCGGGAGATGGTCCGCTTGTGTACCGCCCGACCTTTTTTGGCGCCCACGTAGCCAACAAAGAGCTGGTCGTCCACCCGGAACTGTTGTGTGCAGTTCAGATAGAAAGAAATCGCACGTTTTGGGTCCAGACGGTGGAGCCTCTCTTCCTCTCTGGAAGGATGCGGAAAGAACGTGGGCAAAGTGATGGTCTGCCCAATGTGGAAGGCAGTAACCACCTTTCGCAAGAAGGACGGACGCGTCCTAAGAACAACCTTGTCTGGATGGACAGACAGAAAGGGGGGTTTGCAAGAAAGAGCCTGGAGCTCACTCACCCGCCGAGCGGAGGTGATAGCCACCAGAAAGGCTGTCTTCAGAGTGAGAAGACGAAGAGGACAGTTATGGAGAGGCTCAAAGGGAGCACACATGAGAAAGGTAAGAACCAAGTTCAAGTCCCACTGAGGCATCACAAACGGAACAGGAGGGAAAAGGTGTGTAATGCCTTTAAGAAACCCGTTAACAGGGGACTTGAAAAGGGAGGGCTGATCAGGAAGCCTGAGGAAGGCCGAGATTGCACAAAGGTAGCCCTTGATGGTACCCAGGGCAGAACCCTGTTGGGCCAGAGAAAGGAGGAACAGAACAACCTCAGAAAGAGGGGCAGAAAGGGGATTTACAGCCTTTGCTGTGCACCATGCCACAAACTTGTTCCACCTGCAGGCGTATACCAACTTAGTGGAGGGACGCCTGGCTGCCAGAATCACATCACAAACTTCGGGAGGCAAGTCGAAAGGGATCAACTGCCGCCGCTCAATCTCCATGCAAGGAGGTGAAGACTGGACAGGTTCGGGTGGAGGACCGTCCCCTGCTGCTGCAACAGAAGATCCTCCCGAAGAGGCAGACGGATCGGGGGATCGATGCTCATACTGAGTAGCTCGGGATACCAAACTCTTCGAGCCCAGTCCGTAGCCACAAGAATGACTTGGGCCCAGTCGCGCCGAATCTTCTTCACTCTGGGCAGAAGTGGTATAGGCGGAAAGGCGTACAACAGACCGCAACTCCACTCGCGACGAAAAGCGTCGCCGAGCAAGTGCCGCCTTGGAAATTCCAACGCGCAGAATTGCTGACATTGTGCGTTCTCTTCGGTGGCGAATAGATCTAACCAAGGCTCTCCCCACTGTAGAAAGAGTCCTTGCGCCACCTCCGAGTGAAGACGCCATTCGTGATCCATCATGCACCTGCGGCTGAGTTTGTCCGCCCTGGAGTTCAGGGATCCTGCCAGGTGTTGAACCATCAGGAATATGCCCTGATGTTCCAGCCATGTCCAGATACGCAGAGCCTCCTGACATAGGGTCCACGACCCCCACCCCGCCTGGTTTGTTGCAGTACCACATGGCGGTGGTGTTGTCTGAACACCTGCACTACCTTCCCCTTGACAGAGGGAAGGAATGCCTTCAGTGCAAGTCAGATCGCCCGGAGCTCCAGAAGGTGGATATGGAGCCGGGACTCCGCCGGAGACCAGAGGCCTCTGATCTCCGCCTCTCCCATGTGACCGCCCCATCCCAAAAGGGACGCATCCGTCACAACTGTGTGCTCTGGCTGGGGAAGGGAGAGGGATCTGCCGGTTCGAGAGCCACCACTGCAACTGTTGTGCAGTTCCCTCCGAGATCTGGACATAATCGGACAGGTTCCCCTGATGCTGCGCCCACTGGAACTTCAGGTCCCACTGCAGAGCCCGCATATGCCATCTGGCATGATCGACCAGCAGGATGCAGGAGGCCATGAGGCCCAGCAGCCTCAGGGTCATCCGTACCGAAACCCAGGATAGAGGCTGAAAGATCGGAATCATAGCCTGAATATCCTGGACTCGCCGTTCGGGAGGATAGGCCCGAAACTGCGTTGTGTCCAGAACCGCTCCGATGAAAAGGAGCTGTGGAGAAGGAACCAGGTGCGACTTCGGCACATTGATGGAGAACCCCAGCGAGTGCAGGAGTCCGGCCGTAGTCTGGAGGTGGGAGACTACTTCCTGGGACGAGCCCGCCTTCAGCAACCAGTCGTCGAGGTAGGGGGAAGACTGGTACCCCCTGACCGGCGCAGATGAGCTGCGACCACCGCCATCACCTTCGTGAACACCCAAGGGGCGCTGGTAAGGCCAAAGGGAAGCACAGTGAACTGAAAGTGCTCGAGGCCTACCGTGAACCGCAGGTAACGCCGGTGGGCCGGCAGGACGGGGATGTGAAAATATGCGTCCTGCAAGTCCAACACTACCATCCAGTCTCCAGGGTCGAGGGCAGTCAAGACCTGAGCTAGGGTGAGCATCTTGAACTTCTCCTTCCGAAGGAAGCGATGGACGTTCCGGAGGTCCAAGATAGGACGCATGTCCTCCTTGTCCTTTTTGGGCACCAGAAAGTAGTGGAAATAACAACCACGCCCTACTTCTGGGGTCGGAACGCGCTCGATGGCCCACTTGGCCAAGAGGGCCGCAACTTCCTGTCGAAGAAGTGCCAAATGGTCCCCCGACATGCAGTGGTGCTGAGGTGGCATGGCTGGAGGGGCAGTCTCGAAGGGGAGGGAGTAGCCCCTTCAGACAATGTCCAAAACCCACCTGTCCGATGTGATGGTGCGCAAGTGGGGAAGGTGATGGCGAACCCTGCCCCCCACTGGCGTGCTGTGGACAGGAAAGGACGGACTAGGAGGGTTTGGAGGCCGCGGGCGGAGGTGGTGGCCTGGCCCGCTCGTTACCCGACCCGCCTCGGCGGGAGCCACGTCCTCGGCAGCGCGAAGGCGTTTGCTGGGCAGTGGACGTGACTGGGCGCCCTTCCGTGGCCACGAAAGGGGCGAAAAGCAGACTGCTGCGGAGGGCGCGAGGCGGAGAGGCCCAAGGACTTGGCCGTAGCCCGCGAGTCCTTAAAGCGCTCCAGCGCGCTGTCTGCCTGATTGCCAAAAAGGCGGATACCATCAAAGGGCATGTCCATAAGGGTGTTTTTGGACATCGCCCGAGAAACCAGTGGTCCTCAGCCAGGCGTGACGGCGCAGCGCCACTGTCGTAGCAAGCGATCTGCCTAGCGAGTCAGCGGTGTCTAGGCCACATCTGATAGTGAACTTGGCTGCGTCTCTCCCGTCTGCAACAGCACGGGAGAGAAGTGCCTGGACCTCCTCAGGACACTTGGGCAGCACTTGCGCCACCGAATCCCACAGAGAGTGGGAGTAACGGCCCAAAAGGCAAGCGGTGTTCACGGACCGCAAGCCAGCACTGGAGGAAGAAAAAACCTTCTTCCCAAATTGGTCCAGTTTTTTGGATTCCCTATCCGGCGGAGCCGTAGGGAAGGCGCTCTGAGAGGCAGAGGCTTGGACAACCAAGCTCTCGGGGGTGGGGTGTTGGGAGAGGAACAGAGGGTCGCCCGGGGCCGGGCGATGGCGTCGGGCTACGTTCCTGTCCACAGGAGCCCCTGTGGTGGGCCTGGACCAGGTGCCCAAAAGAACGTCCGAAAGTGTGTCGTTGAACAGCAGCAGTGGCTCCGAAGAGGTAGCCGCCAGCTGAAGCACTTCCGTCAGGAAGTTAGTCCTGACAGCCACCGTAGGGAGCTCGAGGTGCAAGGCCGCAGCCGCCCTACGCAACACCGTTGCATAACTTGCTCCCTCCTCCGTAGCCACGGAAGGAGGAGACAGCATGCCTAGGTCAGGAGAGGTGTCCACACCACTGGCATCCCCCAGTTCCTCAGCCCAGTCCTGATAAGGCTCACATTGAGCTGCGAGAGGGTCTTCCGACCCCTCCCAGTCCTCCTCGTCCTCCAAAACAGGTGAAAAGTAAGGAGGAGGGACATGAGGGAAAAAGGGTCCCATCGGCGTCGGAATCTGCGTCGAGCGACGTCGATCCGGCTCCGTGTCCGGTGCCAGGGAGAACCTGGGGACGGCGCCATCCGGGACGGCGCCATCCGGGGCCTCGGACGGCACCGTGAACGGTACCGGTGAGGTCGGTGCCGGTGTAGTTAGGTCAACCGGCGTCGACCGGGATCCAGGCCTGGATCCGAGGGGGTCCTGCGGCGCCGGAGCCGCCGAGGGACGACTCCCACTGGGGCCCGAAGATGCGGGCCATGGCTGACAGGAACTCCTGTATATCGGCCGGAGTCTGTCGGACCCGGAACAGGCGGGTAGGCCGGCGTCGGCTGCGCGGGCACCCCCGGGGGCAGCACCGTCTGGACCCTCGGCCGGGTCGCTAGACCGGCGAGGGGAGGTCTTAGAGCGACGCTTCTTAGACCTCTTGTGCTTCGCCTTACCTGAGGACGAAGACTTCGACCCCGACGAATGACGGCTCCGCGACCGGCCCCTCGACCTCTCACGGGACCGGGACCTCGAGCGGCACGGAGCCGAGTGCCGGGCCTCGAGGAGCTTTCGAGACCGCTCTCGCAAAGCGTTCGGGGCGAGGGACCGACACTCTGGGCACGACTGGGGGTCGTGGCCGCGCCCCAGGCAGAAGAGACACTCACGGTGCGGATCCGTAATCGGCATCATGCGATTACAGACTCCGCATGGCTTGAAGCCAGGCATCCCTATTGACACCTTCGGAGTCGAAACGACTCGAAAAACTTGGACAAAAAGTCACAAAAATATTCAGTCAAAAAATGACTGTGGCACTGCTCAATCCGGATCTGCGCTTACTGGCGCTGAAAAAGAAAGAACTGATGCCAGCGCGCATGGGCGGCGTCTAAGTACTGGCCGCGACGTCATCCCGGCGATCACGACGCCGACGACGGACGCGGAGCCGCACGACGCTGCATACCGACGCACAGGGGTACTGCAACGCAAAACTTTCCGGATCCAGCCTGACGCCTGGGGATATTCTAAGGTAAGGAATCTGTCACTAACGTGTCTCTTTCAGATATACTGTCCCAATTGTTTTTATGACTGGCTTTGTACCCTTTGATCTAGGTTTTCACTTGTCCTCTTTGTAAATAACATTAGTTTTGGGATGTTTTATTCAAATCTTTTTTTATAATATTATGGATCTTAAAGAACATATGATGAGTTTTGTATTATTGGACCGAAATTCCTCACTCAATTTCTTAAAATAGTTTTGCACAATGAAACTGCACGTTTTACTACATTACTATTTTAAATGTTTATAATGTACCCTTTATGGTTTTATCTAAAAAAAATAATGGAAATATGACGACTCCTGAGTTTAGCAGAACATGCACGTGGGAGCTGTGGGCGTCCTTTTGACAGCAAACAAATGGACGGAATACTGACAATGCAAACATTCTCCCCCAGTCAAAAGATCTGGGTTAAATCCATCGTTCTTTTGCCCACTACGCCACCTCAGTTGGGACCCAGCCATATGCAAATCAGTCTTGACCCTGTGCCCCATGGGAACAGTCCAGACCGAACTGCCAGGCCAGGTCCTCCCTGGATCGGAAACAAGCATCCTGGGACCGGTTTCAGGGTATGTCACCCTTCTTCAGCCAGGCTAGCTTGAATCCAGTGGCACAGTGAGCAAGGGACCCACGTCTGGGCATACCCATCCCACTTAGGGCAAAAAGTGTTACAGCAAACAAATGGACGGAATGCTGACAATGCAAACATTCTTCCCCAGTCAAAAGATCTCTGTACTGGGGTGAATGTATGACATTGTTCTGCATTCCGTCCATCAATTGTTGTTTTTGCATTTGTCACCCTGAGTGGGACGGGTATGCCCAGACGTGGGTCCCGTGCTCTGCATGCCACTGGAATCAAGCTATCCTGGCTGAAGAGGGGTGAAACCCCGAAACCGGTCTTAGGATGCTTGTTTCCAGTCCAGGGAGGACCTGGCTTGGCAGTTCGGGCTGGACTGTTCCCATGAGGCACAGGGTCAAGACTGATTTGCATATGGCTGGGTCCAAACTGGAATGGCCTGGTGAGCAAAAAAAGGATGGATTTAGGCACAGATCTCTGTACTGGGGTGAATGTATGACATTGTTCTGCATTTGTCCATCAATTGTTGTTTTTGCATTCGTCCTTTTGACAGCACATGTCTATTGAGCCACATGTAACAATTGGAGCACACTTGAAAGGGAGAGAACATGATTTTTATTTTAAATATTTTTATTGATTTTTCTCCCATATACAAAACATTCATTGATTATCTTTAACACTGTTACTGAAAAACATTGTTCTTAAATCAGATAATGCAATCATTTGGTCATCAACACAGTGCCATACATAGTTTCATTCCTCAGTCCCCGTTTCTGTTCCTACTTCTAGTATACAGTGTCTGTGCTCTGCAGGTAGGTCTGAGCCGTCTATTCGTCCACCCCTCCTGTGTCTTGTGATTGACAACCCACGAACTTGCCCCTGTAACTAATTCTCACTCCCTTGGTTCCCTCCCTCACCACCGGTGTGCTCCATGGTTATGTGGCCATCATAGGATAAAGATAGTTTCGCTTTCCTTCAGGTCTAGTCAGAGAGAGTGTGAGAGTGTGAGAGTGTGAGAGTGTGAGAGTGTGAGAGTGTGAGTGTGAGTGTGAGAGTGTGAGAGTGTGAGAGTGTGAGAGTGTGAGTGTGAGTGTGAGAGTGAGAGTGAGAGAGTGAGAGAGTGTGAGAGTGTGAGAGTGAGAGTGAGAGAGTGTGAGAGTGTGAGAGTGTGAGAGTGTGAGAGTGTGTGAGTGTGAGTGTGAGAGTGTGTGAGTGTGAGTGTGAGTGTGAGTGTGGAGTGTGAGAGTGAGAGTGTGAGAGTGTGAGAGTGTGTGTGAGTGTGAGTGTGAGTGTGAGTGTGAGGTGAGTGTGAGTGTGAGTGTGAGTGTGAGTGTGAGTGTGAGTGAGAGTGAGAGTGTGAGAGTGAGAGTGAGAGTGTGAGAGTGTGAGAGTGTGAGAGTGTGAGAGTGTGAGTGTGAGTGTGTGAGAGTGTGAGAGTGTGAGAGTGTGAGAGTGTGTGAGTGTGAGTGTGAGTGTGAGAGTGTGAGAGTGTGTGTGAGTGTGAGTGTGAGTGTGAGTGTGAGTGTGAGTGTGAGTGTGAGTGTGAGTGTGAGTGTGAGTGTGAGTGTGTGAGAGTGTGAGAGTGTGAGTGTGAGTGTGAGTGTGAGTGTGAGTGTGAGTGTGAGTGTGAGTGTGAGTGAGAGTGTGTGAGAGTGAGTGTGAGAGTGAGTGTGAGAGTGAGTGTGAGAGTGAGAGTGAGAGTGAGTGTGAGAGTGAGTGTGAGAGTGAGTGTGAGAGTGAGTGTGAGAGTGAGTGTGAGAGTGAGTGTGAGAGTGAGTGTGAGAGTGAGTGTGAGTGAGTGTGAGAGTGAGTGTGAGAGTGAGTGTGTGAGAGTGTGTGTGTGTGAGAGTGTGTGTGAGAGTGTGTGTGAGAGTGTGTGTGAGAGTGTGTGGTGAGTGTGTGTGAGAGTGTGTGTGAGAGTGTGTGTGAGTGTGTGTGTAGAGTGTGTGTGAGAGTGTGTGTGAGAGTGTGTGAGAGTGTGTGTGAGAGTGTGTGTGAGATGTGTGTGAGAGTGTGTGTGAGAGTGTGTGTGAGTGTGTGTGAGAGTGTGTGTGAGAGTGTGTGTGAGAGTGTGTGTGAGAGTGTGTGTGAGAGGTGTGAGAGTGAGTGTGAGAGTGAGTGTGAGAGTGAGTGTGAGAGTGAGTGTGAGTGTGAGAGTGAGAGTGAGAGTGAGTGTGAGAGTGAGTGTGAGAGTGAGTGTGAGAGTGAGTGTGAGAGTGAGTGTGAGAGTGAGTGTGAGAGTGAGTGTGAGAGTGAGTGTGAGAGTGAGTGTGAGAGTGAGTGTGAGAGTGAGTGTGAGAGTGAGTGTGAGTGTGAGAGTGAGTGTGAGAGTGAGTGTGAGAGTGAGTGTGAGAGTGAGTGTGAGAGTGAGTGTGAGAGTGAGAGTGAGAGTGAGAGTGAGAGTGAGAGTGAGAGTGAGAGTGAGAGTGAGAGTGAGAGTGAGAGTGAGAGTGAGAGAGTGAGAGTGAGTGAGTGAGTGAGAGTGTGTGTGTGTGTGTGTGTGTGTGTGTGTGTGTGTGTGTGTGTGTGTGTGTGTGGTGTGTGTGTCTCTCTCTCTCTCTCTCTCGCCTCTCTCCCTTCTCCTGGTTAGAAATCCTGCTCAGTATCGTACCGTGTTCCGCCGCAACTTCGCTTGAGGCTGCCAATGGGTTTTTTCCCCCCCCCCTATCCCTCAGCTTGAGGTGAGCCAGTCGTCCCCTCGACTGTCTCCTCCTCAGATTCCAGGTGAGGCTGCTGCAGTACTGCAACCAGTGCCTCCCATGCCCTTGCCGCTTCCAGCGCTTTGTCATTATTAGCTCTCTTAGCCAGCTGGAGCCGGACGGCACCCTCACTGGTCGCCCACTTAATGAACTCTTTTTTCCAGTTCTCTATATTGGGTCCCTGCCTGGATTTCCAGTGCCTCGTCAATTCTCTTAGCTAACAGCAGCCCTAGGTCTATGAACTTGCTCGTAACTTTCGTCCTAGCCGTGTGCGGAAACCAATGCAATATACAAACCCCCATCTCCGGCTCAATCTGCCTATCGGTCACCCCGCTCAGTACTTCCACCACATCCTCCCAGTATGTTCCCAGCCGCGGACAGCTCCACAACATATGCATGAGTTCTGCCTCTTCTGAGTTGCAGCAGGGGCACTTGGCTGTATCCACATTAAAATATTTGCTTATCTGGGCCGGTGTAAGATACGCCCTAGGCAACACATAGTGGTGGATAAGCTGAAATCTAGCATTGTGCGTGCTCTTCCATGCCCTTTCCACTATCTCGGTCCAGGCTGCCTCAGGAATTTCCCTGCCCAAATCCGTCTCCCATTTCCTCTGCAGTCGACTCAGCGGTTGCGTTCCTTCACTGAGCAACCGCCTGTAAAGGCAGGTTATGGCTTTAACAGTCCCCTCCGCCATCACGATATATTGGCATGTGATAGCCATCTGCGGTTCGGACAATCCTCTTCCCCAATGACGTTGGATGGCTGATACAAGGGCTGAATGCAACAAGAAGTCACCCCTGGGCAGGCCGTATCTATCTTGCAGTGTCTGGTAAGGCAAAAGGGCACCGTCCTCATAAGTCCCCCATCACTTGTACCCCTTGCTCCTCCCACCTGGCCAATGCGGACCAATCCCCTCCATGCGGCAGGGCTGTACACATGCCCAATGGGATCTCCGGAGCGTACGGCCGGACAATTCCACCCCGTCGCTGGCTGCGGATCCAACACTGTTGCAGCGCCCGTTCCTCGTGCGTTAACATTCCAAGCCGCAGCCGCTGATTGAGTACTATGAACGATAACACATGGCGTGGGAACCATCGGCCCTCTGGGCCATCTGATCCCCGAAACTCCCTCGCTGTTGCTTGCATGAGCCACTGCAGCTGGGCAGCCAGATAATACAATTCGAGGTCCGGGACTGCCCACACTCCCTCGGCTCGGGATCGCATCAGCGTGGTCAGGGCTACTCGCCTTCGACCGTTCCCCCATATAAATCCCACCATTAAGGAACGGAGCGTTTTAAACACTGAGCCTGGGATCCAGATCGGCAACGTCCGAAAGTAGTATAACAACCGAGGTAATACCACCATCTTCAAAAGTGCTATGCGCCCCGCCACCGACAGACAGTGTGCCCCAGAACGCCATACTCTCCTTGATCCCACGCAGCGCCCTGCTTATATTGCCCTCCAGTAGGTCTTCCTGTGCATGGTAGATGTTAGTCCCGAGGTAAGTTAAGCACCGGGGCTCCCATCGTATGCCTCCCATCTGGCCTGGGCTCGCCATCTTCTGGTGCACAGGGAATAGGTAAGTCTTTGTCCAGTTCACCTGGAGCCCCGAAACGGCCCCAAAGGCATGTAGCAATGTTGTCGCCCCTGATAAGCCCTCCCCAGTATCGGCTAGGAACATGAGCAGGTCATCTGCATATAGCGAAATATATTGTGTATCACCACGTAGCTCTAGTCCCACATAATGCCCCCCCCCCCGACCTTGCGCGTGCCGCCAGCGGCTCCATTGCGAGAGCAAACAGCAGAGGAGACAGTGAACATCCCTGTCGCGTCCCCCGCTCCACAGGGCAGGTTGAGGAGATAGTCGCCCCTGTTCGCACTCGGACCGTCGCCAGGCTGTAGAGAATCCGGGTCCAACCCACATAGGCCTCCCCCAGGCCCATCAGTCGCATAACCTGGAAGAGGAACGGCCATTCCAGGCTATCGAAGGCCTTTTCAATGTCAACCGAAAGGATCGTCACGGTGGGTGCTAAACTGCCGCCCACCTCCAGAATGCGAAGCAGGCGCCTCACGTTTGCAGACGTGTTCCTTGTAGGGATAAACCCCGCCTGGTCCGCATGCACCAAGTGTGTCATATGAGGCAGGAGCCGAGTCGCCAGGATCCTGCTTAATATTTTATAATCAGTGGTCAACATTGAGAGTGGGCGATAGCCGTTTTGTCTAGCGGATCTCTCCCTGGTTTCAATAGTGGAATGATAATGGCCTCCCGAGTTGTCACTGGTAATTTACCCAGCTTCCGCGCCTCCTGATACACCACCAGTAGCCGTGGCGCTAAGTGGTCCACATACGCAGAGTAGAATTCGATTAGCAGTCCGTCTACCCCAGGCGTTTTGTGGCGCGCCATGTGCTTGATTGCACTCCGGATTTCGCCTAGCGTGATGTCCTGCCCCAATTCATCCGCTTGCTCCTGGTCTAGTGTGGGAAGGGTTAAGTCGGAAAGGAATTCCTCTGCAGTGTCGTCCCCCCCCTGCAGTTTGCTGCGGTATAGCTCGGTGTAATAGTCCTGGAACAATCCATTGATCCCCTGCTGTGTGTACACAACGCCGCCCGCTGGGGCCGTCAGTCCCAGTATAGGCGTACCCCTGGGGTTTGGATTGGCCAGCCACGCCAGCAGCGCACCAGTCTTGTCTCAGTGTGCGTGTGCCCTCGTTTGATACGTTTTATAATCGAAAGCGCGCAATCTCTCCATCTGCACGGCCACTGCCTCTCTAATCTCCCCTTGCATATCCACCGCCTCAGGGCGGGCTCAAAGGGAGAGAACATGATGCCATGACAATTCTTGTATATCACCTGTTTGCTTGATGAATGAACCTGCTTTTGTCCTATCAGCCTGAGGTGTTTTGGGTATAGTGCCTGCCTAAAACGGGATTTTAGAGTGAGGTGTATGATAACACTACGATTAACCCAGTATATCTCACACAAATATTTTCACCATCTTGAAAATGCAGACATGAGGCATTTGAATAGGTGCAATGAAGCAAACAGGAACTCCTACAACAGATAGGTCAGGCCTGGGAACTTCAACAACATTGGTAAGGATGGGTCAGGTGTCACCCCCACTCACTGGCTAATGCTAGTCATATATGGGGCACCTCCAGGCACCCACTTCAGACCACTTTTTGAACCTGTGGGAGATGATCTGAAGACTTGACCTGTCTGTAACAGCAGAGGATGTCTGAAGGACTGGACCTGCTCCCCCTTTTAGCCACAACAAAGAAATGGACTTAAGAGACCAGTTTTCTGGCCTCCTGTGTGGCTGTAGGAAAACAACAAGAGGCCTTTGTCTGGAAGTACCCAGCTGACCCGTGGCTACAGGACCTGAAATTGACCCAGCTGTTGACTTCTGCCTGACACCCTGTGAGCCTCTAAGTGCCTACCCTGAGGCCTTACACATTTAAACATTCATATTTCCAGTGTCCCCTATTGGATTATTGTCATTTTGGGGGTCAATATTTTAAAAGGTTACTCTTTTTCTTATGTGGATTGAGATTGTGTATTGTTTTGCATATTGACTAATACTGGTTTGGTACTGCATATATACTTGGACATTACCTTAGGTTAAGCCCGTCTGCTTTGTGCCATAGCGTCCATGGGGTTGAGATCAGATTAATTTAGTGACTGAGGTTTCGCCCTGATAAGGGTTGAGACTGTTCCTTGAGGTGGGTAGTTACTCACCCCAATTCATAATCCAATTTCTTAAAAACGACTTTTAAGACTATATGGATTGACTGCCTATTTGGCAAAAGGTAATGGTGTCACCTATACTCCTCAATCTAAACGCTAATGGATCATTGTAGGTTGAAGTTTCAAAGGAGGGAATAGAACTCCTGAGCAAACATGCCTTTAGTTTAAGGTTTAATCTCTGGGTCCTACCGGGAAGATCTCCAAGGTAGCACTTCACAGTTGCAGTTGGCAATTGTCCAATAAAAATGTTATCAGGCATAGACCCCTCCATTATTTTAAATGCAGAGTTTGCGCTATAAAGTGACATCAAGAAGATGGAATCAATAGTAGGCTGGTAAAATGTATGCATTGGGTAGCACAACTGGGAAAAAAACCTTTTCCAAGGGGATCATCAATATCATAAGTAGCAAAACGCATCTGAAACAGATGTAAAGTTAACTAGTTGCTCTTAATGCTGTAACAACTTTCCAGAGTTGGTGAGAGAGAATCAGCCATTTTCTCCCTCTGTATGAAATGTCTAACAGCCTCCCTAGAGCTGGGAAGAGCTGTACAAATTTATAAATGGCTATTGTGTACATGATCGAGATATAGGTACATTGTTTGCATTGTAGTGATGAAGGTCCACTTGACAAAATGGGCTGAGTGAGATGCAACATCGATAATTCAGAAAACAGTCTAGAAAGAAAACTATCCAGCTTGCTCAAAAAAGACAAAAACAGGTTGCAGTCCGGGTGAAAATATAGAGTTTAACATTCTTCAAACTGGATAGGGAACAATTACATGGAGCTTGTAACTGGTGAGGATGTACTCTGCAAAGAAAGTTTGTTTATGGACAACATTGCAAATTTGGAATCCCTGTTTAAAAACTGACTGGTAAAGGCTAACGCTCCCCTGTAAAACATATTCCTTCGGAAACAGTGCTTTGTGTAGTAATGAAACAGGTAAATTGGAGAAAATGGATTCATTCCAAAACTTCATACAGAAAGTCTGAGAGCAGCATCTCACAGGAGCACTCAAAAAACATTCTAGAAAATAGTTAAATGTAATTTGTAATAGGTTTGAGGCCAACATTTTAACAGAGGACCAGAGAAAGGGAAAATGAGGAAAGGGAAGAAAAAAGGTAAAGAATACAACACATCTTTCCCCTCAAAACAGGAAAACAGCAAGACAAATAGAGAATAAAACTAAAATTATTCCTTGAGAATGCTCCATGATGGACTATGCATTCAAGAAATGCTTGATGGTATCTGCAATACAGCCTTCTCCCAGGTGTTCCTTAAACATTAGGAGGAGCTTAAGGATCCAAAGTCAGAGGGTTCGTTGTTTCACCACAAACATGTTCAAATCTTTCATCAGTAGTTTTACTCATTACTCTCTTCGGTGACCATCAACGGAATATCAAATGAGTTATGCCCCTGTTCAGAAACAGTCTCCTTCACTTTGAAAGGGAAAGAACTTGAATGCACACTTGGCAACATTTTCGATACTCCAACATCAATCATCGTGAGTGATAATATTCCCTTTGTTAATTCTTACAACCTTCATGGGCCTATAAAACTTTGTGTAATACCGTTCCTACGAATTAAGTAGGCCTGTGTATCTGGACAGCAAACTTCAGAATATGGAGACTCCGTCCACATCAAAAAATGTTGGCCCAACACCTACTTAGCTCATAGTGCCCCATCTGAACCCCTAACCATACCAGGGTATCAGACAGCAACCTTGAACAGGACCACTTTTATTCCCCAAAGAAATTGTGGAAATAGAGCTACTCTTTCATTGTTACTTTTGCATGCCCAAGGTAAATGCAAGAAAGATATGAATCTGGCTTTTCAGACATTCATTGAAACAATCTTAAACTTGTATAGAAAATGTGAGATGCAATTATTAGGCAGATAAAGCAGAGCATTCTAACCAGCATTACAAGAATAGTGAAAAAGAAACAGTTCAACCATTATAACTTACTATATGATTATACTCCTACCTAATACTACCTATACTATCAAGAGCATAGTGGGAGTACCCATGGCCAGGTCCATTAGGACAGCCTAACCCCCCCACCCCATACCAGAGTATGATGAGCCAGGAAGCTGGTCTGGGTAGAACAGGGTATCGTCCTTTGCAGGATAAAGGTTAGAGTCAGCAGGTGTGCATCTCAAACATAGTGCACAGCGTTCCAGGACAATCCGAGCAGAAGTGCTCCTTTGCTGAATATAGCGCAGAGGCAGTTTATAGAATAAAAGCACCATTTCAATCTCACCGTGTCAAAGGTGCAGAGTGGATGCAATGGTTTGTCTGAAGCCTTAGAGCTGCCTCCAATTGGACAATCAAATACAACAGCATCGTGTTCTATGTGCCTAGCCTTGGACAGAGTATGAGCAACATGATAATGCTTACTAAGAAAGGAGTTGCACGTAAAATAGCTTCTGATTATATTATCGCTTAAGTGTAAAACATGTAAATAGTCACCATTAGAAAAAGAGGTCAGGCTAAACCGTAAAGCTAAAATGGAGAACCAGGGCGGGCCCCGATGTTCCATACTACATTGGGAGCTTATCTTCTTTGACCAGAAGTTTTAACGCAACTACACCTCAGAGATTCCACAACTTGTAGCCCTGTGCAAGATATCCTAATGTAGTTCAGATTTAGCGTGACGCTCCTCAACCCTTAATCTTACTCTGAGGACAATCATTCTCATTCTTTTTTTCAATAGAGAACTTATTCTCTAAAATCAAGGGACACATTTTTATACCAGCAGTCTCCTTTAAGTAATTGAAATGGGCTTACTCTAGCTACAGTGTAGGGTGGAATACGGTAAGACCACAACCTCTCCCTGATGGTCTGACACAATGGTCTGTGGTTTGGATGGCTAAGAGTACACCATCTTCTAAGTAATGGCTAAAACATTCAACCAGACAATTGAAGTCAAATCATAGAAGGTAATTTCAGGCAACCAAATGAGCTCAAACACCTCATTGGAATTAATTTGTACCCCGTGGGCATTGACTATTGTCTCAAGGAATTCTTACTTGAGAAATTCCAACACTTTCAAAGTGGTCACTCTTTCCACAAACTTAACTTCAGGCCATTTTGATGAGCAGTCTACAAGAACAAATTCATACTGTAACTGAGGTGGCATTTTCCTGAACAGAAAAATAAAATTCTAACTTTTGCCAAGCAAGCTCCAGCCATGGTACTGGGTGCAAAGGAAAAGTTGTCTTCCTTAGATTCTGATCACACCCCAAACGTTCCCGATAACTTCTCACAATGCGATCCCCTTCTGCATCCATTTCAGGCCACCAAAAATGTGTTCTTAAGAAGCTCTTAAGGGCTGAAATGCCCATGTGACTGATCTGGACAATTAGTTGACGGATGCCTTCAGTTGTAATTTTTTAAAACAAAACTCTGAACTACACTGTGAAACCTGGACAAGAGTGCAAGGGCTATTCTTGATGGCCAACCTTACAGGTGTATTCCCTCATGCGCTTAAGAACTTCATTCTTTAATTCCCCAACATATGACAACTCTTCGGTCACTGCCCCATTTTGTAGCGTGCACACATCCTTCACGCTTGCCACCACATCAACATCCTCATTTTGTTGATCTCCTGTGCTAGGACAAAGCAACCCATAGTCTACCTGTTGTTGCCAGGGACAAACAATATCAAGTAGCTTCACAAACCAAGAGAGGTGATAGCCTATGACCTACATAAAACGAATCATTCACAACATAGTACGGGGCCTAATAATGGCTAAACACTACGGTCTATGCTAATAAGAGAAGACACCTCATCCACCTACTGTTGGCATGCTTCATCACTGGTGTATCCCCTCATCCGGATAGGTGAATAACATCGGGATGGACTCAACCAACCCAGTGGTAGCTTGTAGATGTTCCTTTTCTGGACAAATGCAGGGGTCCAGCTATAAAGAGGTTTATGGGTATGCCCTGAATATCTCCTTTTATTTACTGGGTACCCATACCATGATTAAAAATTGAAGATTAATGAAAATCAAATGAACATCCAATATTGCGGACATGTTTCTGCAGAAAATGTCTGTCCATATGGGTCACTCTGCTTTCATCAGGGCTTCACTATATCCATGCCTACTTATTTCTTAATGTGAAAGACCGTGTTAGAGAGGAACCTAAGGCCTTATATTAATGACAGAACCCACTCTGGGTTCCTTTTAGACCTCAACGGCTGAGAGGAAACTGGCACATCCCAGTAGTCACTCTTATGCCAAGGGTACAGTGCCGCCTGCACCGCACCCATCAGGTTCTCCTTCGCCGGCGCGGAGCAGTGGATTCTCTCATTCTGTCGGACGGATCAGTGTTCTAGGCACGAAGAGCTCAGGGTGACTACCACGATCTTCACTATCAACGCACTAAAGATGGGATTTAGAAGTGGTTCAGGGAGGGGACGTGGAGCGCGACAGGGTTGCCTGTTTGCGTTTCCTTGATACGACGAAGGCCATCTTATATATGGCTTATAGTAGTTAACAAAGGAACAGGAGAAATAGATTACCTAAGAAGGTGGGACCGTGCCACAGGTATCTTCCACAGGCTCAAGGGCCAGTTTGTATGAATCTCATAAAACATCTCAAGTGACTAGAATGGCTGAATAACCACAAGAGGTTAGCCATTAAGTCTGTAGAAATAAAATGAACATGTGGTTGGACGATGAACAGCAGCATAATGAACATGTTACATCCAGAGTCTGGGTGTAACGTTTTGTTCCGTGGGTTACTGTCTAACATGCAAAACACACATTATATGTTTGGTTGTGATTAAATGAAAAGCAAACTTACCACTTGGTGTATGAATCGATCACACATAGTAGGTGGTCACATTACTGATTCAATTTCTATGGGTAGTGCTCAAGCCTTTGTACTCTCACATCTGGAAGGTGGTAAAGCCCTACTCAATGGCCTCCAAGACTCCACACTGGCAAACCTTAGGGGTATGCTACAGCACATATCATCCAGAGACTGAAGTAATAGGATCACATCATCCCCATCTTGATGGAACTCCATTGGCTCCTCTTGCCAGCCAGCACCATCTTCAAAACCTGCTGCATCGTTTACAAAACCATCACAACCAGCACCGCTGCTTATCTTGAAGACCAGCTCACCATTTCTGGTGGTTCTTGGTACACCCGAAGCAAGGACACCATCAGAGTGCAGACTAAGAAGTGTAAAAAAGAAAAAACCCCAAGACAACAGGCCTTTTCCATCTATGTCCAAGGATCTCGAGCACATCCCAGTGTCCATCAGGACCACCCTAGCAATACTTTTTTTTGGGGGGTGGGGGATTTATATAGTGTGAGCTAGACCCGAAGGTATCAGAGCCCTTTACATGAGCACCAGTTGCGTTAGACGGACACATTCATTTTTGTTAGGCACAAGGAGATTAAGTGATTTGCCCAGAATCACAGGAAGTTGAGCGTCCCTGCCGAGACTCGAACCCGGTTCCCCAGCTTGGAGGTCAACCGCCCTAGCCGTTAGGCCACATCCTCTCCCCTTCCTTCAATTTAGGAAAGAGTTGAAGATTCAACTGTTTAATGAACACTAAATCACAATGCATTAACCATCCACAACCCGAGTTCCACTCAGATTACTTGTTTACTTTAGGATTGCCTTTGGCCGTTTACAGTGCTCTGCTGCCTGCTAGGTTTATGTTATAGAATTACCATTTACATACATAAGTTCTAGGATTGGGGGAAACTAACAGGAGAAAAAGCAAAAACTTGAGGAGCTACTTGAAAAGACGGATAAAAGGTCATCTGGTTTGTGTACATGAAGCAAGGTGCCACAGTAGTGATGAAAAACACAATCAAAGCACATGTCCGTTTGTGATTCAAAAACGTAAAAACATATGTACCTGATCTTTTGGCAGAGGTTGGTTTTCGGATTTAAGCAAAACTTGCATTCTCCGCATTGTGGAATGTAAAGTGGAATAACATGATCACCTAGAAAGGAAGCAATGAAGAGATTTACTACAAGACATTTATTTGCAATTTGTTGACCAGAATAAAGTAAATCTATAAAAAATTCCGGGCTTAATTACACATACTATTTTTTTTTTTTTTTAAAGTGTCTCTGAACAAGAGCAAAAAAAAAAGCTTCATTAAAAGTACTGTGCCACTTGTGGCGTTCTCACTTTATAACATCAAATCACGATTTTTGACATACAAGTCCTCTCCTTGCACAGAAATCTGAAAACCGAATCAAACAGAGGAGAAACAGATACTTAATGAATGATGACCAACATCCAGAAGTGATGCCTTCAATCTAAATAAGCATCTTGTTGCAAATAGCACTGGGTCAAGGCTGATCTGCCAGTTCGGGCTTCGAAATAACCACAGAAAGTAAACTGAATCTACTACAAGAAGCAGTCTTCAGATGGATCCCAACCGACACCAGAAGAACCGTGACTCAAGCCCTCATTCACCAGTCGACTTGACTACAGAAACGCCCTCTACGCCGGACCCACCACCACCACCCTCCTCCTCCTCCTCATACACCTCCAATCTAGAACACAGCAGCAAGAATCATCCTTGACTTGCCCAGACGAGCCCACATCACCCACCACCTCTGTAACCTGCACTGACTCCCAGTCAAAAAGTGATGTCACTTTAAGTTGCTCACGCACACCAACAAAGCCCTCCACAACATGGGACCAGAATACCTGAACAACCGCCTGACCTTCCACCAGCCCACCAGACATGCGGTCTGCCGCACTAGTCCTCACCACAGTCCCCTGCATCCTTCGTACCCGAACCGGAGGACCCTTCTCCAACCTCGCAGCCAAAGCCTGGAACGACCTCCCCATCCACCTCCAAATGTCTATCTCCCTCGCCGAATACAGGAGCAGACTTAAGACCTGGCTGTTTGAGTAGCTCCACCTCACGCAAGCACCTGGATACCGCTCTACAAATCTCATTGATTGAGTGTGTGATCATGGCCAAGTCATTCCCTGGCCAAACCACCTGCGAGTCACCAAACCACCATCCATTCAAAACATGTGGAAGTAGTACCACTGAACATGTATAAGCTGCAAAAAAGACAGCCGCCCAGGTGCCTCTTGTCATGACTCCCTGGTGATGCTAGTCACTGAACAGCAGAATGATTGTACTAACTGATCTGGAACTCTTAGGATACTGGTGGCATCCTGAATATATGGAAGAATAAGAGTACCAAAGATTCTCAGAGCCAAAACCTCAAATGAAACCTTAAAGAACATGGTCTACTGATGCACAGAAAAAGAACTTAAAAAACAAGATTTCATGAAGCAAGTTTAGGTAATTCTACAACTGGAGTCCCCCAAATTCCTCTGATGGTACATGATGGTTTTGCCACAAGGCAATACTCAATAGGTTTACAATTTAACTTTCAAGAGAGGTCAAGGCTACGGATTCACTCAAATCAAAACATTTATGGCACAATAAGAAACTGAGAATACCCATGGCAAACAGGCTTCCAAAGGAGGAATGGGGTATGAATCTCGTAAATTCTTTTTAATGTTCTACGGAGGTCATTTGAAGACACTTACAACTGCTAAATGGCTGGACACTGAAAACATATATATTTTTTTTTCACCAAGCCCCTTGCGTTCTCGTAAGGTGTGAAGTTCATCTTCCCACTCCAAACAGCTACTGTCAGTCACATTTAAACCTCTATTGTAGTTAGCCAAGATATAACCCAACGAAACTGCTCATTCCTTATGTTCACCAACGAGCATTAAAATGGTTGGGGGAAAAAAAAAAATATCTAGCCACAAGGCTGACATTTTGCTGGTAAGGGACCTAGTGGACAGAGATACCACTCGCCTTTGCTAACCCAGAATTTAAATTCCAGTCATAACGTTAAAGTTTATAATTCTTGAAGTTATGAATTTAATCAGTTAAACTCGGTGCCTCGTATGATTGGTGTCCTACTGAACCTGATGAGATGATGGATAAAGGGGAATAGGGGACTGGTTCGATGTCTCAACATTTGGCTGTAATATTGTTTCTTGTGAAATCTAAATGCCAATAAAGTTACTTAAAAAAATGATTTTTGTCCTACAAAAATAAAAATGGACATTTTTTCGCTCATAAAATTATCAATAAATCGAATGGTGACAAAAAAAAGACATAAAAAAAAAAAAAGTGTCAATAGTAAACAGACAAAAAGAATGCTGAGAAAGGCAAAGTGCGCTCCAATTTGTAAATTTTCCTCCAATGCTTTGATTTTTGTAATAGTACCACAAGCTAGATGAATAAGACTATGCAGAACACAACTGAATCCCTCACGTCGGAACAAATAAAGGCTCCTGCCATCAGACACTTCTCCAAAGTCAGATAACCCACTCATGTATTCTTTGATTGAAAGTACATCGCGCCTATTTGATCAGACAGATTGAAAGAAATGAATCATCTCACCAGAAACTTGTTTTGAGCTCAGTACGTTTATAAAGGATTAACTCACAGAGACAAGTCACTAACAAGAACAAAGTCAGCATCCTCCTACTAGATCTGCTCCCGGTCTTAACTATGGGGTTACAGCCAAAGTATCCAATCGTAAGATGGCAATAAAAAAACTGTTTCACATGTGGCAGGCTTGAGATTACTTTTAATGCAGTGCAGCTATGTGGCCTAGAGCATCTCACATTTGGATAGGAGGGCCCTGTGGGGCAAAGGTTTGTCTCCAGAAATCAAAGCCACCATAAACTGGGGACATGGTAGCCTTCTTTACAGTCTTCTCTGTAGTCGATACACAAATACCACTATCCTTTATGTGGTCACTTAAGGGGGGGAAGGGAGGGAGTCATGCTATCAAAAGCAATCTGGGGGATTTAAATTGTTAGATTTCTTTATGGTCTTCAACTACTTTCATTTTACTGCGCAAAAAAGAGTGAATGAATCTGGACATTTCTAGATCCTACTTATGGAAACGTCACATTATTTTTTCAGGTCTTCTCTCCGAGATACTTATATTAAACGTCTACCTGTGGTTAATATATATTACATTTGACGTGACTGCCATGCTGGTGTAGGAAAAATTGAGTGCTTGCAATGAGTGGCCAGCTGGAACTGAATGGCTTTGGTTTGAAGCCTGGTTAAGGGGACCCCACAGACACAGGTTACCAGAAACCTCAGAACACACTAAACTAGTTGATGGGACAGGAATTACACAGAGGTATTCTGAAGTAAACCTCCATGATGGGGGCTTTCTGAGAGCTTCAAATATACTGCTAAAGTACACACTCCAAAACATTATGGGGCCCTTGAAGAAAATATCAACAAGAATAAGGAAGGGGAGCAAGCATAGGAGACTGTCAGAGTGGATGCTGGTGTCACGGGGTGCACAATGAGAATATCTCAGATCCATAATACTTGGCGGAGGAGGAGAAATGCACCCAGGCAAGTCGTCTTATCAGGAATCTACGCAGAAGAGGCAGCCAAAGCCTGATGCAGTAGAGGGTAGCAGTCCAAAACCAATATGTCCCTACTGTTTACATGCTCTGTTGAAATGCCCCTCTAAAGGACAGTCCTCCATAAGGAGTCTGCATCCATGATTTCGGTCTCTTTCCACAGTGTGCACAAAGCCAAGTACTCACTCTTGGGGAACTAAGGACAGGAATATGCGAGGGACAAATTACCATTAATTTAGTGGCATGCACAGTGGAGTCTTTTATAAATTTAATCGGGGAACCAAAGGTTTTCTGCAGGCCCCTAGCATCATCATTTGCAACGCAAGGGCAACCAACCAGCCTAGAGGCGATTTCTGTGTGCTGAAGAGGTAATGGATATAAGGAAGTACAGAGACTTGGTGCTGGTAATGTTCAAACAGCATTTCATGCCTTTTTAAGGCCCAACATGAATTTCTCAAAGTTACCCTGTATTAATTAATTCATATGGCACCTCAGAGAATGCTCTGGTGAAAGATTGCTCTGTACCTTAGGATGAATGCAAGGACTGGATGGAAACTCAAGGCAGTCCAGTCTCTAGCATAGTGGGCACGAGAGAAAATGTGTGCTTACAGGCTTCTTCCTTGCTCCGGAAAAGGCGCAAAAAGTGAACTGCTACCTTGCACAGAGACTCTATAAAGAAGTTTATCTACCTTGCTTTAAAATTCAGGGGGTTCTTGAAAGCCTAATTGCAGAAGACTGGATCCTGGAAGAAGGTAGCAACTCCCATTGAACAATGATATTATTTCACTACCAATGTTCTTATGCAAACAGAAGCTCCAGAACTGGTCAGACTTGAAATTAAATATTACACAAAGATCAGGACCGCAGAGTCAAACTTTTTTTGGACCCATTAGGAAAAGGGTTGTCATTTGCTATTGTACTGGGTCCTTGTGGAAGAATTTCAGGCGTTATTTTTATAATCAACTTTGAGTTTTAGATCAATGACATGACTATGCGTAATACAGCAATACATATTGCAACCCACACGGGTCGCCCGGTGTTCGGTGGGCAACCTTCCTCTGTACATCATGACAAATTAAAATCAGGTGCGAGAAGACAGAGCCAGTTGCAAATTTTTAACCCACAAGCCCAGCCATTTACCCCATACACGACCATACTTGGCTGGACATACTCTCGCCTCATATACAGGCTTATCCAGCATTGGGCACCAGAACACCCCTCTGTGCCATTGCAACACTGTTGGGCAGGGGCAGGGTTCTTCCACTTGGCCGCCATGTCTCTTTTGGCCACCTTGGTGGCCGTACCTAGAAAAGCTGTCAGCCCGAGAACCTCCCAAGCCCTCCAAAACTCCTAAAATGAGGACCAGAGGATTGAATGGGACCTCCCAGCCCAGGACTGCGTTGAGCTCAATCACTACAGCTGACCAGTATTTGTTTAAGACTGTGCAGGACCAGCTCACGTGGTAAAAATCAGCTGGCGCTTCCACGCATCGGTGGCAATGGGGGGGGGGGTGGGGGGGGTGTGTGTCGGAAGGAGGCCGGCATGATGCAGTCTGACCGGAAAGAGATAGGCGCAGCGATGATACAAGTCTGAATCAGTTTCAACGTGGATGAGATGCTAATCACTCGGGCCATGAGAGCATCTCACCAGTCCTAGTCCTCAAAAGATCCTAGCCAATGCGCTCGCAAATAATCCAGTGTGGTTGGAGCGTTAAGAGAGCAGTAAACCCGGGATAAGCCTCCTTTCCCCAGACTTCCCATCAGGACTTTGGCTTCCATTAGACTGAACTCCGAGTGTAGCGTCAGTGGGAACGTGCAGAGCGATTGCATGCCTGAGTTGCAGGGATTTATAAAATTGAGTGAAGTGGAGGGAGTAGCTGCTCTAAGTCTATGGAATGTGCCTAAGTGACTCCCCGCCCAGACATCCCGCAGCTGTGCGATACAGATAAGATCCCATTTCTGGAACCCCTCTAGTGCTGCCACCTCTTTCAGCCAGGTGCCATGCCAGAGGTGTCTGAAGTGTAAGCTTAGTATCCCAGAGTATGACGACAATGCCATGAAGACCGCACATGTCACTGTGGGAATTGTACGGGGAATCTGAGTGCTGTAGAGCATTGCCTTGGTGGGGGTGGGGGGGGGGGGAGTATAGTCATTTTATACATGGCAATCCTGCCCATTGGGTTCAATGGGAAGAGTTTCCACTTGTGGAGGTCCTCCTTAGTCTTACTTACCAATGGGGTAAGAATAAGGGACCAAGTAAGCTCTGGGTGAAGTGCCACCTAGATCCCCAAGTAACGAAAACTAAGGCTTTGGATTGGTATGTCAGATTGCCACTCCACACAGGTACGGGAGATGTGATGGGGTACTAGTGTTAATTTGACAGGGTTAACTCGCAGCCCAGATATGTCGCCAAAAAGCTGGAGGGAGCGGGGTTGCCCATAAACAGGAGGACATCGTCCGGGTAAAGGGTGATGGGGTCTTCAAGGGAGTCACTCCACTGCCGCCCTTTAATTTGGGCGTAACACCCGATCAAGCGGGCAAGGGGCTCTATTGCCAGAGCAAAGGGGAGATAGAGGGCAGCCCCGTCTTGTTCCAAAACCGATGGGAAAAATGGCAAAAAAGGGCACCACTGATTAAGATTCGGGCCGAAGGGGTAGAGTAGGGCACGCGTACGAGTCCCTGGAAGTGCTGGCCGAAGTCCGCCTGCCCAAGCACAGCCTTAAAGTATCGCCAGTCCACCGCGTCGAAGGCCTTTTCAAAGTCAATCTATAGCAGGGCCAGTAAGGTGGGAGGAAGTGACGGGCCAGTGCCACGTGAGGCGACGTAGGCAGTGTCTTGTGCTACAGCGGGGCATAAAGCCAAACTGGTCCGGGTGAATCAGGGTGTGGAGTACCAGTTTAAGAGGAGTTGCTAGGGCTGTGGCGTAGATTTTATCCTCTGTGTTGACGGAGATCAGACGGTAGTCCGAGCAGGATGCTGATGGAGGGTGTGTTTTGGGAATCACCACGATTCTGGCTGTGTCAATGTCTACTGGGAAAGTACCATTCTTTGCTGCTTCCGTGTTCAGGGCGTGGAGTCGTGGAGAAAGAGTATCTTTGAATGCCTTGTAGTACTCTTACTAGGTACCCATCAGGGCCCGGGGGCTTACCAGCCGCACTGGCGGATATAGCCGCCTCTATCTGATCCAGTAAAATGGGTTGGTCAAGTAATTGGCCGCCAGCTTTCGAGAGTTGCGGGAGCGGTATCTCCCATAGGAAGTGGGGGCCAGGTCCTGGGTCTGCCAGTGAGGTCGCTGTATAAAAGGCACCGGTAGTATTCGGCTAAGGTCTGCGCAATGGCAGCAGGGACGCGCAAAGCCTTCCCCTCGATTTGCTAAGGGGCGGGAGGCAAGCCAATAGAGGAGTTTGCCATTTTTGTCTCCCCAGCCATAGACTCGGGCTGTGGAAGTTCTCCACATCTGTTTGACCGTGCCCAGGGTGATATGACGGATTTCTTCTCGTAGGAGCTCAAGTTGCAGGGGTGTCTCGCCTCTGCCATCCGTGGCCAAGGTGCATTCCAGATGGATGGCCTGAGCTTCTAGCCGGGAGAGACGTTCCTCTCGGGCCCCATGCTTCTTTTTGAGGAAGCCTTTAGCAAAACACCCGATGGTGGCCTTACCCGACACCCACAGGGTAACGGGGTACCGGACAGAGCCTTCATTATGCTGAAAATAAAGCTTGAGTTAGTTTCCCAGGGTCCGCTTATAATGCCCGGCTTGGAGAAACTAGGCGTTCACTTGCCATATGGAGCGGAGAGCTCCAGTGGGGCCTCCCAAATGGATAAGGAGGGGTGCATGGTCAGAGATTCCCCGAGCGAGGATATGAATATCAGTGACCGCACGGCATTCGAGGGCAGGCATGAATATCAAATCAATGCGGGAGTGAGTACGGTGGGCCACGGAAGTGCGAGTGTATTGGAGCAGGAGGGGGTTCCGCGTTCTCCACACACTGCATAGGCCGAACCTGGAGGCCCATTCTGAGAGATGTTTAGCGCTTGCTCAGCGATGAAGGGAGGGGGTCCCCGTGGCGCCACAGTCGGGAGGCCAAAACTACATTAAAGCCTCCACCGATCACCGTCACTCTCTGCAGGAGGGCTGACAACACTGCAGAGAGGTCTTGTCCCTCGAGACGAGATTGAGGGTATGCCCAACCAGTGTTCCTGTGAGGGCCACAAATCGCCCCGGAGGATCTTTAGTGTCTTTGGTGACCGTGAATGGAAAGGAACAGTGCAAGAGGATCGCTTAGCCACGGGAACCTCGTGTAAACCCTGCGTGGAAGACCCTGTCGTAACCCAGGCGCATCAGGAAAGGGCTAGGATTACACAGGAGGTGAGTTTCTTGCAGAAGTAAGGCATTGGAAAGGAACCGCTGAGAGTATTTTAGGGCTGCAGTGCGTTTTACACGATTTATAAGCCTGTTAACGTTCCACGAAAGGATCTGGAGGGGCTCAAAGTCAAGGCAAGGTCATGGCTGTGACTGGTGAAGAGGTTGGGTGTACCTGTCCGGGGCATGGGTAAGCAACTGGGTGTCGGGCCCATAGGATAGTAAGGGTGGCGGTTCTGGGCCAATCGGTCTGTAAGTATGCAGTAGAAAAATTGTGTGTCACAAGCTGAACACAGAGGAAAGAAACGCAACAACAAATAAACAGAGTCCCCAACATTGACCACAACCAACCCCCCACCCCATACTTCATTCCCGGGAGCATCTGTCACCCTAAGAGGAGAACAAAAAGCAAACATTGAATTTGGGAGTGGAGTGGTGGACCTCTCCATGCTGCAAGATCATGAAAGTTCAGGAGTTCGGGACAGTTCATAAGTGTGAGGCATGCGTGGGGCCTGCTCCATAGTCAATGTGGCCTCTCTCTGATCACCAGGCTCCGAGAGGGGTCAGTGTCCTCCAGGCCAGTGACGGGTGGGGCGTCAGATCGTTCGCCAGGCTCACCAGAACTGGACTTCGGGTCCTGCGTCAGTCAAGGCAGAGAGGCAGACACAGGAGACCCGGGTGCGCTCCGCACAGCTAGAGCGGGCGAAGAGGAAGCCACTCTCCTGGTGTTGCCTTCCCTGCGGGCGCGAGCACGCCTCCTCTGAGACTTGGGAGTCCGATCCGCTGCAGCGCACGTGGCCGCAAGGGGGAGGAATGGATGGCCGCCCGTCGGTTGAGAGGTCGCTCTTCTGTGGCCCAGGTCCATGCCTCTTCTGGGGTATCAAAGAAGTGGGTTTTGTTGCTGAAGACCACTCCGAGGCGAGCCGGGAACAGGAGCCTGAACGGAAGGTGGAGAGCCCGGAGCTTTTGCTTTACAGCTGTGTAAGAGCAACGTTGTGATTGCACCTCTTTGGTGTAGTCGGGAAAGATCACCACCTTGTTCCCTTGGTAGGAGAGGGTGGACCGAGGACAAGCCTCCTGCAGGATAGCATTTCCATCTTTAAATTTGAGCACTGTGGCAATGATTGGTCTGTGCGGGGCCCCCGGAGGAGGTATGTGCACGAGGGCCCGGTGAGCCCGCTCCACAACAAACCATGCAGAGAGGCGATCCAAGGGCATCTAGGATTTAATCTAGGTCTCCAGGAAGGTGGCAGCCTGCGTCGGTTCCGCTTCCTCAGGAATGCCAATAAAGCGAAGACTGCTCTGGCGGGAGCGATTTCCGGCGTCTTCAGCCTGCCGATGGAGCAGTGGTGTGGGTCCATAGCCTGGAGACCTGCGCTTTCAGTGTCATGTCGAGGATGTGAAAGATTCTGCTTCAGAGATCCTAGCCGTGGCATTGCGTAGGTCTGGTCTGATAGCCATGTCAACACGCACTTCCCCTATCTTGGTCTCCACAGAGTCTTGAGAGGAACGGATGGCCTGGAGAATGGTGGCCAAATCTCCCTCCTTTAAAGGATTGCTGGCCGGAGTGGCGTCCCCAGCGTTTGAGCCAACCCGTGGTGTATTGGTCTACTCAGGTTTGAGATAGAGGAGGTTTCGGTTGTCTGTCCTTGCCCATGTTGAGCACAAGGGGAGGGAGAGGCCGCCGTTGAGGTAGACAGAGCCAGGGAGGAGGCAGCGCCGCATGGACAGGGGACCAGTGCTTAGGTCAAGGAGGGCGGAAGCGCCACTCCCTCCCAACTGCACCAGCTACTCAGCTGGACACCTCCCAATGAGGAACCAACTCTACCTTACGAGGCTGCTGGGAAGGCAATGACTCAAGAACGAAATCTTGAACAGGGAATTATGGAAGGTACCCCATCATCTTGGGGGCTTTGTGGTGTTCAGTGGCGCCACAGGGTCTTGAGGGTGACACGCTGGAGGGGCCCAAAGCCCCATGCCACCAGGACAGAAAAAGCCGGTAGGGCAGTCGAAGTCCAGGGGTCCCAGCACACTGCGTCAGAGGTGCCTCTGGGGGGTGCCCTAATGGCAGATCAACCCCTGCTTCTCATACGCTCCCTTCAGCGTCACCACCTCCCAGGCAGGTGTCGCAGCTACCCAATGTCCTGTCTGCGATCCATCCTCAGGCCTCCTCCTTCCCAGCCAGTGGGGCGCGAGGCCTCAGCAGGTCTATGTAGGTCCTCACACCAGGAACCACGTGAGGGTATAGCAGTGCACTAGGGACCAGGGCCAGCAACTAGGAAGTCCTAGCGTACCCAGATCATCAAATTGTATGGGCAGTGGCCCCGGCAGTTCAGGTGCTCATGAGCCGCAGGGGTCCAGGGGGGGGGGGGGCAGGGACAGGTAGGCCGCACACCAACCACCCCCGGTTAGGCAGTCCAGGTGCCACCAGCAGGTGCAGTCCACGATGAGCAGCAAGTCTGTCAGGGGGCCCCACGCTGAACCTGGAGTCCTACACGGTCCACCAGCAGCCTCCTCACCTGCTCAGTCACTGCCCTGTAAAGTGTCTACTGCAGTGGCGGGGGGTCCGTCCGACAGTAGTGGGAGCCAGGGAGAACCGGGGCAAGAAGGCCTCCATAAGTCGGCACGCTCGCTCAGGCAGGCATGGTCGTGGAGTCTGCAGGGCCCGGAAGCCGCCGGCAGGCATAGTCAGTAGGGAGGGGCACGGAGACCCGTCAGTCAGGCCTCCGCACCACCCATTGGGATCAATGCAGCCGTCCTCGCTAAAGGTGCCTTCTTCACTCGCCAGGCTGCGCCCCCTGCAGGCAGTCATCCAGAGGCAGGTGCCGCAACCACAAGCAGCTAATTGAGGCTGGTACAGTAGTGCAGGGCGTCCCGCCTCAGACGACCCTCTCCTCAATGCGGCAGGCAGGCATCAGACCAGTGGACTCGTCCTCGGTCCACAGAAATACAGGGGCAGAACAGCCGGGAGCCGCACAAACGTTACACCACCAGCGCAAGCCCTCCTCAGACCTCTGGCGGCCTCGGATCATGGAACCCAGACAAAGCATATCTAGCGGGCCACCATCTTGGGTGCGGGTCGGGTCTGATGCTGTGGCCACAGGAGACAGTAGCAGTGGCCACCAGTAACAGGATTCCAGCGAGGCAAATCACCAGAGTGTACAGGAGTGGTTTGGGGTGTCCACTGCTCCTGTGATCAGCGAGAATGCGAGCAGATGACAGAGGGGTCCAGAGCACTCTTAGAGTGCGACAGTCATCTTGACGCTCGTAGCCACGCCACTCGGGTAGCTTTTTAAACTGCATTAGTTGCCACCACCCTGTTCACCCTGATAATTACGCCAAGTTGACTACAGATTAGGATTACAGGTGACAGGTTGTCTGACAGACCAATGGAGGGCAGGTGCAAGACCCACACCCATCACTGACTGAGAGCCTGCTAATGTAGGCGCTAAACTGGCTTCCATACTGCCAGGTCCAAATGCTTTAATAATTTAGTCCACCCCAGCTGCCCTTCCCTGTACCATTCATGGCATGCAACTATCTGGAACATATGTTTATGAGTTTTACACTTATGGCTACCTGCAGGTTGTTAGTTTGGAAAGGGAGTCCAGCCACTCCAATCGCCAGAGCCACCAGGCCATTCACACATACATGAAAGCTCCGTTACCCTCACACAGAGACAAAACTGAAATTTGCACAGTGTAGTTCTCCCCACCATTCCAACTCAGTTTCTAGGACATTGTGTATATAAATTTCCCGGGTCTGGAAACAAGTCTCTCCGACAACAGGTTAAATAAAACATGGCTGAGGCGTGGTGGATAAATATCAACTACTCTCTCAACCACAAGCTCAGCCTTCAATCGAAAGATGGTGACTGGGACAAATAGGATGCCTATATGAACCTAGTTCTCCTTTTAAAACTACACACCTTGTGTGTGTGATGGTGGTCTATGATTGGTCCTCAACCCACATCCACTTGTCCAGTATTGGCTTAATTAACATTGTTACTTTGCAGGACAGAATTCCTCTACTTCATGCAGGGAAATTCTTAGTACCCATGGATCTTTAAGGTGTTTACTTGCACACTGGTGCATATTGTGGCTGTTGCGGTTTCCTCCACTTTGCGTCTAATATCAATCTCCGTTTGTAGTCTTTCTAATCCACATATCAGCTTGAAGATACTTTATCCATATACTACCGCCATAGTGATACAGTTGTAAGAAAAGAGGGGTGCAGGTTTTTCCTTTCTTAAATGGTGTAATTTGTGTTTCTGCTTCATTAAGGTAAGGGAGCAATCTTGTGTGTCGAGTGTTGTAATCATATTGTCCAATCAACTTGCCAACTCATACTTTCAAATTTTAACACGCCCACACTAAATCAAGGCCCTCTTATCGATGAACTTGGGTAGGCATTTGTTTCCAAGGATTAATAATAGTGTTCCATTTCTTTTTTCCTGGAAAAAAAAAAAAGAGACTATCCAGGGAGTTGCTGAGGATGTAGGAGGAGATTGTGTCCTATACATAAAGTTGAGTAGGAAAACTCCTCAAAACTGCCTGTGCTGACATGAGCAAGAGCAGCTGGTTATATGCTGGCAGAAGCAGTCCTGTTCCCATCCATTCCTTTAGTCCTCACCATCAATGCCGGACGGAGGTACCCGAGAAAAAAGCTGGGATAACAAGGAGAACCAGAAATTTGGTTGCGGGTATATGCAGGTCATACTTCTAATTGGAGGGAGCTCTTCACCAGTTAAGTAGTTCTTCTGGCCTTTGCTACCCATATCCACGGAAAGGCAGTGCTTGTTCAAAACAGATGGGCCCACTAGATATCTGGATTCTGGCTTCCATTTGTGACAAATGGCTGTGGGCAGAGCAGCAATAGGAAGTACAGAGTGAATGGGTGTAGACCCCTACTCCCAAAAAAAAAAAGTTACCCTAGTTGGTAAGCAATTATCTTTGTCTCCTCGCCCGTGAACTCACTAACCTGTTTCAGGATCAGTATTTCAGTCTGTTCAGCTCCGAAAACAATACTTTCATGGCTATTTCTTTGCTCAATTACTTCCTACTTCAAGCCTGAATGTGCAGTCCTTCCCAGGGCCAGCTAGATGGATTCCCTCCAATTCTTCCCCTTTTCAAGGTCCTTAAACGATCCAGACTGAATGGCATAACTGTATGTTTATAGCTCCTTCCTTAATTTTGGGCATGCTTTCTGTCCATCTCACTCAGTACCTTAAAGAACTCCAATTCCTTCACCTCAGGACATAGAGACTAGAAGGATAGGGCATCACATGTTCCTAGGAGATAGCAATTCTTATACAGGAAGCTTGAGGACCCAAAACTTTGGCCGTCAGCGTCAACCACAGGTTACATTTTGTTCATCAATACATCTCACAATACGCTGACATTAAACTGCAAGCTAAAGTTGATTTTTCAAGTTCTGCAGAAAGAGTTTGTTTGTTATTTTCCCCATCTGTGCGGATGAACCATGAGGCAGCCACCAAAGCCTATTGGGATTTTTTTCTTTTTAAGAACTTTTGAAGCCATCAGACTCCTCCCTCCCCGTAGCTTTGAATTGTGGCATTCAGCTGTTCTCAAGTTCCATTCTAGGTTCTCCTCTGGTGGTTACAGGCTGTTCAGGACCCTGCAATTTAGCCCCATCTAGATGTATTGATTATTATTATTTATATCAGCAAAAGTGGCATTTTGGATGCTGTTGCTTGAGAGCAGTGCCTTGGAACTGCATAACGGATAGGGGTGGACGTTAAATTGCGCCCTACCAGCGGAGTTGGCCACTTAACGTTACGCTAGTAACGCGAAGTTCCAGCCAAACTCCGCCAACCTCTGCATGGCAGTTTTTTCTTGCGAGCGGCTCGCTAACGGTAAGTTGGTGAGCACCAGTGAGAATTGGCATCCCCTAGTGCAATTTTTTGGTACTAGGAATGCACCTGGCGAGATTCTCAACGTGGTCGGTCGCTACCATTCGCGGTGAGAAAGCTGCTACTCAAGTAGAAAACCTGCACGAGTGGCAGCAAAGAAGCAGTGCCCTCTGGAACGCCGCGTGGTGCCATTCATGCAGATTCTGCAGCGCGAAACAAGCCCCGATGTTTAAAGTCAGCGCAAGCAGTGCGATGTGCCGATTTCTGTCCAGTCATGGAGCTCTGCGTAGTTGGAGTTTAATGCAGCTCTACGAGTTGGGCCAACACCTAATAACAGGGTCATTCAAACTGTCAGAAAGATCGGCTCGTATGTTGGTGCTAGATCGAGCAAATCCAGTGATTCTGCATTCCGGCCCATTTGTTCAGCCTAAAATCCTCAGGACACAGTACTGTCACCGTTTTATCTGTATGAAAATTAATTACATTCTTCAGACATGCGGTGTGCTCGAAATAGATTTAGAGCAGGCATTTTTCTTCGGGCTAGAATCTTCAATGGTGAAGTTTCATTCACAGAGTAAGAAGCTGACAGCAGTTACCATCAAGTACTGGATTAAATTGGAACAGGTCACCACTTGGGCTACTCTTTCCAAATTCATTCAGTTTTACAGGCTTTCGTTGTCCCGCTTGGGCGATGTTGGGTTCAGTGTGCTGGCTATTGTTGAATTGGACGAGATCGGTGTTAGTACCCGTTAAGCAGACACCCTGGTTTTGTCAGTACTCAACAGGCTTTTTCAACATATCACTGCAAATTTCTGTATATTCAGCACACCTCAGTTTTCAAAGAGACCCAAGTAAACACACAGGAAGGCAAGTTATAATCAGAAAGCAACCTAATTATCACTGTGGTACTATATGTAAGAGTTGCATTTTAGTTTTTCCCTTAGTGCCTCAGTGTGGTTTCCATGTTGGTTAGTGCTTTCAATTAAGTCATTACGCGCTTCCCTGATGTAGCAAAATTGTAGTCCCAGTTTCATTTTTGTGGCACTTTCCATTTTTTCCATGCTCACAATTTAGTCACCGTTTTAGCTGCGCTTCGTCCACGGTTAAAGTTTAGACAGTGTTAAATATACCCTCTTGCAGCATGCAATGTAGAAAGGAATTAAAAACAGAGGTAGCCAACCTACTTTACAGTAGTATTCATTACTCCTCTTCCATGCCAACGATTTGGTGTTCCCACCCACGGCTTGAAAGGTCGATCATGAGGAACTTAATGAAGTTTCACCCTTGTGATTGCTTAATAACTTCATATGTAAGGGGGGGGGGGGGGAGAGAGAAAGAGTAGGAGATTTTCTTTTTTTTTAAGGGGCAAAGGTTTACCTGTTTCCAGAATGGGGAAATCGGTAACCCTTGTAGTAAGGCCAAACAAGGTAGACTATGATTAAGATTAACAAAATTCACAAACTATAGATAATTTCTGCCATGCATATGCAATCTAGGTCCTCGCTGAGAAAATGAAGAAATGCTCCCTAGCCAGCCACCATATGAAAAGGACAGAAGTGGACAGAGACGGAGCAGAAGTAATGTAATAAAGTGGGGTTTGGGTCAAACACATTTTTAATCTTAGGTCCTAATTCAGAGTTTAACAGTACTGTAATCACTGTAAAACTGCATGTGATTTTACAATTGTGGTAAACCCCGCCCCAGTACCATGAAATTACAAGTCAAATCCCCCTCAAGATGGAGAATTATTGTGGGACAGACTTTACAGATTTTAAACTCAAATGGAATTTCCAGTTCTGTGAGGTTTAACGCATAGATTTATTACCGGCTTTGAGCAGATGGTAAATGTTGTGGGGACGTGTAGGCGGGTGTCAGAGGGACTGTGTTTTCTGACAAAGGAGTATTGTATGCTTCCCTCATAAGAAAAACTGCTGATAAGGCATTGTTCTTGTTGCAGCTAGAGCCTCATTCGATTTTACCTTGCAGAATTACTGTACTGTAAAATATGGTCTACTTCTCTCCAACATGGGGGGGGTTAGGGCTCATACTGCCTGACTCGTCCTGAGGACCTTCGTCTTTTCATATGGAATAACCAGGCGGGCTTACAGGTGGGATGCACAAACATCTTACCCCCACCCAAAATTAATAGTTTTATCTCGGTTATGCTAGAAGTGCATCTTGCTGCACCCTAGAGTACTTGGGTTATACCACAAAAAAGCCAAACATAGCTTATCCTTCCTAAGCAAACCTACAGTGGAATTTTATTTACAAACATTGTTCAAAAATAAAAACACACTATTCAATATTTTAGGAGCTGCAAAAGTAATTTTCAGACCTGCTTTTACTCGAGTCACTCCTTCTCCAACACTCTCTACAGTTCCAGCTCCTTCGTGGCCCAGGATCACTGGAAAGCAGCCTTCAGGGTCAGCACCACTCAGAGTGTAGGCGTCGGTGTGGCACACAGCAGTGGCAACAATCTGCAAGAAATGGAAGTTACCTTAAGTTTTCGGCATGGTGAGTAAATAACATCAAGTTCTAACAAGCAAAAAGGGAAGATAAGAAAGTTACTTCCACTCCATAGAAATGCAAAAACTGGCAGAGCACAAAGGATGTCACGCAGAGCATAAGAACTCCACGACCATAAAATGAAGTACTTTTTCTATAACTGGCATCCAGACATTAATGTTTAACTAAACAAGCAAATGGGCTGGGCCGAGAACACCATTTAGAGCTGAACAGTTCACTAAGAAAATGCAGCTGGTTTGGGCAAACAATATGGGGATGTAACTAGAGGAGTTTAAACTTTATGCAAAAACAGCAATAAACTACCATAAAAAAAAAGAAAAAAAAAGTTACAATTGTAGGCACCTACAACAGCGACATTGTCGAATGAATGAATCTTGGATTTGTAAAGTGCAACTGTCGCTCCGAATGGAGCATCTTGGCACTGAGCTGCAATAAAAATAAAGTTCACAGCGGGTAGAGCATAGATGAACATAAGCAAAGGTCACTATATAAGAGAATAGCATAAATAATCAGGCGCTGAAAAGTTCCAGGTTTTGAGTCGTTTCTTAAAGAGAGGTTCTGAATCAATGAATGAGATGTCTGGGAAGGAGATTCCACGCCCTAGTCCCTAGGACGGCAAGAGAAGGGCATTCTGGGAAATCAGGACTGTTGAATATGAACCAGTAAGGATGGTAGAAAATATAAACTCTCAGAAAATGGTGACAGCAAATTAAGAGGCTGGTTTTCAGCTCAAACCAAAGGAAAAGTTGACAAAACCGAATGCTGCGGCTTTTCAATAGGAAAAAGGGAGTCAAGCTTCACCAACATATCACAAAGGCAGAGCAAGCCTCTGTACACATGCAAGACGGGCAGCAGCAGAGCAAGCTTCACTCTTAGTGCTGAAGAGGACAGATAAGGAAGAGCTGACACAGATACCTTCACAACAACTAGAGTTCTAGCCCACCAGGCTACAGTAGTTCAAAATAAAATAAAATGTCATAATGGCTGTGGGTTAGGCCTCGGACTGAAGACTTGCAGTGTGGCAGGTTGAATTTAAAAGCAGTAATTTATCAGTAGATACTTGTTTCTGCACCATGTGTATTTAATTGGGAGCAAACACGGGAAAGGTTTTTTTCCCCTCTTTGTCCAGATATACGCCAAATAATTTACAATTTTTTTAATCCCAAAATATTCTGCCTGTAAACGCTCAGGAATCACATTTCTTGGCCAACTCTACTTCTCACTTACAACATACAGGACAGAAACACTGTGCAGCCGCGATTGAGGGAAAAGTACAAGCTGCCACCCAAACCAAAGGTGAGAGCATCTCATGGCTGGGTTTTCTGTTGGCTCGCTCTGTGTGGCTTTTACCACTCTTTCATCTTCCTAACAAGTATGGCTGACAGACTCAGGCATGAGCCTTCAGTCAAAAGATCTGTCAAAAGATCTGTCAAAGCTCTTGATGGGAAATGGGGGTTGATTGGGATGAAATTGTACTGGAGCACGCTTGCTTGCATTTTCATCAACCAAAGAAGGCACTCTCACTGCCTTCTGATGCAAGTTAAATGCTCGAGGCGTTGGGTTTAACCTCCCGTGGTATTGAATACCACCAAAGGAAATGTGCAGATTGTGTGACTTGGCAGCTACAACTTGGTAGCTATGTGACCCAATGACCAGAGAGCTTCAGGTACTGGAGTACCCCAAAGCAAGCAAGAATGGCAAAGTGGCAGCACTTGTCCAGGGTGAATTTGGGAAGAAGCTTGACCGAATTCTGGTACATACTTAAGCAAGGAAGCTGGGCTACATGGTAGGGAGCTACATTGGCTCATGGACTTCCTCGCCAATCGAACGCAACAAGTCTGCTTGGATTCTTTCAAGTCTCAACTGATGTATATGAACAAGGGAGTACCCCAGGGATCATGCCCGAGACCTATTTTGTTTAACATCTATGTGGCGCCATTAGCCCGAATCGTAAGAGCCTGTGGTGTGGAGATTGTGTCATACACAGAAGATACTCCACTACTATTCTCCTTTGGTATTGATTCAGACAAGGAGCAGAGTAAATTTGCAAATTGCATGATGGAAGTCACTGCTTGGATGAGTAACTGTCTCCAACTAAACAGGGACAAGACTGAGATCATGCAATTTGGCAAAGCGACTGAGATTTGGTCAGCTGACTGATGGTCCGTACAACTCTGCTCGGCTCCTGCAGGTAGTAAAAAATCTCAGCATGAAGTTGGATCAAACTCTTTCCATGAAAGATCAAGTTAGCTCTACCTGTGGCATCAGTTTCGCCTCTGAAGGACTTTTTTTTAAAATAAAAAAATAAAAAAGCCTCAGACCTGCAGACACAGCTAGGAAGACTTGTCCAGGCTCTCAACATCAGTCGCCTGGATTATGGGAATGCCCCATTAACCTCAGTAAACTACTCAGTTGTCCAAACTACAGGTGGTCCAAAACAGTGCCGCGCTGCTAATCTGTAATCTTCTATCTTGTTTGCCTTTGTCTCGGATCCTTAGAAAGCTTCATTTGCTGCCTATTAGGAAGTGTGTCATCTTTAAACTTTGTTGTGCGACACAAAGTTCTTAAGTCTTGGCCAGCTTATTTGTCTTCGACTATCCTCAAGACGCCAGAGATCTTCGGACAAGGTGCTTTTGGGGATCCCGCGTATCCGTACCTCAAGATTTGGGAGAAGATCTTTCTCTTACACAGCCCCCCCATCATTGAGAAAAACGTCCTCTTAGCTCTTGCCCAGATGTCCCCTCCTTTAAGAAACGGCTTAAGACTTGGTTGTTTTAGACTCCTCCCTTTTCTTCTCTTGTGCAGTGCAGAGATGAGATACTCATTCGGAAGAGAGTCGTGCGCGATATCAAATGACCAAATAATAATAATAAGTATGTGCTATTTATATAGTGCACGCCTGGCTGAAAGGGAGTGCAGCACTGTACAGAACCAAAGGTAAATATATAGTAAACAAGCAAGTGGAAGGCTAGCTGGGTTCCGAGAGTGGAAGTTGACGATTTCTGCATTCTAATAGTTATTTGAAGTGTGTGTTAAGCTCCATCCTAAATTGCAGCAGGGTTGTGGGCAATCGTTATGAATACAAAATGTCATCTTTTGTGCAGTTACGTGGTCCTTTTTCCTTACACTTCATCCACAATCTAATGGTGTCCTGGTTACGGACATGCAGAACCTAGCCAGCGACGGTGGTGAGCTAGTTAGCCAGCTAGGCCGGGGACCCGGTTGTGATGGCTTTATAGATGTTGCAACCAGTTTTGACGACAGTGCGGGTCAGCAATTGGAGTCCGTGGCATTCCATTAGAGTCAGGATAATGTCGTCTGTTTTCTTCAGGCCCTTCCTGGTGAGATTCCTAGCAAAGAGGAATAGGCTTTCTCCTCTGTTTTCAGAAATCAGGGAGTGTATTCAGATTTAGGGCTGCTACAGATTCAGCAGGCCTGAACAATAGCCATAAGGGGAATTCTTAACATGCACGGAATCCTGCAATTCTTTTGAAGCGCTTTCAAAGCTGATAGTACACCAAAAGTAATCTGTCCTTAATCCAAATAACCACATTCATAAGCAATCTAACAATCATCAAGGGGGCTGCCATCAAGTCTTACGTGGTCAGCTCCCAGGCAAATAATGCTTCAACTGCTTAATTATCAAGAAGTAACATTGAGCAAGGTCAAAAAATGTA